>JARFJB010001727.1:3745000-4177500 GCA_036346205.1 Vesta saturnalis | reverse complement strand
GTCAGCAAATATGTTATGTTGTCACGCATGTGCGGTTCTTTGGGTTTTTGTAATAGATGATGGCGTATGTAAGAAAAATGTTTATTTATTCATTATAAAAATTTAGAATACGCTTGTTGTTTTGTAGGTTAAAAATTTAACAACTGTTTGTTTATATAAAATTTATAATGAGCTTTTGTAGTTCTATTTTAGTAGGGAGATCAGAGTTATGAGTTGCGACTTGTACAATGTTTCTTTTTTATGAAAATGTAAACTTTCACCATTATTCCACATATTTGCAATACTTACCCTTATGGGTTTCTTTAATGGTGTTTATTAACAGTGACGGCTCGTGAGTTATGAAAGGGTGGACACAAGAAAAAACATACCTATTTTTTGTACATAGAATCCAAAAAAATCCAAATATTCATAAATTTTTCTTTTTTGTCATGTTTCTAGTTTAAGATTTGATATTTACAGGTGCATTTTATGAAATCTGTACTTCAGAGTCATTTCAAAGTTATTGCGTTCTACGCTCTTCACTAAGTAAGTTTAGAGCAGAGCTTAATAACTTTAAAATGACTTTGAAGTAATTGTTCTTACTAAATGGACACTTTAATTATTAATACAACTAATGTGAATTAGACTTAATGGAAATAAACCAACCAAATTTATTTAAAATAGTACTTAATACCGAACAAAATATTTAATTTAATTTCTTTCAATTTCATGCACTAAGTTAAGAAGGCGTTCATAAATACATACGGCCTCTTTGGGAGAGAAAGGGGGTAGGGGGGGGATATACCGCCCAGTACGCCCCAACGTTCTTTCTTGCGCTACACAGAATACTGGCTTCTTGCTAGGCTACTTACGGAAAAATATTATTTACATTGAATAGATAGGTAAGTTTAAGAATATTTGGCGATCCAAGTTTCGACGTTCCGCGGTTCGGATACGGACCGCGGTTCGCATGTTGCCGACCACTGATTTAAGGTGATTCACAATTGCATATTTTAGGTTATTTACGACGTCAACAACTCGTTCTTATTGTAGATTATGACGAAGTTAGGGTATTTCGGAAGCAGTGAAGTTTGCAGTCCAGCATTTTTGGCTCAGCCTTTATGTATCTTTCTGTATCCTAAACAGTTAGATGTCTGCGCGAACCCGTATTTTGTTTAAGAAGATAATTGAACTCTGGAAATCTCCGAACTTGAATTTATGTTGTGGAAATTTTATTTTATGTCACGAAAAGTAATTACCGTATGTTGTTGAACAATGGCGCATTAAAGTAATAATCCTTAACGATATTTCCTGAAAGAAATTTTGACAGTTATGTGGTACTAGAATTTCGTGCAAAATTCGTGCAAAACAGTATCGTTGCTATAAGTTTATGTAAGGTAAAAAATAAGGGATTAAAGTATATTAGATTTTAAGGAAAAGTGCAGCGTTGTGTTGCAACTTGAAGACCAAGTAATTGGAAGTGCGTCAATGTTGGATGGAATTTTCGTTAACGGAACACATAAAGTAAGAACTGTTTTATTGCTTATTTGATTTTGTTTTACCTGTGATTACGGGAAATACGTAAATAATTATTTTTTAGATTTTGTATATTTTAATGTAAAATTCCGCAGAGGTATAGTTCCAATTTGCGTACCATTCATTTTTTTCATTTTTGCAGTTTTTAAGGTTAAATTTAATTGCTAGTTGTACAGAATAATCTTAGGGAATTAGAGTTATTCGCACTATGATCTTTATGGATCCTTTTTGTGTTGGAACGGAACAACAGGTAACGAATTCGTTTACTCTTTGTTACTAAACTTTTTCTTTTTCCTGTATCATTATTTTTGGTAAATACCCTTAGCACTCCTCTTGTACTATGCGATCAGTGCCTTAATCCGCCACAATTATACTCATTATATTTTATCCTTACATACCTATTATTTTCATTTCAGTATAGGTTATTTTATATTTACTAATTTTTCCGTTTGTGAGTTCGAAATTAGAACACGTCCAGGTTCGCCGATTTAAAACCATTAAGGGTTGAGTAATACTATGAGACTTAGTAAGTCAAAGTTATGATTTTCTTTGTTTGATTTTAGCATACAGCTTTAGAGAGAATTGAACCCAAATTAGTGTTAAATTTTTAGGTTATTTGGACGAGTAGGTTGAGATTTTTAGTGAAGATCAAAGAAAAGCTTAGGTTGCAAATTAAGAGAGCGTTTAGGATTTAAATTATAATAGTGAATTCTATAGTCAATGTACAGATTGAGTCAAACATTAAGGTGAGTGCTATGGCTCGAGCACTGAATGTGAGGAGTAATGGATACTGTGCAAGTTTGTCGAATTTTCAGTGAGCAGTTCGCATTTCTGCCTTATGAGGACGTTGATATCTAGTTCATGATGTAATTAATTTAAAAATTGAAAGTTATGTGGCTCCTTTGTGACATTTTGTTAGTGATTGTGACTTTATTGAGTTGTAACGCCTCTTTTGTAGATCGAGTAGGAACCACGACCCTACCACTGGGCTATGTCATTACAATGCATTTTACCTTTACGGGCTGATGTTTTAATCGGTGTCATACATACAGAACACAGTTTTGGATGCATTACTTTCAAGTTTAATTAGGTATCGTAATTACTTTAGCATTTTAATTGGTTAGATACCGAAATATTTTTTATGTTGTCGTTTCGTTTCTATTAATCTATTATACTTTAATTGCTAAAGTTAACTGTTTTAAATCGTTGAGTACCAAATCACTATTTATTCTGAACTATAGAGGTTGAGCAGGATTATTCTTAGTTAAGGGCTAACTGGCTCCATTACAGCAAAACTAATTCTTGAGCTGGTTTATTAACGTATCGGACAGAATGTTATATTTTAGTTGTACATTAAGATTTAAGCTAACTGTCTGTGTTTAATTTCTGCCCAGACATTATTACCTTGCGTTTATACTACCTAGACAGGGAGTAGCGTTATTCCATGTTCTACGCGCTTTTGTTTACTACCTACTAATTTCGTCAGGGTGTAGCCATCTTTACAGGACTGAGACATCGGTGACTACCCAGATTTCCTATTTTTTGAGGCTACTAATTAGTCAACTATTTCATCAAATTTTCGCAGATTATGGGCATAACTGCACATCTGTTTCTTACTTATTCTGAAGTTAATGTTAATTTAGAGGTCTTCAACAGTCTCACGTGACCATAATAATGCAGTCGTTTCGTCTAAACACTACTGTTCACTATACTTCAAAGCCTGCATGGTCCTTTTGAGAGCAATTGTAATATATAAAGACATAATTTACATTTTTTCCAGGTTTTAAGTACTACTCGATTAACGTTTTATTACTAAGGTTGTAACGTGCCAATTCTTGTCTGTCGTTACCTTAATTTAAATTTCGAAATTTGAATTATTATTGATAAGTATATTTACATTACATTAGTATTTTTAAGCATTTATTATTTCCGTTCAATAATTAAATTTTTTATATCTCCATATTTTCTCTTCAGTCTACATAATTATGAACGTCCCTGTGTATATTTTAGACATTCAATTTTAGTTCTATGCGCAACGTGAATTGAACACGGTTATGCATTTCCGTATATTATGCCGTGCAGTTTAGACGTTATCTTTTTTAAGTTTTGCTTCCCTTTTATAATGTATGTAAAGGCGTCTAATTACATTTTCTAAATATTATATTTAATAGGGAATAGGAATAACAATACAGAATAAGACTAGAGAATCAGAATGGGGAATAAGAAAATATCTTTTCTTAAGAAAAAGCTTTTATTTTTGTAATGTTACGTATCGTTGATGAGCTTTTTATGACGTCACGAGCAGTACATTGTTAAAATGGCGAGATAATGCAATGTCATCTTTATGAACATAATTGGAGATACCTTTGTTTTGCATAAATCACATGCTGTTATACATATTCTGCGTTTGTCGTTATATCTTTCAATTATTCTAGGGTCAATATTTGGTGTCAATAATCGAATGTTACCATATGCTACCGTTGGTCTAATTTTTATGTTGAAGACGGATAAAACTTATAGTGCTTACCTACACGTCTCTGTTTCGTTTATTTGTACGTTAATCACAAATGTAAATTACCTTTACCTTATCGTATATTTGTCTTGGAATTGGAAATGAAAGTTCTCAAGCTACAGTTCGTTTAAGAAGAGATCAAAATATTTATTTTGTACAAGTAAGTACTTATCCTTTTAGTGCAGTTAAGTAAAGAACAAATCAGTTGGTGTTATTTTGATACGGTTAAAAAAAAGGAACAGCTGAGTCCTGCTCCTGAAATAGAAACATTTGAGTTCATAACCTATCACAACTGTAATTTGTTGACATGGGTCAATACACGTTTCATTATTGAATACATGTTGAATAGATTGCATTTTGAATTTTAAGTAAACATACATTATAAGCTTATCTACAGTGTTTAATTTAGTAATTTTAAGATTGTAAGGCCGTACAAGAAGTATCGTTTTAGTTATTTTATTCTGATATTAATCAGACATTTTGTTTTATTAAATATACATATAAATACATTTGTTTAGTGCTTATTCAGATTACCTATTATGTTTTGAGATACAACCTTTCTCAATTTTTGTTGTATTTTAATTATTAAACCAAGAAATTTAGTGGTGCTCAATAAAACAAATGCTAATACTGATTACATCTATGAAAAAATCTCTGCTTTCCTCACACCTGATGAACGAGTTCTCAATTTCAGTAAGTTTTATAAGTTTGCACGTCACTGAGCTAGACCGTGGTGCAATTTACCTATGTAATATAACAGCAATTTTTTTTTTTTTATTTGTTATAAGGTCGTTTCACTATCGCAATGCTGTTTCAGACCTGATTTGATATTCAAAATTCAAACGGTTGTAGTTGTAATAATTAATGAAACACTTTAAAATGCATTTATTATTATTATCGTTAATGTATACATTCGTACATTATCTCGTTCTCAACTTCACTTAACGTTAAATTGAGTATATACTGAAAGAGGTAAAGAATTTTACGTTATATTATTGTAAAGGAGTTTTGGGGAAACACGAAAGCACCTAATAGAAAATTTGAAGTAGGGGATGGCTTTTATTTTGCTTCTTATAAACTGTACAATAACAATTATAAAGCAAAATAAATTGTTTTTAATTAAGTAGTGTTCGACTAACTACATAATTTCGTAAAATTTGGCACACAATGATCATTACACATTGTAAAAAAATGTCCAGGAAGCAAATAACATATCGTATCTTAAAATTAATAGTTAACGTCTGTCATATACGTGTTTAAGCTTTCCAAAGTAAAGTAGGTCAGTATTTTGCGCCTAATAATTTTTATTAGTCGAATTTTAGTATTGTACGTGTATTGAAAGGTTTCAGGTTGAAACATCTGTCAAGAAAGGCTATTTGTATAGTTAACACTGATAGATAGATACATGGGTTGTGCTAATAATCTACAGTGCTGATGGTAGTTCACATAAAAATCACTCGCTTTAAAAACAGCAGAAAATTTAGTTAATTTAATTAACCAAGGTGTAAGGTAGATTGAAACTTTTTTATATGTTGCTCAACTATAGTACATAAGGTACCAAATAATAAAACCTAGGTCTATTGATAGTCTAGGTGCTTAGTTACAGCGTGCACGGAATACACAGACAGACAGGTAGTAAGACAGACAGAAAATGTGTGCATTAGCGCTTCCCTTTTTTGTGGGTCGCGCTTAAAACAGTGTTGCACTACAGATTAAATGGGTGGGATTTGATTGACTCGCTACGCCCTATAAGCTATAAACATGGATTTGTTGAAGTTTTGACATATCGCTGTTAAACTATCTCTAGCTATAAAATTAATTATTTGACCGACCAACGCACGCTGTGGACTTTAGTTAGATTGCTTCAAAATTCACACTCTGAAATAAACTATAACTCTATAATGTATGTCGTACGGTGCCACTAAGATCGAATTTCGGTTTTTGAAAGGTCTCGAGTGAGATGTTAAAATCATAAATGGTGGTAGAAAACAAAATAAGTTCCCACTCGGTAAATGACTAATAATTTAGTTTAGAAACTTAACAACGCTGTTTAATCTTTGCACCAATAAATAATTTTGGGAAGCTTTAACTCCCCTTTTCGTAATAAATATGAAACATGAAAACAATTTTGAAAAGAACACATTAAAGGAGATAAACAAACATTAAGTCTAGAATTTTTATAAAGGTACAGTAGAATTTGCATATGTGACTTCACATTTAATTAGGAACCTTCTATATGAAATAAGCTTTGTTTTAATTTACTTAATATATTTGTTTTTCATAGTTAGGACCAACGTAATGTCTAAAAGTTGTTCCAAAACCATTAACTACTTTATTAAGCTTTTGTATTGTTCCCAAAATTGCGAATACAATTTACATTAGGCGTTCATGATGCAATTTTCCACGTAAATACAAAATTTAGTAGGTAACTCGTCTTAATCAACGTACCTCAAACTATTTCCGGTCCAGGCATATGCAAACATGAATTAAAATAATTACCCCATTTCTCTAACACTATAGGTACATATGAAAATTATCGATTCTTTCGAGAAAAGATGGCCTCGCCGTAGGTAGCCACTTCAACAAAGAAAATAATTTCAATAAACTTAATACTTAGCCTCCTAGATACTTATCCTATATAACAACAATGTAAATAGAATTAAAATACTTAACTTTTGTGGGTTTAATGGTGTATTTTTGTATTTATGTTGACATGAAACTAAACGTTTCGATAATACTTACAGTTATCGTCCTCAGTAGTAATAAAACCTTTTAGAAATACAGAAACATATTTATGAAATATCAAAATTGAAAACACAAACCTAACCCTGCTATTAATATAAGTGTTTGCTAAAAGTAAAAAGCCAACTATGGAATGTAATTTTAGTAAAGAATAACAAATTAGAACATCGTCTGCCGAAGTGTAACACTGAAAAATATCAAAAATATCCGTTACTTTATAAGCGCGTAGGTATTCGCAGGATCCTGCGTATCTTTCACTTGCAAAACTATAGTCTACACGGTTCCGAATATTTTTTTCTTCACTCAATGCTGAACTTCCCACTAATCGGCATTTTATTTTTAGCATAAGGTTATGGATCTGCGATGTTTGAGTTAAGATCGATTAACGAGTGAACATACGTTCAACGTGGTTCTACGGGGAGTACCTGCAGAAATCTCCGAGAGCGACGCTTACAAAGACCTACAAGAACGTGACATTAATCTTATTTCTTGTTTCAGGATGAAGAAGCAAGGAAGAGCGATCCCACTTCTGTTGGTGACACTACCAACAGAAGAGGACGTAAGGAAGTTCCGGCAGATGAAGTCCTTGATTCGGCTTCGGGTCGAAGACTTGAGGCGGAAACCCGGCATCGGACAGTGTCACCGGTGTCAGGGATCCGTCAGCGTAATTGTAGAGCGTCGACACACGGTGTCAAGTGCACAGGAAATCATCACTCTAGCAATTACACTAAACCTCGTACGGACCGGGCTAAGTGCGTGAACTGCGGTGGTGATCAGCCGGCCAACTTCCGGGGAGGTCTGAAGTTCCCACGTCTCCCGCAGCCCCAACGGTGACAGACCGACCCACCACACCAACAGCGACAGAAGAGGACGCCGTCGACAGCGACATCCTCTCAACACCGAACCGGAGTTAGTTACGCCAAGTACCGAACTCGGTTAGAGCCACAGTCGAGAAAGCGTCCGCTCCACCCGCTTTAGGGTTCGACGCCAATCTAGGCTTCCTCAGAGGCGAAGGCCTTACCAGACAGCCGCAAGGTGGCAGCTTCACTAGGTAAGGCGCAATCTGAGACTTACCTGTGGAGAGTGATTCTCACATACGGTCAGGAGGCCTGTGCCCTTTTTGGGTAAACATTCCGGAACATTGAAGAGAAGGGATGTTTCGGATAAGTATACCAGTATGGACTTGCATAACTATTACATGTTCTAAACCTAACCTCCTAATTTTTCTGTACTGCCTCACGATACAGAAGCTCCATCCTGCTACTGCACAACAATAGCACCGCTATCGTTGTGACGTTTTTTTTATTTCAGATATCCGAGGAAGCAGCATCACATAAACCAGTCGAGAGACTACGGGACTGCCCACACAGCACCAACTACAACAGCTACAACACCCGAACAACGATTTTTTTTGTGGAACCAACAACTACACAACACCATGTCAACAAGCATAACATCAACACCACGTAACCCAACAATCACACAACCCACGCCCTGAAGAAGACAAAGACTCCTGAGCAGCGCCCCTTCAACACAAATACGGTACTATATGAATTGTTAATTATCCAAGTTCTTAATAAACTCTGTTGAATTGAATTGAATATTTCCCTCATGGATAATTTACTCCTACGCATCAATGCAACTCCGTTAGGATTACAGCGATTATTTTTTGACGTTTCTAAGAAGCAATAGAAACAATCAATTTAAGTCATGAACGTACGTTTTATCCAATAAAAACATTATTATAGTGGGAATAATCTATGTACATTATTACCGCGAGAATAATTATTGAATGACAACGTATTTTTCGATTTGACTTCAGTCATCAATTTGGAAGTTCAGAAACCTTAATTTGTAAAATTATAATATTGAAAACGTGTTCCTTATTGTAACGTCAAATATAAGTAATTCTCCGTATTTTCTCGACCCTGTTGCCATTCGGCTACAGGTTTTCGAAAATCTGTCAAATTATTTTCAATTTATTCTCACTCTCATTTGATATTACTACTTATAATCACATTGTACATTATGAATTAGAGCGGTAATTCAACTGAAATGACGTCCCACTCAACCACCATAGTAACAGAGCTATTCTTGTTATGAACAAGACGCATGTGTCAAATACTGACAGCTACGTTAAAAAATTTAAATTAAGTTTATTGTAAAAATGAAACGATTTCGTAAAATTTCGTGAGAAACCATTGATAGCAATATTGAAAGGAGTGTTCCAAAGAATACAGTGAAAAAAAAGGCATTTATCTGGATGCAAGTATTGTTCGGTTTCTAAATTTTGTTACATGCCTGGTAATTAAAAAGTTGTGTCATTTTTTAAATGTAAATTGTTCATGTGTTGATATACCGGGTGTAAGTCAAATGGGGGCCACCCCAGTAACTTATGAACGGGTCGTTAGATTTTGTTCAAGTTTTGATGGGTTATATTAGAGCCAATTTGGAATTTTTTACATAAAAAAAACAATGCGACCCACTTCCGGTTTCACCGGAAATGATACAAAAACTGAAAATTTAAACGGAACAACCTGTATATTTGTACATGTTTGGATATTACCGCCTCAAGTACATACAGTTCATCTGTCAAATGTCAACTCAAACGCCATTTTACTTTGACAGAGTCGGCTTCAGGAGCATGTTGTGTTAATACAAATTAACACTGACATTTGACAGATGAAGTGTATGTATTTGAGGCGGTAATAGCCAAATATGTAAAAATATACAGGGTATTCCATTTAAATTTTCAGATTTTACATTTCCGGTGAAACCGGAAAGAGGTCGTATTGTTTTTTTTTTATGTAAAGCATCCCAAACTGGCACTAATAAAACCCACCAAAATTTGAACAAAATCAAGCGACCCGTTCAAAAGTTACAGGGGTAATATATATATATATATATATATATATATATATATATATATATATATATATATATATATATATATATATATATATTACTTATATTAATTATAAAAATTAAATTAGTTTTTATATGAATTTTATGATTTAAATAAATATCGTAATATGATATAAATTAAGGATCAAATGTATTAAAAGATCGTTATACATTTTATTACAGCTTCAGCACGATGTGTCCTCATAACTTTATTATAACAAATACTATCATTTTTCTTTAAATAAATGGCCTCGGCTAACATTCTCATGGGGATAGGGATCAAAATATTTTACTGTACAATTCATATAAACATAAGTAGAGTTCTTGATCAAAATATAATACAAAATAAGAGAAAGAAATATAACGTAATCAATCTTGATAGGGAGGAATTTGAACAGTCGTAAATTTGAATGAAATAAATTAATAAGAAAATTACACAAGAATGAAGAAGATATCATTAATTAAATTTAAATGTAGCTCTAATTTGTGATCTCTCCTATCACCGTATCCCAGACAATAATTGGTGAAGGCAGTTAAGAGATTAGCTAGTTACCGTAACTGAAACTATATACTGATCCTCTGCTCGCTTTGCAGCTGTACAAAAAGATTACTAGCAAGTAATTAAGTAATTCTCATATAAGTTCGAAATTAAAGTTCACTGCGTATGGTGTGTAGCATACCTAAATAAATTAAATTATGGACTGGAGAATTAATGAGGTGGTTAAGTTAATAATTACATCTATTAAACTAGTAATTTGAATGTGATAGTAATATATCTGCTGGGTTCGGGTTGGTTACAACGGTCAACGGTCCTTCCTTTTGGATCCTGATGGCGATTCTGACCATATAGCGTAATTCACTAATTCTTAATGTTCAGTAACACATGTGAGAAGACAAATAATGGTGCCGGGTGTTATAATTCTAATTAGACAATATATAGGTGAGTTAGATTAAGGTAGGATATACTACATTGATTTTACAGCTAAGTGATAATTTATGTTTCTTTGTTCATATACTAGGATTAATTGCGGTTATAAATAATTAAACCATTTAACATTAATTTTGAATGAATATATACGGGCGATGTACAGTATTTAATTTCCCTTGCATAGAATACAACAATTCAACATAATCCCCTTGAACGTGGAGACACTTATTTCACCTAGGTTCAAACATCTAACACCTTCCTTGAAAAACACGTAGTCTTGATCACTGAAGAAGTCCTACACTGCTGCCATAACTGCGTGATCGCTCTCAAATTTGGTTCCCCAAAGACTCTCTTTTAGCAATGGAAATAAATGACAATCACTGGGAGCTAAGTTAAGGGAGTAGGGTGGATGCTCCAAACCCAGCGTTATGAGTTGCATTCATAGAAATAAGGCTATTATGAACTGGGGCGTTGATGAAAAGGAATTACGAGTGACAGTTTCCCTCTTCTTTTTTCTTTAATGCAATAACGAAGTTTTGTAACTAATGCTGCATAATATTGACCAGTGATTGTATGGCCACGTCCCAAAAAATCTACTAGTAAAATTCCTTCCGCATCCCAAAAAACTGTAGACATTATCTTGCCCGCAGTAGCCTGTACACGAAATTTGCGTGGAGGGGGAGATCCTGGATGATGCCACTCCATGCTTTGTTGTTTGCACTCGGGATTCAAGTGATGAACCCAAGTTTCATCAACCGCGACATAGCGACCGAGGAAACATTTAGGATTACTGTTAAATAAGGCTAAAATGGCTATTCAAGAAGTGACTCTCAAACGTTTTTGTTGAGGTACCCATCTTGTTGACATCTTATGAAGCCCTAAATAGTCATTTATTGTGATTCCAATCGTACCATTTGAAAGGCCTGTTATCTCAGCTATACGTCTTATTGTCAATCGACAATCTTCTCTGATCGTGTCATTCACAAGATCAATCTTTGCTTAAGTATACGCAGAATGCGGCCGATCAGCACCCTTGCAAGTTCACAGGTTGTTCTGCCACATTTGATCGGTCGAGACCCATTTTTTACTACTTGATAGGAAGGAGCAGAATCTCCAAGCACGCCAACTTTTTTCTATTTCCCAAAACCTTCGTGCAACCACTACTTTCAACTTGTGCAACTTTGACACTATTAAAGCTCGACTAACCAAATTTGGCAGTTTGTTTGTCACTAAAATAACAAAACAAGTGAGGTTACTGTTGGCAATATATTTCAAAGCCATATATGCTAGGGACAACCAATACTGTACATCCCTCGTATTTCAAAACTACAGGGAGTAATATTCAAGTGTATTACATATAAATAGAAAATTTTTATTATGACTTTGTTGTGGAATTTGTTATATTTTTAGGCTCATTGCGATGTATACCTATTAACGCAATTGTATTTGAAGGTAAGATATGTTTACGTTTATTATTATAAACGATAAATTGTGAACTCTCACACTGTGCTTTAACGAATTGATTTTATATTCAAGATGTTTTGTTAACAGAATTAGTAACATTATTTCTTTTTTAGAAGATATGATCTTGTACCGTCCCTCTGTTTGCTTGGAGTTGTACAAAAATATTGCTATTAAGTAACTAAATAAATCTTTATATAGGTTCAGGGGGAGAAAACAGCTTCTCAACAATGCATCGGATTTACTAAGTTGATATTACAGGTAAGTGAGTAATTACGTTTCTTTATACATATAACATGGCTAATAGGGTTGTAAATATGTCATTTAACATTAATTTTTCAAAATTGTAGAGAATAATATGTAAGTGTATTAAACTATAATAAATAAATTATATTTCATTTAAATATGAATATCAAACGCGGCCTTAGCCATTAATACTCGATTAATAAAGCTAATTGAATTTATAGAGTGGTTGGCTAATTGCCACTATAGGAAAATTGCTTCGTGATGATTTAAAGTTAATCCGTCGATGAGTCGATTAGGTAGATTGTAATTGATATGAATGTGTTTGTGAAATTTTATCAATACTTGAAATGTGCTTTCCTTAATGGGAAACATTTATACCTTAAGAATTAATGTAATGGAATTTTGAATCTTGGGCAATTCACGGTAGTTTTACACCACCAGGAACTGAATGGTTGGGCACGTGGTGTGCACAATGGTCACTGGAAATGTTGAAATCAATTTTATTAGCCAAAATAAAAATTGTGACCGACACGAACAGATGGAAGACAATGGTACGACGGTATGATGGCGTTGGTGGTGTTAGTGGAGTCAGTGATTCAGGTGGATGAACATGATCTGGCTAGAGTACACAGGAGGAGATGAAATGTAAAGGAGGATATGTAGGACTAATGTCTTTTCTGGTAGTGGTGGTGGTAGAGAAATTTTATTGTATTCTTATGAAAACTTTTATAAGGGAGTTCGACGGAGGAGGGGTAAATGGGATAACTATATAGATAAACCACTTACAGCTCAGGAAGTTACCAACCCTGAGTAGAAAGCCCCTAGAATTGGAGGGAGAGAAAAATGGATGTCCTTCACAAGAGATTGCTCTCTGAAAGAATGAACATGGATCCCTGCGGACGATTACCTTTTCCTACATGGCCGAAACCCGCGTTGGCAAAGAAACGGCAGTAAATAATTCCTTAAGAATGATTTTTCAGTTCACTATTTTTGAAGGTGATAGGATGTTAGGTATCAAGGGGTAGATACTAGATAGAAAGCTGGCGTGAACGGTTAATAAAAGATACTGGTATCAGAAAATAAAGTAAAATAGGATAGAAAAGATTAATAATGCGGAACGTTAGGTGCCAAAATGAAAAAAACTCAAAAATGGGATTGCAATGTCAAAAGTCAGTGCACTAGAGAATCTTTTAGTAAGCGGGTGGTCGGATCTTTGTAGAGTGATTGGACAGGAATGAGAAAGGCGTGCGTAACAGTACCATTTTCCGTTGATTCTTGTTATTCTTGTTGCCTTACAGTTTTTAATTTATAGATCTCTTATTCATACCGTTAAACGATAAAATAGCGGGTGTTATATGGAATAATGCGATGAATGCTAATTGTTTATGTTTATGTGTCTGCATTTTTTTCAATTAGTATTCATTCCAAGAAATTTGAAACTCAAAATTATTTTCAAATTTTCATTTAGACTTTGTTAAATCGTGTCCGTTTTCACATTATGCGTTTGTTTCTATTTAAATTTTTAGGTTTGTACAGTTTTTGAATTTTTAGTATTTTTATATTTTTAAATAAAGAATTATAAACATTAAAATTAGTGAGTATCTTTCTATACAATAAGAGCAAGTATTATAAGCAATTTCAATACTTTTTTTTATAATCAGAGGTATTAGGTTTTATATTACACTATTCTGCAATTTGGGAATATGGTCTTCAGATACAAATAAGTCTCTTTTACTTTAATTAGTCATTTTATACAAACGACCAAATTTAGAATCCTGTTTTAGCAAGTACTGAAATAACTAAGGCTTATACTGGCGCAAATATAGCTGCTGCTGTCTTGTCCCTTTTTGAGAAGTGGAATATAAGGAATAAAATTAAAACTATAATAAGTGATAATGGGGCAAACATACAGAATGCTATTAGTGAGCATTTACATAAAACACATCACCTATGCGTTGCACATACATTAAATTTGTGTTACTGAATCCATTCAACGACAGGAATTAGTGGAGTTGACGTTCCTACTAGATGGAACTCGACTTTAATTATGATGGAGAGATTATTTGTAATAAAAGAGCCTCTCTCCACAGTAATTAGTTCGTTACCCAAAACCCACAATTTCTGTCGGCTAATGAATGGAGTACTCTAGTGGAGTGTGTGTAAATTTTAAAACCTATAGAAAGAATGACCGTTGGATTATCTGGAGAAAAATATTCTACAATGTCCCTAATTCTACCACTAATTAGAGAACTGCAACATTCCATAAAAAGTAGAAAACCCACAACTTATAACGTGTAGAGAAACTTACAAAGCTATTTATTAGATGTGATAAGAAGAAAACTAGGAATTTTAGAAACCAACACTTTGTGGGGAAAATTTACATTTCTAGATCCAAGGTTTAAAAAAGCTGGATTTGGGGTTAATAATAATGTTGATACAGCACAAAACTTATTATTAATGAGCTATCTGTTATTTTGGCATCAAAAGCGCATTTTGACGAGCAAGTGGCTAAAATGAAGTGTAGTATTTATCGCCAATTGATATTTGTTTTATGTAGGGTGGTGTTATTCTTTATTCTTACATGTTTTAGAAGGATTATTTATTGCACCAATCTTTACTTATGTATTTAACGACAAGATCGTTTCAGTATTACTCTTACCGGTGCCTATTGTATATATTCTAGTTTTGCCTAATTACCTCTATTTATAAAAGTGAAGAGTGTATTGATAAGAATGCATGACTTTACAATTCCTTTAGTACATTGGTCTATTTATATTATAATAATTGTTATTGCATATTTGCGTTCTAAGTGATTTACCTAGTTTAACTTTTAAATGTGTTTTACTTATTCTATTGAAATAGAAGTGAAATTGAATGTGTTTCGTAATTGCATCACACTTTCCCCTTTTAGGAGAATGGTCCTTGCTATGGCCACTTGCGAGGGCATTCTCGAATAAAGGAAAAGATTTTATTTGAATTAAGAAGATTACGTAGTTAAATACATAAAATAATTACATGTCTAAGGTATAAAATAACTAACTAGCTACAAGTATCCATCCCTTCTTAAGGAGAAAAGGACATTACTAGGGTACATTATCTATCTCTACTCACACTCTTAAAACTATACTTATGTTCTAACATACTACTTTGACCTATATTTTCGTACTCGATTTTTGTGTACTGTCAACTGTCTTCTGTCTACCCTTTTAATTGTACAATTCGGTTCTTGAACACTAACCACTGAATACGGACCCTGGTACCAAGGATCAAATTTGTGTCGTTCCTCATTGGTTAGTATAACAAGATCCCCTGGTTTCAAATTTTGTCGACAAGCGTTGGTATTATGAGCAGTCGCGCGGTCTATTTTAGCCTTTTCTAAGTACTCTTTCTCTATTATAAAGAGGGTCTACACGTGATCGGTTTAGTGACTCTGGGATAATGACATTTCTGCCAAATACCAGCTCGAATGGAGTATAATTATGGTACGTACTCGGTGTTGTGTTATAACAAAATGCATAATATTGTGTCCAAGTGGACCAATCTGATTTTGAATCATTTACATACATACGTAAATATTCATTCAGAACACGGTGGTTTCTTTCACAACCCCCTATAGATTGACTATGATATGCGGTGGATATGCGATGTTCGGTCGAGAGTAGTTTAGTTACATTGTCGAATACCTGTTTCTTACATTATGTGCCCATGTCTGTTCGAACTTCTTTCACAGGTCCATAAATAAGAATGAAATTCTTTACTAAATAGTTTGCTACCGTTACTGCCTCTCTATTAGGAATTGGTATTATCACTATGTATTTTGTTAATTCACACTGTATTCTTATAGAATATTGATTCCCATCATTTGATGTTGGTAGTTTCCCAATCGTATCAATACATACAATATCGAATGGCTTTTGAGGAGTCGGTGTTATAGTAATTGGTTCTGGTTGTTTTAATTTGATTTTATTAATTTGGCATTTGTGACATTTTTTAACAAAAAGCGCTACGTCACGAGACATTTGTTTCCAAAAATAACAGGACTTTAGTTTTTTCAGTAACTTTTTGACCGCAATGACCTCCTAGTAGTGGATTATCGTGAAATTCTTCTATAAGTTTCAATTTCTCATTTTTATTTGTTATAAGTTTTCTTTTATTACATAAAACAATAGTTGTTTTTCTAAGGCACTTTTCTCCTACATCCTTAAATGTATTAATAGAGTATTTTTTAAATATATTATCACCTAGGTTTATTTTAACTTTTTGAAATTTACAATAACCAGTCATACTGTCTAGCTTAAATAATAATTGCTCTAGTGCAGAATTATTATCGTTAGTAATTGAGATTTTGTTTCGCGCGCATAATTTTCTTTTACTCATGATTGTCATTTTTTATGATGCATGGTTAACTTCGAATTTTACTAATGGCAATTTAAGTGTCTCGTAATTGTCTATAACTTCGTAAACTTTAGGTTTTACATAAACGTCATTTTTATTGTTTTTATTCGAATTACCCTTACTTTGCGTTAGTTGATTCGTTGAAGTAGTTGTGTTTGGTTTTCATTTGACCTAGTTATAGCGAGTATTTGTGTCGCATTGTTGTGCATATTTTTTAAATCGTCTATACTAATGCTAGACAATGCGTCAACGCAAACGTTGTCTTGACCTTTAACATATTGGATTTCGAAATTGTACTCTTGAAGTTCAAGACGAACTCTCGTTAATTTGGAAGTTGGGTCTTTCATTGAAAATAAATAAATTAAAGGACGATGATCAGTTTTAATGAGAAAATATTTGATTGCCCAATATATTGCGAGTAGTTCTTTTAAAATGATGGCTTTATTAATTTCGCGTTTTGTGAATGAGCGTGAAGCGTATGCTATTAGAAGTTCGTATCCGTTAAAATTTTGAGAGAGAACAGCCCCGCAAGCAATTTGTGAAGCGTCTGTTGTAATTATAAATGGTTTAGAAAAATCTGGATACTGAAGAATTGGAGAGGATAATAAGGAATTTTTAAGTAAATTGAAAGAATTTTGGCATTCTTCTGTCCATATAAATTCTGCGTGTTCACTCGTTAATTTGTTTAATGGGAATGTTATTTTTGCGAATTATGGTATAAATCTGCGGAAATAATTTGTAAATGCAACTAGTCTTTTTACTTCCTCCGCGTTTTTCGGGATTGGACATTGACTAATAATTTGAAATTTTGAATCATCTGGGAGAATCCCTTGATCTGTAATTTTGTGACCTAAATACGTAACTTCGTTTCTGAAAAATTTACATTTTTCCGGATTTAATTTTTAATTAAATTTTCTATACGTTAAAAATACTTTCTGTAAATTTGATAAATGCTGTTTTTCAGAGCAACCAATAACGATTAAATCATCCATATATAAAAATGATTTTTCAGGAGCGATTCCTGCAAATGCAATTGACATCATTCTCTGAAAACTATTGGGACCCTCTGAAAGTCCGAAGGGTAGTCTAGTAAATCGGAAGGATCCAGCGTCTACACTAAAAGACGTCATATCGCGTGAATTTTCTTCCAGCGGTATTTGATGAAAACCTGATATTAAGTCAATTGCAGAGAACCATTTGGCTCGACCTAACTGATCTAAAATGTCTATACGAGGTAATGGAAATTTGTCGACGATTAATTTTTTATTTAGTTGTCTGTAGTTGATTACCAAACGCCATTTTTTAATTCCATTTTCTGATTTTTTGGGAACTAGTAAAATTGGTCAGTTGTACTGAGACCTAGAGGGTTCTATTATTTCATGATCTAGCATTTTATTTATTTGTTGATTTATTTCCTGTTTATGCGAATGTGGACTTCGATAATTTTTTATGTACACCGGTTTCTTATCTACTAATTTTAATTCTTGTTTATAGAAATTGTTGATTGATATTTTATCCGATTTTAATGCGAAAATATCTGCAAATTTTTGACAAATTTTAACTACTTTATCTTTAACGAGAACTGGAACCGTGTCTAGGTTTAGTTGTTTAGCTAATTTATTTAACCTATCGTCTTGATCGTTGGTAATATGATGTACATGGAAATCATCTAGACTGAGTGTATCAATGTGAATATTTCTTAATGTGATTGTATCGGAATTTGTGTTAATAATTTTTACAAGAAGAGAATTACTTGATACAATTGTACGTGCTACAAAAACTCCTGGATATAATTCTTTGTTTACCACTACAGCGTCTTCTTTCAGCTCTTCGAATTTTTGGTAATATCGTATAACTTCAGAACGTGCTGGCACTATCATTACATTATTTGCCTCTGGACTACTATAAATGGGGACAATAGCATGTTGATTATGTAGTATTTTCACTGTCGTAGTCCAGTTTGAATAGTTTAATGTGCATTTGTATTTGGAAATGAAGTCTGTACCTAAAATTTCATCTGTTGGTATAGAAAAATTTTCCTCTACAATATGGAAAGCATGTGAAATTTTGTAATTGTCAACAAAAATATCTGTTTCAGTAATACCTAACGATTACATGATGCCTTCAGTAACGCCTTTGATATTGCTAACATTAGAGGTGTTAATTATTTGATTGTTATTAATTTTTGTACATTTAAAAATTGAAATATCTAAAAGAAATGTACATTGTGAACCTGTCATTTTTGTTGAAAGTGTTACGAAATTAGTGAAAGATAATTGGCAATTAAAAATATTTACGCAGCGTCCCCCAGTTGTCCCTGCTGGGGGGGCTGCTCGTTTCCCGATTCTAATGCTAATGGTCTTACGGTTCGCGTGAAATTTTGACTTTGTTGCGTATGTGATGATCTAATATGAGGTTGGTAATTATTGTTTCTGCCCGGTTGTTATTCTACCTGTTTAACGGCCAATGTCCGCGATTTGAGTTATTTGGCCTACAGTAATTGGGTTTGTGTAAAAAGCGTTCGGGGTATTAGTAACTGTCGACATGGATGATGTTATGTTTGCAAATTTAGTTAATGCTTCCTGTACATTTGAGAAATTTCCAGCTTCCATTATCAACCTGATTCTATTTGAATTAGCATTTTGCACTGAACATTGTCAGTGGCGTATTTACCTGCTGCTGCCATTGTACGCCTTCTGAAATAAATGCTTGTTTTAAGTTTTCTGCTAGAGATTCTATTTCTGCTGTATATGATGTAGCATCTTTGTGATTTTGTTTGCAATTTAAAAGTTTCGCGGTTAAAAGTTGTGAACTTTCGCCCCTAATTCCATTTTTTAAAACATCTACAATTGCTTGTATTAAATTTTCATCCGTCTCTAAATCGTATGCTTTACCTATTAAGCGTGTTTTAACGTAAGCTACGGCATTATTTTCATGATCCGCTGAATTTTCATTTAATAATATAAGTGCGTCTAAGAATACGCGTAGTTTTGTCGGATTTCCGCCAAATTCCTGCGGGAGAATCCTACTAGCTAAGGTAAAAAATTCAACATTAGTTAAAGTCATGTTTTCAATAGTTAAACCCTCGTCACTATAATTAATGTCTTCTTCGAGTACTAATGGATAATTTCCGCATAATAAAATTAAAGATTATTGCTTTTTTAATTTACGTATAAAATAGAAAATAAACTCCTCTCTTTCATTCTTCAGTAAATAGAAGTTACAAGTAAACGTTAAACAGTGATAGCGCAACGTACGAAGACGAACCAAAGAAATTACTTCTTTTCATTTCATCGATTCGACCACTAACTAAAATAAATAATAAAAGTAGCTTGTTATGCTTTGTTATGAAATAGTTACCTACTACTTTTATTTAAACACTTTTTATTTTCATTAACTTACTACCAAAAAACTATTGATTACCTTTTTTGTTCGGATACTTTTTTCGCTAAAATACTTTTTTTGTTCGCATACTTTTTCGTTTGAATACCTTTTTCGTTCAATACTTTTTTCGTTCAAATAATTTTTTCGTTTGTAGGTAGCGGGCCACGAAAATTTTATTATTTCAACAAACATTTTTTAAATCGCAATTGTTACCGCGATTGAAAAGTTAATTAATGGGGTTTAACATATTTTATTAAATATTAAGTCGTTACTTGAGTATGGTTTTAAGGATATTTTATTCCTGTAACTAATATTAAGGGTTGAAAAACATGTGTTTGAGGTCTAACTAGCAGGTGTACGCTTAAAAGCTGTTTTACTGAAAGGGGTAACGAATTATTGGAAATTCTTAGGCGCACATTCTTGATGTAAAAATGTCACTAGTTTAGTAAGTAATTACGTTGGTACACACTGCAATAAAATACGTCTTTGTTTGGAACGTTGAAACTTGACACCTAAATGTAGCGCTTGTTATGGACGAATGCATATTTTTAAAATTAAGATGTCGTTCAATAATTAATATGAAACTGTTCCAACATAATATTTTTCTGTTTTTTTATTACTTTAAAAAAATGGGGTTGATTGCAGGAGTAAATATAGTTAGTTTGAAATCTGAGGAAAAAAGTTAGTGACAGAGTGTCGACGGAGTCAGATCGATTTTGTTAATTAACTACCTTCATTGTAAACCGTTTATCTTTAAAATATTTCTTGCGTGTACATTTTCTTTTGAATTAGCCAACGCTAATTTATCTTTTCTTTCGTGTGTTAGCTTTAATGTGTTTTTCAAATATTAATGTATAAATAACAGTCACCCTTTTGAAGTTAAACCGCATATGTTAACGATTTGTGTCTGTGATCAATTAAAGGAATATATATTCAAGTGTAAGTAGGTATTTTTATATAAATTAAGGCTGGCAGCAAATAATTCTACAAACCTATATAACGTATTAAAAATCAAGCATTTCTTTGCAAAGGTATCTCATTCACACACGGGCTCATTAAGCTGAAATCTGCTAAAATAAAAGACAGTACAGGGTTCCCTCACTCTTGTATTTGTGTGAATTAGTATTAAACACCTCGAATTTTATTTTTATTGTTGTATAGATAGAACTAATTCGTTATATGTAGTTACTAAACAATTGTGTCTATCTCCTTTTGTCCTTGCATTTACCTTATTATCACCTATGCAGTTTCACTGTTGTTGTATTTTATATGTACCGTAATTTGCCTTATTGTTTTATGTGCTTATTTACTTAAATACCGGCATGATTGGTTTTAAAGGGCCACGTGTTTGGTATTACGATTTCTATTCTGATTATTTGTAACATAATTGTGAGTGTGACTACAGAAGTTTTTTTTGTGTTTACGTGTAACTAAACGGCTTTTTATTTAATTTTCTCTTAATGTTACAATTTTGTACGCACTTTAACTTGATGTAAGCTGTTTTTGTTATATATTTAACCATTTAATTGTTTTGTTTGTGTTATTTGATCTAGTAATGTACTTGTAGAATTATTTATTTATGAATAAAGTGGGTTTTAGTGGTGGTTTTTTCCTACAATAGTACATTAACGGGGTGAACCACCATTGCTCAAAGCTCGTTAATTTTAATTTGAGTAGTTTCATTTTTTGCCTGCCCCACATGATGCAGCACTTACCTCATCCAGCCTATCTAATTCAAATGGCACAATGTACCTGCTACTAGACGGCCTATTCGTTTGATCAGATTTGAGGTTTCCGATTAATTAAATATCAGACTTGTAAATAAATTCTAATGTTTTAATTATTGCCAGGAAGGTCAAAGTAAGGCAAACAATTAATTTGGGTAATAGTAACATTATTGTCAGTAAAGTCAAGATAAATCACATAGCGATTGTTTTGTTCTTGAATTTGCATTATTGCAAATAAGGTCAAATTATACTTTTCAAGATAGGATACCGAGGGGATGCTACACGTTGGAATACTCTTTTCATTCGAATACTTTTTCAGCTATGGAATAATTAGAATAGCTATGAAACTGTCGTACACTTAAATAGCAGGATAAAGTATTTTTACTTAAGAATTTCTTAGTATTAGTTCTTCATTCACACTTAAACATTCTTACAAGCAATAACTTCAAGATTCTTACCCAACCGTAGCTACAGCTTTCACTCACAAAGTACACTATATAGGGGGTTAGAAAAAAGTACCGGAACGCTTAAATATCTACAAAATCGCGAAAGTTACGATTACAAAATTCGGCATTTGGGGATTTCGGGGCGCCCGGAATTGGAAAATGATATCGGCACTGTTGCCTGCTTTCCCAGTTTTGCGATACACGTAGTCAATAAAAATAAATGGGACATTCCATTTAAGATAACAAAAAGACTATGTGTAGCGCAAAACTGGGAAATCTGGCAACAGTGCCGATATCATTTTCTAATTCCGCATGCCTAGAAACTCCCAAATGCCGTATTTTGTAATCGTAACTTTAGCAGTTTTGCGGATATTCAAGCGTTCCGGTACTTTTTACTGAAAATACGGTGTCGTCATATCTCAGCAACTAGTAGATCTAAAAGTTTGAAAATTTGAGATCTTACTAAGTTTGAGACGCTCAATTGACTGCAATAAAAATAAATAGGGCATTCTATTTAAGATAACAAAACGACTACTATAGCGCAAAATTAGGAAATCTGGCAACAGTGCTGATATCATTTTACAATCCTGCACGCCCCTAAACCCCCAAATGCTTAATTTTGTAATCGTAACTTTAGCGATTTTGTAGATATTTAAGCGTTCCGGTACTTTTTCCTAACCCTGTATATTTAAAAGTTCTGTTATAAAATTACAAGTTATGTATTTTCCAAAGTGCACAATTCTTTTGTAAAATTTACTAGTATTTAGTTCGCAGAAATTATTAATTCATAACACTATTTTTTAACTTATCAGTTTTAATCATTACCGTCAAAAAATCAACCGGACCGTCTCGCGTTTTCCACGGAACTACCGTTTTACAATTTCATTCTTCGAGGACCTAAAATTGCTGACCGTATCATATACGGCCATTTTTCACTTTACGGCCATTGTTCTAATAACGCTTAATTGCACTTAATTTGCATTCTATCACTGCTATTTTGTTGTGAATTTTGCTTATTTACCTGTCTGTAAGCCAATGTACGGTAGAATTTGCAATACTTGATATTTATTAAGGATAAATATGAAAATTTCTCAGCTAATTGTTTATTTTTATATTATATTTGAGAATAATTTGAGTTTTCAAATGAATATTCTGTTGTTGACGAATTCAATATTTTTTTATTAGTCTATGATATTTAAGCATAAGGCCAGTTTTTGACATACCTGTATTGTCAATTATTGCCTATGATTAAAGAAGGACTGTCAGACAATAACTAATATACCTAAATACAACCACTTTTAAGATATTTCATTATCTTAGTTAAAACGTAACAACACTTAATTATTTCAACATTACTAAACGGTAGGCCACGATTTCCATTATTTAAGGTGATATTTTGTTATTTTTTCATAAGTTATTAATACTGAAAGGTAACCAATAGCCTGAAAGGATTATTAATTGTGGATATGATTAAAAACGTTGACTAGGTATTTTGTATTATTTTAATTAGATAACTTGCAAACAAAAATAACTAAATGTAATATTAAACAAATACAGTTTTATAATAAGTGTTCAAAATTAGCACCATCTACTTCTAAACATTTATGAATCCTTTTCATTAAGTTATGTCTTGTGATTCTGGAAATATGGTCGGGTGTTAGAGAATTAAAAGCAAGTAAGACTCTCTGCATCATATCTTCCTTTGTCGTAACAGGTTTGGAAAATACTTGATTTTTAATGTAACCCCAAATACCAAAATCTAGAGAAGCCAAATCAGAAGAGCGAGCTGGCCAACGAAACGGGTCCTGATTGGCAATCCATCTATCATCAAGCATGTCGTAAAGATGCTGAGCAACAGGTCCAAAGTCATGAGGAGGTTCTCCATCTTGCTGATACCAAGCTGAAGCCGCCTCTCCATTTCTTAAAGTATGTAACGCCGGTCGTATGGCTTCTTCTAAAATGTGGCAATATCTTGTACCATCTAATTTAAACTTAAGCAGAGAGTCTTACTTGCTTTTAGTTCTCTAACACCCGACCATATTTCCAGAATTACAAGACGTAACTTAATGAAAAGAATTCACAAATGTTTAGAAGTAGATGGTGCTAATTTTGAACACTTATTATAAAACTTTATTTGTTTAATATTACATTTAGTTATTTTTGTCTGTAAGTTATCTAATTAAAATAATACAAAATACCTAGTCAACGCTTTTAATGATATCCGCAATTAATAATCCTTTCAGGCTATTGGTTACTTTTCAGAATTAATAACTTATGAAAAAATAACAAAATATCACCTTAAATAATGGAAATCATGGCCTACCCTTTACTAATGTTGAAATAATTAAATGTTGTTATGTTTTAACTAAGATAATGAAATATCTCAAAAGTGGTTGGATTTAGGTATAGGGAATACTGATACCAAACGAATTGGCTTAAAAAAATACAGCGGAAAATGTAATAAAATACAGGGTGTTCTATTTAAAGTAAACAACTTATAAATGATTTAAATTGTGCATGTTCGCGGCGAAGTTTAAAACACCATGTATGAAATATCAATGAGATGGATACATGGAGTTAACGGGCAAGCGCTTGTTATTTATTGGTTACAATTTCACGTCACTAGCTTCGTTATTAATGGAGATATCGTTATTCAATGTGGACTAGATTTTTTTCAAAATTTAAAATAAATCCAAATATCTGGAAAATACTTCATTTTTGGTATAGGACATTGTGCACAAATTTTATTTAGAATTTCATGCAGAATTCGAAAATAAAATAAAACATATTAGGTTCCATTTAAAATAACAAAGTTGACGCCTACTTCCGGTATAACCGGAAGTGCCACATTCAGGACAATATTATAGTTGAACTCAGCGTCATCCAAAACCTACAGCTTCGTAATTTCAGATTTTTAACATAACTGTCTCCGTCATTACTTTTAATCAAAACTCTTCGCGCCACACCCTGTATACTGTCAAGACAAATTAAATCTAGTCAATAAACGACGACTAAAGTGTAAAAATGTAAAGGAAAATGGTGTGTAATATTTTATGATATCGATTGGAAATTGAAATTGTAAAAATATTGGTTGTGACTTGCCAGCCCTTATCCGTGTACAAGTGCTTTTTTACTTTTTCTTTTACCAGTATGTACCATGTAAAAGGATATAATACAGACCAGCGCAATGTACTTAGGACTACTCGTCAAAACCGGAATGTCAGGGAACCCTGACTATAATTACAGGTTAACTAATACCTTTGTTTACAATAAAGAGAAAAATTATATATACTACTACTTATACTTCTTTATTGAATGTTGACAAGAAATCTAAACTAAACTGAAACGTGATCACAATTCTTAAATTATATACATGTCTGAGATACATCGTGTTCCCAGGAGCAACTGTAATTGTGTGAAAATTACTAGTGTTGTGAACTTTAAGAAGGTGGGAGTCTGTAATTAAACATGTAAATCCAGTTGTGCAACGTTTTCATGTGATTATATAACTGAAAATTACTGGAAACTGGAATAACACATCTCGTATTGCAGCAAATTAGCCTATCTTTATGTTACCTAACAAGATAATTACAAAATGTCTTTTATTATGGTTACAAAATATGAAAGCGTTTTTACAATGCACCTCCACTCTGCGTGCGTGCGCTTGAGCCATTGAAGTAATCTAACATTTATATTACGGAACTACCCGACATTACATAATGGGCTTGTATTTATCTCATAGCTATGTATTCATAAACTTTACTGCTTGTATAGATAAGTATACTAAGTGAAAGATACACAGAACGGAATGATATGCCTAAGCCCAGAAGCTTAGAAATTACATCTACTATAAAACTCCATATAGTCATTTTATGTGGCCATAAAAGTAAAAAAGCTAGCAGGGCTTCAGCAACTAGTAGGGATGATTGTTTTGAAATGCTGAAATGTTTTATATAGTATTTTAAGGCTTATAGGTTTTATGTTGAGTAAATATTTTTACAATTTCATATAAAAATAAAAAAATATTGACCATCATGTTCAGTCCAACATTAATGTATTAGATACTGTTTAGAAATCTGTCACCGTAAGATTCGAACAAACTTTAAACTGTTTAAATGAATACTAAGCTTTTTGTGGATTAAATTTGAGGACAACTACAGTTTTAATTACCGTTTCAATCATTAATGCTATGGTTAATGTAGGCATTATGATAATGATATGGTAACACTTCGTTTACCTAGTATTATGTATTTGAACTAGTCCAAATCAAGTCCAACTAAATATTTCTAAAAAAACCGAATAACTCTGATTGTATTTACCAATACCAGTAACATATTCATGTTTTTGCACATCGTTCTATGTTGTATGTAGACATCTTTACATCATCAACGTCGCTCTTAACTCAATTAATTTATAAAATGTATAATTACAAACTGTATACGTTTCGATAACGTTTAAAGTTATCGTCCTCAGTAGTAATAAAATCTCGTCTAAGATGTTGAAATAAGTTTATAAAATATGAAAATTGAAAATGCAAACATAAGTCTGCTCTTAATATAACAGTTTGAATAACGTATAAAGCTTACCATGGAATCTAATTTTAGTATAAAATAACTAAATCCTTAATAAATTAAATATTGCTAAACTGCCTTGAAGATGACAACGCAGAACACGTTTTAATGGTCGAAGGCTAACAGTGAAAAATGTCATAATCAAGGAACAAATTTAACAAAATTTAATCAAGTTATGTACGATGTAAGCGTAAAGTTGTGAAAAAATTTAATGTGAAATTTTTAAAATCATTTACAAATAGAAACTTGACACACCAATTAAAGATCTAGTCAAATCTAACAAAGAAATAGCGTTATGTTAATAATTGTAATTGTTATTTTACAGTGAAAACGCAATGTAGTACGTTTAATATGAGTTTTAATTTCAACTACATATGTTAAATTATCATAGTGGTGTGGTAACTTAACGTATAATTGGTAAAGCATTTACTTTAAACATAAAACCTAAACAAACCAAAGGATATAATTAAAATTAAGATGTACAGTTAAACATCCTTTTAGCTATAAGATGCCAGAACCTATTCAAACGGAGATTCTCCGGTTGCCTTTTGATGTTATTAGGATGCTTCACGTTGTAAACGAACATAATAATGAGTTTGTCTTGACAATTTTTCCATATTATCAAGTCGAATGTCATGATTTACGTTATTTAAACCATACTCAGCTACCGGAGATTTCTTTGGTTGACCTAATCTACAATATCTCATGTATTCTTTACGTCATTTTGTGGTTCCAGTGTATGGTTTTCCTCAAAAACAAGGTAACTTACGCACTCCGGAAGACAATAATAGGTTTGAGACATCTTTAGGTGACCTCAAATATTCTTTAATTCTTCATGTAGGTTTAAAAAGAGTCCTAATGCCACGATTAATTAAAATTTGGTCAATTCTATCTGTAATATTTGTTATAAAAGGAAGAAAAGCAATACCAACATTAATCGTTAGTATTTCGTAATGGCTATGTCTATCAGATGTAATAACATTATTAACATCTTTATATCCATTAGCTTGTAGGGATTCTGTTAAATATTTATGCTCACCTTTCAAAAATTCAGAATCACTAATTCGTTTTGCTCGATCC
This sequence comes from Vesta saturnalis, assembly GCA_036346205.1. Taxonomy (NCBI): domain Eukaryota; kingdom Metazoa; phylum Arthropoda; class Insecta; order Coleoptera; family Lampyridae; genus Vesta; species Vesta saturnalis. The sequence continues at coordinate 4,149,589 of JARFJB010001727.1, read as the reverse complement.
ACTAAAGATTTAATTATACCAATTTTTTGATGCGGGTGACGGTTTGATAAATTATTAACGTATCAATGAGTGTGACTTTCGGTAAACCTTAAAATATAGTTAATTGTGAGTTTTAGATATTAGTATGTCAAGAAATGATAAACTTCCATTAGTTTCCTTCTCCATGGAAAACTGGATGCTTGGATAAATACCATTTGTAAAAATTAAAGATTCATGCAGTGATTCGTCTTCATGTCACCAAATAACAACCGTCTCATCTACATATCTATACCAAACTAAAGGTATTTAAGTGTATTTTGAAATACTAACGTTTCAGATTTTTGCATGTAAAAATTATCTATAACAGCTATTCATAGAATTTATTACTCCACTGAAAACAAGTCGTTGTAAGACAATTCTCCAAAGGTATTTTATACACTTTTGGGTTTTTGGAGACCATACGGTTTGGGTAAGAAGCTACAGAGTTAGCTAGTTTCTTTTTTATTTCTTCAGGCATAGACATTTGTAATCTTTGCCAAATATTTACATGAGTTGGGCAAACCTAATACGTTACGGTTACCGATGTAGTTAAGGGTGCCGTGACATCACTTGCCGTAACTGATGTTGAAGGTTATACATTTTATTACTGACCGAATTTAATTTAGACGGAAAGAAGTCATAACATAACAGTATCTTTTTTTTTAATTCTATTTTGTCAGACCAAAAATAATACGTCTTCTCCTTTCTAAATCACAAAAGCAACAACCCCCTATTATTTTTCCTAACAAGCTATATCTAAGCATACCTTATTTTCTACTATCAAAATATACAACAGCCGGCCATATTTACTAGATGGTTTCAATTCAACCCGCCTTCTTATTTATAAAATAAAATAGGTACAGATACACCAGCTAGTAATACATAATATATATATATATATATATATATATATATATATATATATATATATATATATATATATATATAACTTTATCGTGGTAGCGCAGTAGTTCATTGCGCATGTTGCGCCGTATCTTATTGCGCAGGTATATCACGCTTAAGCTTTCCATATGGGTTTCATTTCCATACTAACTTGGCTTATTAAATTTTCTACTAGTGCAATGTATGTGGCTTTTTTGAGTTTCCGGCGGGTTGTATTCCCGTCCTTGATTTTTCTGTTTCGCCCTTGCGAACGTTGTTCTTATGTTCCCGTGTTCTCACTTTGAGTGTTCAACTGCTCTCTCCTTTGTATACTCTCCCGGATTCGCATGGTAATTCCTGGAATTCTGATCTGCATTGTGTGGTTTGGTTTTTGTTAGTATTCTCCTGAGCGTTCTGAGTGGTTTGAAGGCAGTGCATATCTTGTATTTGCTGCATACCCTCCGTATTTTATCTCAGCTACCTTGTATATATGGTATTATCGCTGTATATTTAGGTTCTTAACATCCTTGGTTTTTCCGTGAATTCGGATATCGCTTCGTCTTTAAAATCTTCTATATATATATATATATATACAATTATTAACAAAACGCTATTTCTTTGTTAGATTTGACTAGATCTTTAATTGGTATGTCAAGTTTCTATTTGTAAATGCTTTTAAAAATTTCACATTAAATTTTTTCACAACTTTACGCTTACATCGTACATAACTTGATTAAAGAGCGATGTTGATGATGTAAAGATGACTACATACAACATAGAACGATGTGCAAAAACATGGATATGTTACAGTCATTGGTAAATACAATCAGAGGTATTCGGTTTTTTTATGAATATTTAGTTGGACTTGATTTGGACCAGTTCAAATACGTAATAACTAGGTAAACGAAGTCTTACCATATCATTATCATAATGCATACATTAACCATAGCATTAATGATTGAAAAGGTAATTAAAACTGTGGTTGTTCTCACATTTAATTCACAAAAAGCTTAGTATTCATTGGAACAGTTTAAAGTTTGTTCGAATCTCACGGTGACAGATTTCTAAACCGTATCTAATACATTAATGTTGGACTGAACATGATGGTCAATATTTTTTTATTTTTATATGAAATTGTAAAAATATTTACTCAACATAAAACCTATAAGCCTTAAAATACTATATAAAACATTTCAGCATTTCAAAACAATCATCCCTACTAGTTGCTGAAGCCCTGCTAGCTTTTTTACTTTTATGGCCACTTAAAATGACTATATGGAGTTTTTAGTAGATGTAATTTTTAAGCTTCTGGGCTTAGGCATATCATTCCGTTCTGTGTATCTTAGTATACTTATCTATACAAGCAGTAAAGTTTATTAAAACATAGCTATGAGATAAATACAAGCCCATTATGTAATGTCGGGTAGTTCCGTAATATAAATGTTAGAATTCTGATCTGCTTTGATTTTTGTTAGTATTCCCCTGAGCGTTCTGGGTGATTTAAAGGCAGTTCATATCTTGTATTTGCTGCATACCCTTCGTATTTTGTCTCAGCTACCTTGTATATATGGTATTATCACTGTATATTTAGGTTCTTCACATCCTTGGTTTTTCCGTGAATTCGGATATCGCTTCGTCTTCAAAGTCTTCTATATATATATATATATATATATATATATATATATATATATATATATATATATATATATATATATTGCTCACTATGGGTGATAGTGGGGAACCCGTCGCCATCCCAAGTTCTTGTTGGTAGAATTTGTCTTCTACTTGGAAGTATGTAGTTCTAATACATGTTGTTAGAAGTTCCATCATTGTGTTTACCGAGAGTTGCATGCGTTCGTCTAACAGTTTACCCTTTTCTAGCCTATCCATTATGATACTTAGTACCGAACACATTTGTGAATAGCCTCACGATGTCGAAGCTTACCAGAATTTCTTCCTGGTTTGGTTCGAAGTTTCTGATGGTTTCCATGAAGTGCTACGTATTCTTGACCACAGACTAGGTTTTTCCCGATAAGGGAAGGACAGATACTGTGGCAATGTGACAAGGTGGATTTCTCGAGCTCACAACTGCTTTCAGAGGAATTCCTTGCTTATGAACCTTTGGCAGGCCGTGCGATGCAGAGGTTTGCTGTAAGTAAGTATAGTTCTCTGGTAATCTGAGAATTTTCTATTATATTTTTCCAAGGTCAGGTACATACGTCTTTCGATTGGGAAAGGGAAAGGACCGTTTTCCTTTCTAGATTAGAGAAGTTAGGTTTGGTTCACCTAGATGAATCTAAGGCCGATCTAACCTTACTTCTGTATTCTTCGGCTTCTTCATGATCTAATTACATAGCTGTTTCTTCAACTGCGATTATTAAATCTAATTTCGGAATATACCTCGACGTTATCGCATACTTCAAGCCTTTGTCCAGAACCTTCATTTCGTTCCTGTTCCACTGTCGTTTAGAGATGTTTATGACAGTGTTTTTACGATTGATGTTGGTTGGCTCTGCCTTCTCCCTCATTAGCTTTCCAAGTTTCTATGGTGTATTTTTCTATTAACGTTTTACACAAATTTAAGGTTACTTATTAGTTTTAAGAAATCACACTGGCTGTTTATGTAAATCATATGACGTATTATTTTTATTACAACTAATTTTATTATTGAAGTGGCTACCTACTGCAGAGCGATTTGTTTTCAGTTGACTCACTCATAATGTTGTTGACTTTGTATTATAAAAGTGCTCTTTGACAAGCAGTTACGATTTAAACTCATTTTTGTACACATTTGGATCTGGGGCAGCTCTAAATACATTCATTAATTCGAGTTACCCACTAAACTATGTAATAACATTGAAAATTTCTTTGTATATCATCCATCCCAAAGGAGAATGTTTAATGTATTTCGTATTTGGTTGGCGATGATTTATGAATTCACAAAATTTTCAAGTAATGTTAAAGATTGAACTATGAACATCAAGCAAGAACCTGGTTAGGAAGTGATCCTTCGAAACTTGTTACATTGTTCCAAATGTCTGCCCTCTTTGGAGTAGCGTTTATAAACGCAGCAACAGTGAAAACATCTATAAACGGATTTCATAAAACAGGAATTTGTCTTTTACACTCAGACATTTTCAATGAAGCAGGTTATCTTCCGTCTGATGCGACACATGTTCTAAAATAAACAATTTTGGAGCAAACCGTAACACTGACAGTACAAAATGCAAAGACTTCGCCACAAGAAGGAACGTTAAATAATTTAAATAAGCAACCCCATCGTTCGAGAGATTGAACTCCCCCGAGAATAATTGGCACTTCCTTGCATTTCCAGCAGCATCTGTCTCAGAGTTGTGGTACCTTACATGTCTCGACAAAAAATATCTCAAAGCATTACCTCTATGCTTCTTCTGACGTTCTACCCCTACCAAAAGTTGCAATTTCTTCTAAAATAGTCAGTAGCAATAGAAGACTGCGGTTCCGACTCCAGCAAAGTCAACAGATTCGAAACGAACAAAAACTTGAATCATCAGAATCCTCGCACACTCCGTCATTATGCACTCATTCTTATTCTTGTCCCTTCTCGTTTTACCACATGCGCTTCTAAGGAATTTGATACCCATGTCTCACTTCCATACACTACTGATGGAATAAAAACGGCACTATAGATTGCTCGTTTCGTTTCTCATTATCGTCCACATACTTCTAATCCCTTTCCTTCCAGCATTGACCCTTCGTCCAATCTCGCCCTGCATTGTATCATCTGCAGTAAACATTCTACCCAGATATACTAGATCGTCCACTTGCTGGACAATTTCATCTTGCAGAGTGAATACTCTATTCTCCTTTCCACCTTCACTATTGAACACCACAATCTTAGCTTTGTTCACTATTACCTTTAGATCCATGCTGTAACAGAATGTATCAAACGTCCTCAAAGCAGTTTGTAGCTCATCCGCACTGTCATCTGCATACACCAGAGGTCGTACATTTACGTCACTAACCATTACACCATTTGTATCGGTACATGCGTATCTAACACATTTATCCATATATGCATTGAACAACCACGGTGACATTACACAGCCCGTGACGCTCTCCCTGCTCAATATTGGAGTGTCATCTGCATACACCAGAAGTCGTACATTTACGTCACTAATTGTTTGTATCGCTACATACTTTTTCATGCTTGTCTAACACATTTATCCATGTATACATTGAACAACCACGGTGACATCACACAGCCTTGTTGCACGCCCTGATCAATATTAAAGTATTCACTTACACCTCCTTTCACCCTAACACATACCCGACTATCGTTGTATACTGCCCTTATTCCGTTTATTAGACCTTTATTTGCGCCATATTCATTTAATATTTCCCACAGCTTCTCTCTATTCACTCTGTCGTATGATTTCTTCAGATCTACAAACGCACAGTACAGCTTCCTTTTTACCCTTAAACACTTTTCGATCACCTGCTGGAGAGCAACGATCTGATCGACACATCCTCTCCCTGGCATGAAGCCACCCTGCACATGCCAAATCTTAGGTTGTGTTGTTTCTCGTACTCTATCAGTCAGGATTCTTCCAAATACCTTACCAGGCAAACTTATCCCTCTGTAGTTGTTGCAATCACTCTTGTTCCCCTTACCCTTATACAGTGGTACAATGATTGCGCTCTTCTAATTGCTTGGCACTTTTCCACACATAAGACATACATTGAATTATTCACACATGCTTCGTACAAGCTTTGCACCCTCATACTTTAGCATTTCACCAGTGATTTCATCTACGCCTGCTCCCTTGCCGTTTTTCAACCTTCCTACCGTTTCCTCTACCTCATTTATTCCAATATCCTTCTCAGTTTCATTCACCATTCCTTCTACAATTCTCCTTATTTAACCCTTCAGTCTTACCTTCCTCACTACTGTACAGCTTTACGAAATATTCTTGACAGTATTTTCTCCCTTCACAATCGTCCCATACTATTTCGTTGCTCATATTCATCACTCCTGCAGCGTTCTCTTTTGGGCCACGTTTTGTATTTTTGACCCATTTCCAGAAGGGTTTTTTCTTTCCCTCAAAAAATCATTCTGCGTTTTCTTTCCTTCCACAGCCATCTCTCCGTCTTTAGTCTCACTGCCTCCTTCGCTTCTTTGTTTCTTAATCTGTACACCTCATACTATCGCTATTTCTCAGTCTCATTTTTTGCAGCAATCTTTGCTATGTACGCGTCTTTTTTCTTACATACTGTCTTTTTTGCCGCCCCATTCCACCAAGCACAATTTTTTCTATCTACCTACAGTCGCTCTTCCACATATCCGCACGGCACAATTGACAACACGGTTTTTCAAGCTTATCCATGCACTTTCAACGCCAGTGTCTTGTATCTGTTCGTTTCACATTGTTTCACTAACATTCAACTCTTTACTCACAGCATCTGCGTATTTCATTCTCGCACCATTACGCATTAGTTTGTTTACCCTAATTCTGGACGTTCGCACTACGTTTACTTTCCTTCTCCAGGCCCACTTTTGCCCTAAACACACTCTCGATACAACCAAAAAGTGGTCCGATCCACATTCCCATTCGCACGTTACCTTTATGTTTTTCACTAGGTTTCCAAGCCGTTCATCATACATTATCAAGTCTATCATACTTTTAGATTCACCTATTCGCCATGTATGCACATTTTTATGTTTAAACCACGTATTGGATACAAACAAGCTTCTCTCCACACAAATGTTCACCAGGCGTTCACCATTCTCATTGACTCTTTGGTCTCCGAACTTTCCTAGAACACGTCCAGTATGTTCTCTCTGTACACCCACCCATCCGTCCAATTAGTTGTAGATCATGCGATACCAAAGGTGTACGAAATAGATGAAATATCACACAAGTGTGGACACATAGTATTATGATTACTACCATATCACTGTCAATTTCATCCGATTGAACTGGTGTGGGCAAACTGCAAAGAACACTAGAACAAAAATATAAGAAGATATATGGCAGAAACGCCTTAACCATGCCGAAGTGTCTATGTTAGGGTAGTGGGAAATTGAAAACTATTTTGAGATTGTGCAGCTATTTATTATATCTGTTAACGATTCGACTTCTGAGAGTGACACTGATAGTGAATAATTTTTTTAATTTACATGTTTTAATTCCAATGTAATATAAATATTCTAATTTTTACGTAACATACTGATAACTATACAACAGGTGAACTGAATATACCTACTGATTTATGTAAATTGCTTTTCATTTAACTTGGAACAATATGAAATCTATTTAAACTGTGTGCTAAATTAAAGTATTAAACATCTATAACTTGTTGAACTTCGAACTACATTATACTGTACAGACTTTCTTCTACAATAATGAAATAATCACAAATGTATGGATGTTTATGTTATCGTAAAGTATCTACAAGAATATGTCGATCCCAAAGCAATAATTATGCTTCTAGAAGAGTTGTTATAAATCTTGAGAATAACAAACTCATCGCAACTTTTATCAATTTTTCCACCTGAAATGATTTAATTTATAATAAACAAAAAAAGTATTTGTTTACTTACAAATATATGTTATGTATTATGACGGTATGTAATTATAGTCAAACCATGTCATAAATTTTAACAACTCACTATCGCAGCAAAATATTTTTGACTCTATCAATAAAATAAGTGGATATAATTAACAATTTTTCTAGTTTAAAATATAAAAAAACATTCAATAGTTTTCAACTTTCTTTGACATTTTATGGAAATTTATGTGAAGATCAGCAGATAAAAATATTAACTAAAAGATACTTGTCTGATTTAATGAGGACTTACGTCGCCTAAATCTTAGTTTGTGAAATTTTAAGAATCAGTCATACCTAACTTTATTTGGATCAAACTATAACAAAAACACATATACATATAACTGCAAATTCAGAAAGAACGAAAAGTCATTAATTCAGATTGTTTGTAGAAAAGCCGGGTTTATTGGTTGGACTGCAGTACTCAGAGAGTGTTACAGTAATCTAGTTGCTACTTAACAAGTTGGTGGTAATAGTATTAAAGATCTGGTACCAAACAAAATGCATTATGGTTCGTTTTTGTATTAAGCAAACTTAATAATACAAAAAGGAAGCGACAGACTTTTTCTTATATATACGACATACAACCCTACGCCTTTGTTCACTTTTGCCTTTAAGCTACAAGACGATATACTAGGAAGTTTTTTATTATACTATTGATAAACGAAGTCATGAAATTTACTTTAAGTTGATGGATGTTGTCCATAAATCGTAATACGAAAGGTATAAAAAGAAAGTATGTTATTTTAAATAGTATTTTAGAAGTTGTCATATATGTACAAAAGTAAAATGACCAAAGAAGATGTAGAGGTGTCACTACAAATTCCCAATGGTCGAAATTTTCTGAAGGAAATGTCGTAAAAGTAAGTAATGTAGAGCTGACTTTACACTTTTATAGTATTGGATCACAATTGGATTGCCAAGATCGAAACCAATGTTTGAAAGGATTTTATTAGAAACGCCTTTGATATTTTCTACATTCTTATTTATTCTCGTAAATCTGGTATAATGGCAATTTAAAATGCAACATGAGAGATAAACATCAAAGTGAAAGAAATTGCAACATTTATGTTAGACATGGAATAGTACCAGGTGGGAAATATTTATAAAAATGTCAGAGAAAATATAATATGCTACAACAAGAATAAGCTGGACTTGTGGGATATTTTAAAATATTAAACGTGAGAATTCTCTTGAAACGCCGTCTGAATGTAAGGTTTTTTCTCACCTACTCGGGTTAGATGTTTCAATAAAAGATAAATCAAGTAAACAGGTCAACATGTAGCTTTTTGTGAGCTTTTGCCCCTTCGTTGCTTATTTATGTACTCATTTGCCGATCGGCTTTTTGAAACGGAAGGTAAGCAGTAAATATCAGGCTGGGATTACACTGATCAAACGAGGCCTCTAAATTTCAATCATTTCTATATAGCATAAAGTGTAGGATAGTCGATATGCGATTATTTGTTATAAAGCTTTAAAGTTGTCTCTTCCGTTGCTTTTTTTTGATTCCCAATGTATAATGTAGATAATTTCTATAAAGAACTTAGAGCATTTTTTATCATAAATACCTTATAATTGGTACGTTATGTTTATCAACAATATACTTCTAATTTTTACAATAATGAGTTTTTTTTATCAAATTTACTTAAACAAAACGATACCGAAAAAATAAACATTTGTAAAACATCTTTAAATTTTATACATTAACCAAATTTCCATAATTACTAATAATAATGATTAAAATATAATTTCAAAACGTTTTATATAAATATCTACTATCCTCAAGACCTTAATAAACATATCATTGATCCTGCCAATTTCCAAAGTTTAAATTGCCTTTATCTATGTATTTCAAAGCACATACACCTTGCGCTATTATTCATTTCAACCAAATAATGGGACTAAAGATGAAACTAATAATGCGGCTAGAGAAATGTGATTTTGATAGAAACTATCCGTCAGATTGTCGCACACTTGTTATCATTCGGAAGGAGACTCATTTCAGGTTTGAAGATAAAATAGTATATTGCAATAGACGAGTAAATTGATCAATACTACGTTCAACTTGGCAGTATCGGCTGTCGCCTCAACTGAAAAACTGGAGCTCAGTTATGATCAAAAGAGATTATGTGTGCGTGTGCGTGTGTGAATGCGAGTCCGAGTGCGTGTGCGTGTGGGTGTGCGTGTACGTGTGCGCGTGCGTGAGCGTGTGCGTGTGCGCATGGGTGTGGGTGTGCGTGAGGGTGTGCGTGTGGGTGTACGTGTACGTATGCGTGTGGGAGTAGGTATGCGTGTGAGTGTGAGTGTGAGGTGTGTGTGTGTGTGTCTAAGTGTATGTATGTGCATGTATGTGTAGGTAGGTGTGGGAGGGTGGATGGTTCGGAGGGTGAGTGAGTGGGGGTGGGTAGGATGGTTTTGTGGGTGGGTGGGCGATTGCGTTGGTTGGGTGGGTGCGTACGTGTGGGCCTGTGTGTCTATGTCCCTGTGTGTGTGTGTGTGTCCCCGTGAGTCTGTGTGTCTGTGTGCCTATGTGGCTGTGTGTCTGAGTGTCTGTGTGTCTGTGTGTCTGTGTGTCTGTGTGTATGTGTGTCTGTGTGTCTGTGTGTCTGTGTGTCTGTGTGTCTATGTGTCTGTGTGTCTGTGTGTCTGTGTGTCTGTGTGTCTGTGTGTCTGTGTGTCTGTGTGTCTGTGTGTCTGTGTGTCTGTGTGTCTGTGTGTCTGTGTGTCTGTGTGTCTGTGTGTCTGTGTGTCTGTCTGCCTGTATGTCTGTGTGTCTGTGTCTGTGTGTCAGTGTGTCAGTGTGTCTGTGTATCTGTGTGTCTGTGTGTCTGTGTGTATGTGTGTCTGTGTGTCTGTGTGTCTGTGTGTCTGTGTGTCTGTGTGTCTGTGTGTCTGTGTGTCTGTATGTCTGTGTGTCTGTGAGTCTGTGTGTCTGTGTGTCTGTGTGTCCGTGTGTCTGTGTGTCTGTGTGGCTGTGTGTCTGTGTGTCTGTGTGTCTGTGTGTCTGTGTATCTATGTGTATCTCTGTGTGTCTGTGTGTCTGTGGTCTGTGTGTCTGTGTGTCTGTGTGTCTGTGTATATGTGTGTCTGTGTGTCTGTGTGTCTGTGTATGTGTGTATGTGTTGTGTATGTGTGTGTGTGTGTGTGTGTGTGTGTGTGTGTGTCGGGTGTGTCTGTGTGTCTGTGTGTCTGTGTGTCTGTGTGTCTGTGTGTCTGTGTGTCTGTGTGTCTGTGTGTCTGTGTGTCTGTGTGTCTGTGTGTCTGTGTGTCTGTGTGTCTGTGTGTCTGTGTGTCTGTGTGTCTGTGTGTCTGTGTGTCTGTGTGTCTGTGTGTCTGTGTGTCTGTCTGTCTGTGTGTCTGTGTGTCTGTGTGTCTGTGTGTCTGTGTGTCTGTGTTGTGTCTGTGTGTCTGTGTGTCTGTGTGTCTGTGTGTCTGTGTGTCAGTGTGTCTGTGTGTCTGTGTGTCTGTGTGTCTGTGTGTCTGTGACACTGTGTATCTGTGTGTCTGTGTCTGTGTGTCTGTGTGTGTGTGTGTGTGTTGTGTGTGTGTGTGTGTGTGTGTGTGTGTGTGTTGTGTGTGTGTGTGTGTGTGTGTGTGTGTGTGTGTGTGTGTGTGTGTGTGTGTGTGTGTGTCTGTGTGTCTGTGTGTCTTGTGTGTCTGTGTGTCTGTGTGTCTGTGTGTCTGTGTGTCTGTGTGTCTGTGTGTCTGTGTGTCTGTGTGTCTGTGTGTCTGTGTGTCTGTGTGTCTGTGTGTCTGTGTGTCTGTGTGTCTGTGTGTCTGTGTGTCTGTGTGTCTGTGTGTCTGTGTGTCTGTGTGTCTGTGTGTCTGTGTGTCTGTGTGTCTGTGTGTCTGTGTGTCTGTGTGTCTGTGTGTCTGTGTGTCTGTGTGTCTGTGTGTCTGTGTGTCTGTGTGTCTGTGTGTCTTGTGTCTGTGTGTCTGTGTGTCTGTGTGTCTGTGTGTCTGTGTGTCTGTGTGTCTGTGTGTCTGTGTGTCTGTGTGTCTGTGTGTCTGTGTGTCTGTGTGTCTGTGTGTCTGTGTCTGTGTCTGTGTGTCTGTGTGTCTGTGTGTCTGTGTGTCTGTGTGTCTGTGTGTCTGTGTGTCTGTGTGTCTGTGTGTCTGTGTGTCTGTGTGTCTGTGTGTCTGTGTGTCTGTGTGTCTGTGTGTCTGTGTGTCTGTGTGTCTGTGTGTCTGTGTGTTCGTGTGTCTGTGTGTCTGTGTGTCTGTGTGTCTGTGTGGCCATATGTCTGTGTATCTGTGTGCATGTGTCTGTGTGTCTGTGTGTCTGTGTGTCTGTGTGTCTGTGTCTGTGTGTCCGTGTGTCCGTGTGTCCGTGTGTCCGTGTGTCCGTGTGTCTGTGTGTCTGCATGTCTGTGTGTCTGTATGTCTGTGTATCTGTGTGTATGTGTGTCTTTGTGCCTGTGTGTCTCTCTGTGTGCATGTGTGTGTGTGTGTTTGTCTATGTGTCTGTATGTCTGTGTGTCTACGTGTCTGAGTGTCAGTGTGTCTGTGTCTGTGTCTGTGTCTGTCTCTGTCTCTGTATCTGTTTCTGTGTCTGTGTCTGTCTCTGTCTGTGTATGTGTATGTGTCTGTGTCCGTGTCCGTGTCCGTGTCCGTGTCCGTGTCTGAGTCTGTGTCTGTGTCTGTGTCTGTGTCTGCGTCTGCGCCTGGGTCTGTGTCTGTGTCTGTGTCCGTGTCCGTGTCCGTGTCCGTATCCGTGTCCGTGTCCGTGTCCGTATCCATGTCCGTGTCCGTGTCCGTGTCCGTGTCCGTGTCCGTGTCCGTGTCCGTGTCCGTGTCCGTGTCCGTGTCCGTGTCCGTGTACGTGTTCGTGTACGTGTACGTGTACGTGTCTGTGTCTGTGTCTGTGCCTGTATCTGTGTCTGTGTCTGTGTCTGTGTCTGTGTCTGTGTCTGTGTCCGTGTCCGTGTCCGTGTCCGTGTCCGTGTCCGTGTCCGTGTCCGTGTCCGTGTCCGTGTCCGTGTCCGTGTCCGTGTCCGTGTCCGTGTCCGTGTCCGTGTCCGTGTCCGTGTCCGTGTCCGTGTCCGTGTCCGTGTCCGTGTCCGTGTCCGTGTCCGTGTCCGTGTTGTGTCTGTGTCTGTGTCTGTGTCTGTGTCTGTGTCTGTGTCTGTGTCTGTGTCTGTGTCTGTGTCGGTGTCTGTGTCTGTGTCTGTGTCTGTGTCTGTGTCTGTGTCTGTGTCTGTGTCTGTGTCTGTGTCTTTGTCTGTGTCTGTGTCTGTGTCTGTGTCTGTGTCTGTGTCTGTGTCTGTGTCTGTGTCTGTGTCTGTGTCTGTGTCTGTGTCTGCGTCTGCCTCTGAGTGAGTCTGCGTCTGCTTCTGCTTCTGCGTCTGCGTCTGCTTCTGCGTCTGCGTCTGCTTCTGCGTCTGCGTCTGCGTCTGCGTCTGCGTCTGCGTCTGCGTCTGCGTCTGCGTCTGAGTCTGCGTCTGCGTCTGCGTCTGCGTCTGCGTCTGCGTCTGCGCTACGTCTGCGTCTGCGTCTGCGTCTGCGTCTGCGTCTGCGTCTGCGTCTGCGTCTGCGTCTGCGTCTGCGTCTGCGTCTGCGTCTGCGTCTGCGTCTGCGTCTGCGTCTGCGTCTGCGTCTGCGTCTGCGTCTGCGTCTGCGTCTGCGTCTGCGTCTGCGTCTGCGTCTGTGTTTGTGTCTGTGTCTGTGTCTGTGTCTGTGTCTGTGTCTGTGTCTGCGTCTGTGTCTGTGTCTGTGTCTGTGTCTGTCTGTGTAAACATTCTTATGTAACTTTTCTTTATAAATATTTTTCGTCCAAAGCCAAATAAGCTTTATGCATTAATTTAATTGATTAAATCATATTTAAAACGCGTAAACTGTGTGTGCAATTTATTTATACGGGATCTTTTTTGAAATTTTTTTTAGATTGTCTACTAACTGGCTGACATGTATGTTCCAACGTTCATGTGACATAAATCGTTACTGTTGCTTTTACGACGTTGTCTGTATTTATTATGAACGTATCTCAAGGTTTTATTTGGTTTCGTACTAAGAAATTTTATAAAGGGAGGTTATGTAGAATTGAATTATATTTAAAAAATACGTCTGCATATAACAAATTTTCTTATTAAATTGATCGTTATTCGGGTATTCAAAACGTTTGTACATGGAATATAACATAACCATATTGTTGAGCACTGCCCTTTAATTTAAAATTTTGAGTACTTCCCGCCGTGGTTAGTGTGGCGAGGATACGATAGAGGCGTAGGTGATCGGGTGAAAAAAGAGTAGTAACTATTGCGCAGCAAGTAGATTCGCACCTACATAACCCCAATAGCTATCACGTTAAAAATCATGTTATATGAATATGTGACAATAAATCAAATTGAATGATATGCTGTGTATATTATTTTTCATCTGAAAAATACCTACAAGAAAAATATAAGCCGAACAGCGAACATAAAATCATTGATCCTTTGACATCGGACTGGAAAATCAGCAACACACAAGTGGAGGTTAAAAAAGGTCAGTCCTTTATTCCTATATCTCATATTTACCTCATTAAATACCTATAATTTGGGTCTAATTCAAGTTTTAATGTCAATATTATTTTTTACAAGCATGTTTACAAGGTAACCCTGTAATTAGTTTCTTTATAATGATGTGGTTGAAGTGGTTTAAAAATTTAATAAATTAATGTGTGTTAAATAAATGAGTGTAAAAATGTTCTCATAACAAACCGTTGAACGAACTCGAGATACAACCCCTTCACCAAAAATAATGCCTTTGCCCCAGTCGGAAGATTATAGTGGGCCGATTCTATCATTCGATTTGCTTAACTACCACAAATTTATGCTGTGTTATTTCCACTTAATATCAATATAGAAACTGCAATGTAACACTAATAAAAGTGATCTCGGACGCCAAGTTATTTTTTAATTATGCTCGGAATAACTAAACCGAGGTTACAACAATAAAAAATTAACCAAAATGTAAAAATAAAAAATATACAAACTATGTTTATTAAATATATAAAATTAGAATTATATAAAATATATCTTAAAAACTAGTTATAGCCTTAAATTACTAAATAATGGTTATAAATACCTTTCGTAAAATTTTGTACACAAACTTTTTAATAACCTCTCGTATCTAAACGATTACGGAAATGTAAACCAAAGGTGATGTCATCTTTGCACCAATATTGCGCAATATCTCGAAATAACAATGTTTTACGTTGTGAACCTCACCAAAATGGAATCCGATGTTTATTGCATTTTCGGGAAAGTTCAAATAAAAAATTGTGATCAAAAATTAGATCTGCATTGAATGCAAAATTGCAATCATAAAATGAAAGCGTACGTAAAAGTAGAATTAACAGGTAATTAAAATAGAATTAAATGTGCAAAAACTAAATTCCTGCAAAGAGAAAATGTTTTAAATTTCAATATTACGAGTTAAATATGCCTTACCATTAAATCAATGGCACTTTTTACAAAATTTAGGTGGAAACCCAAAAAAATGGCTTCCTACATCTAACAGCGTACTACAAGAAGTGAAAAAATGGACGCTTTGAATATCTAGTGATATAGCGGTGCGCGAAAAAATTTGCGCAAAGACTTAGTCAAGGATATAGAACTATAAACCCCTAAAAAGACATGCACTTAAGTTACACCAAAATGCAAATTAAGTTGCCTACCACATACCTATAATACAATAATTAAAAACTGAACGAAGAACGTAAATTACGGTACATTTTAATACAACTCAAAATGGGTTGTTACATTTTATCGGTACAGACTCGAATTATGATACGGCTTCGGAGCTTTTACTGGAAATATTTAAAAATACTAAGGCTATTATCACATATCAAAGCCATAATTAAACTATCAAATATTACAAAGGATTCGTACGGTTCTTCGCGATCTGTTGTGGACAATTTTCAAACGCACTATGGCGCATTAATAAAAAACATAGACGAATCAGTTCAATACTGGGAATCGATTTTAATACATTTGTTGGCGGAAAAACTCAATGGTTAAGGAAAAGGGTGGGGAAATTATATTAAAGAAAATAAGGATCCTAAAGTAACAGATATAAAATTTCTTATTGAACGGTGTAATTTGCTTGAACCAATTGACAGCAAAAACGCTAATGAGTACACTACTTCAAATAAAAAATGCGCAGGTACAAAAACATTTTCGCACTTTTCATCTAAAGTAATCCATTGTTCTCTTTGTAACGGGGCGTATTTTATTTACTCTTGTGAAAAGTTTTTGGACATGCCAATAAACACAAGATTTTCTGAGGTGAAGCGTCTTAGACTCTGCACTAATTGTCTATGTGCTGGTCATTCTAACACCGAGTGCAAGTCCACTTTTTGTAAAACCTGTGAAAAAAGGCATCACACATTTCTTCACATAGGATCACAATCGGATCAGCACAGAGGTGTAACGCAGATGTCTCATGTCCAAAATAATTCCAAAACACCTCAGGACAGGAAGTAATACTGGTGATGATCGTAAACCGGCGCTACATGATGCTGGATCTAGTAGTTTTCTTAATATTAGCTCGAATTTCGTACAACCACAAGCAAAGACTTGCGTAGTATTGCTCACAGGATCTATATATGCTTATTCAAAAATAACGAACCTATTCAATGTCGTGCAATCCTGAACAGTGACTCGCAGTCATGTTTTGCAACAAAGGATTAAAGAACAAGCAAGCTAAAAATAAAGTCTTTAACTAATGAATATACAGCAAAATTAACGTATTTAGTATTAGATAAGGTTACTGACATTATGCCACAGCAATATTTTGACATGAAGGGTTTAAATATATCCATAAATAGTAAACTCGCAGATCCCAATTTTAGTCAGCCAGCAGGAATCGATGTATTATTGGATGCCGGCATATTTTTCGGTCTGTTGTGCATTGGTCAAATCAAATTAGGTGAAAACCAACCCCTGTTGAAAGAAACTAATTGGGGTGGGTTATATCATCAAGAAAAATATAAACCGAACAGCGAACAGAAAATAACATGTTATAATTAATTAAAATCTTTAAATTCTATATGCTGATAATATTATATTCCTGAAATATCCAGCTATTTCAGAAATATTTGATAATCACCAGAAAGTGCGCCTTCTCCACCGCTAGATTGCTCCCAAAATGTAATAGACATCACGTGAAACTCACGTACATACACACCAACACACACACACACACACACACACACACACACACACACACACACACACACACACACACACACACACACACACACACACACACACACACCACACACACTCGCACACACACTCGCACGCACGCACCCACGCACGCAAGCATGCACACACACACACACACACACACACACACACGATTTCCGTTTCATAGATTAGAAGGGAAAGTGTACTGGTGCATCTGATAAGTTTAGAAGAATTTGTTGTACACTGCAACTGTGACAGGATCTGTAACAAACAAAACACACCATGTACCACATAACACTGTGTAGTACGTGGGTAGATTTCATTTGTTACGGAAGATATGTATCAATAAGTGTGTCAAATTCTGTATGTAACAAACATTATTCTATAAGTATATTCCAACATAATACTCAAACTATGAAAACAGGCACAAATATCTGGTGTAAAACTGTACACGATCTCCTAACCTACGAAGTAGGAAGTAAAAGAAGAGATAATGCATTTTTTTAGGATAACTGCAACCAATTTTGTAATACTCGAAATACAAATAGGCAACGTTGCAAAAAAAACAATCATGATTCGTGTCATGAGTTTAAAAAAAGCCTACTGCGCCTAAAAATGTGGTAGGTACAGTTTACGTTGTTTAAATACTATTTAACCAATTTTTAAGACTTATTTAATTTCGTACGAAAAATACATATGAAGAATCGTTTTTAAAAATATGTCAGCACATTATAAATTTTATTGTTATTCAGATAATACAAACATTTATGTATGGAATATACCACAACAATATAATTAATTAATAACCTAAAATCTATATGCAGGTAATTTTGAATTCTTGAAATATGCAGCTGTTTCAGGAATATTTGATAAATACCAAACACTGCGCCTCATAAATCGCTAGGTTCGTCCCAAAAACATACTCAAAATCCAAACACAAACACACAAACACACACACACAAACGCGCACACATACACACACACACACACAGACACACACACACACACACACAGCACAAGCACAAGCACAAGCACAAGCACAAGCACAAGCACAAGCACAAGCACAAGCACAAGCACAAGCACAAGCACAAGGACAAGCACAAGCGCAAGCGCAAGCGCAAGCTCAAGCGCAAGCGCAAGCGCAAGCGCAAGCGCAAGCGCAAGCGCAAGCGCAAGCGCAAGCTCAAGCGCGAGCGCGAGCGCGAGCACGAGCACGAGCACGAGCACGAGCACGAGCACGAGCACGAGCACGAGCACGAGCACGAGCACGAGCACGAGCACGAGCACGAGCACGAGCACGAGCACGAGCACGAGCACGAGCACGAGCACAGCACAAGCACAAGCACAAGCACAAGCACAAGCACAAGCACAAGCACAAGCACAAGCACAAGCACAAGCACAAGCACAAGCACAAGCACAAGCACAAGCACAAGCACAAGCACAAGCACAAGCACAAGCACAAGCACAAGCACAAGCACAAGCACAAGCACAAGCACAAGCACAAGCACAAGCACAAGCACAAGCACAAGCACAAGCACAAGCACAAGCACAAGCACAAGCACAAGCACAAGCACAAGCACAAGCACAAGCACAAGCACAAGCACAAGCAGAAGCACAAGCAGAAGCACAAGCACAAACACAAAAACGGACACGGACACGAACATGGACACGGACACTTTCCTATTTACAAAAATAGACAACTGTTTAGTGTGACGCATAGGTGCTATTATATTATGATGTGTTGCGCTCTTCAATTGTGATACCTTTAACTAGTGTTTGCTTTACAATTTCCTTATGCTAAGCTATAATTATGAAGGTTGCCATCTAACCTATTTACTAATGATGATGGTAAATGTGGCTCTGTTCAACCTGAGATTGAAATTGACCAGATTTAGTTCCTGCTCAATTTGAGATAGAAAATCCTGCCGGGGTGACGAGTTTATGTTTGGTTGTCGAATAAACATCCTGCCACGCTAAGGAGGGGGCAACTGTGGTATCCAGTGGTTCCACCACAATCTCCTCTGTTCATGAATATTTTTCCCTTCATATTCATGTCCACATTTGATACATTCCCCAGATTGTCGTATTCGTTTCCCAGTACTAGCGTGGTGCTTTGGAGACTGGTTACTATGGAATGCGATAAAATTTTTACCCAGAGTGTGTTGTCTAAGCCTTGTCGTATTGCCTCCTCGTTTCTCAAGTCGTTGAGTCGCTTTTAATATTACTTTTTTTTTATGTTGTATATTTGAGATGGATGTGCTGTGCTATGATTTTGTTTTCTACTTCCATCATTCAGTACGTTTCGTTTTCCATCTGCAGATTGATGGTATCTTCTTTATTATATATTGCGTCAATATCCTGATATACAGAACTGGTGATCACCCTGTTTGAAAGTCATCTTCGCTATCCTTCGCTATCGGATGTGTTAATATTTCTATGTTAGGTGGTAATGTACGTGATACACTTTGTGTGCGCTTCCGTGAGTAGGTCGTTAAAGCTACCCCCGCCTCGGCTTACTTTACTGTAGTGGGGACATATTGATGAGGTTCACTACTATTTGAAATGAGCTAAAGTTGTGCAGGATTAGCTGATTTTTATCTATAGTCTTGTATCATTTGTTCAGTGGTGTTAATCGCCTCCATGCCCAGAATTAAATTCTTTCTGAAATCGTTGAATGTTGGCAGTGCTGGTAACATGCACATGTTCGTTTGGGTTTCATTAATTCTTGATTATTGTTCAACGCGTTTATGCCCTTATAAACTTCGCCATTCACCCCAAATATTAATATTAGAATGTCCTCTAACATTCCCCATTTCCTTCTAGAAACGAATAATTGTGTGTATTCCAGCTTGTTACCGCTCCGGTTTTCCTGACTCAACTGTGTGGTAGGTTAGCTCCTTGCAGTCTACATCTGATATTTTTGTAGCTTGTTGACAAAACTTATCGAATGCTTATGCGGTATTTACTGCTTCCATTATGCCATCTTCTATATCAACCTTATCGAACAGCTCGTCGATCCGAAATGTGCTTCTTCCTATTCCCGCCTTATGTATGTGCTTAATGCACATTCCTGGATCTAATTTGTACAGTTGGCTCTTGCAACGGCTAGCAGTGTTGGGAATCTACTTGCAACACGCGAGTTATTAACATCGCTTCAAAGTAGTCCTGAAAGATACGTTTCTGCCAACTTCAGTGAAGTATAATTATTTGAAAAAGTTAAATTAGTATATTTCCAAACTATATTTTACTAACGTGTTTAACTAAAGCTGATAGTTTTTATTTTGTGTAACCTGGAACTTCTATCACTTTACTTAGAACTAATAAAGTAAGAGCATTTTTACCAGTTTTAAGTAGATTTTTAAATAGATTTACTAATCTGTAATTTATTTAACGCTATATGCTTCATTTTCTTGGACAATACTTCGAATCGCTACAATAAAACTTAATTTATATGTTGAAAAGGAAAAATTGAGCACTACCGCATTAGCTTAATAATATTTCAGCTAACAGAAACTGATTTATCCATTATTAGAATTAATTTCATAAAAATACAGGTGATTAATTCGGGAAATGGACTTTACAAACAAAATCAATTGTTATAAGTATTTATTTTAAATACATCTACATTTATATTTATTTAACCATCAAGTGTATTAATGAAGGCGATTAACGACGAGATGTTTTTAAGACAGTCGAGATCGTTAATCGTCCATTAATACACGAGTTCGTTACAAGATTTTTCAGAGAATCGCTTTCTTTAACCTTCCTATTTTTCCAAAGTGAAATTTTTATATAGACCAGGCTGCCATCTTGTAATGTAAGTACAAAATGCCTGACAGTTCTCATTCCTTGACGCAATACATTCATTGTTACATGCTTCATACTAATCGATGCAGCGCCTTCTATCAACTTCATTTAAATCGTTTATTAATAGACCCTATTAATGCGTGATTTGGAGTTGCTTAATAATTCTCATTAATAAACAATTCTCTGAACAATACATTAATACATTTATTATAAACAGAAATGGGTTGAGTTAGCGGTTAAATCTTCAGTATTTTTGTTGTGAAATTGCATTCTGTTGTAGTGTGCTTGCTTTGGCTTGCTTGTTTGCTTGTAATATGCATAGTGTTTCGTAGGATATCAGCCATCTTTTGAAGATGTTATACGTCTAATTGTAAATAGGTCTGGATTGACTGGCTATTAACGTGACCAGTAATTTTAGTTAGCTGTTGTTGCCCAATTCCCCCTTTCGCCAAGTTGGAGACAGCCGTGACTCTTGCAGAATGGTTAGTTACTTTGACTTTTTTTGTATCAATGCCAATGTCAGAAGCTGCCGGTTTAAGCCCATAACTTGTGCTATTCTTTCCAACTAGGCAGTTCTTGTACCATCCCTTGGAAATTAGCTAGTTCCATGTTGGATTAGGAGCTAAAAACCTGTTGGTTTTAGTATAATTTGCTCTTTTTTCCATCAACTTTTTGAATAAGCCGACTTGCCACACTTGAAGACTACCAGAATTTTTACCAACCATTCGTTATCTGCGAATTTTTTGGAACCAACCTTTAGAGAAGATTGGGTTCTATTCTATGCTACCTGTTAAATTTCCCAAGTTGTCTGTTTCTTCTTTGATAAAGTCAACGCTAGCGGAAAATCCCCATCCATGCTAGCTCATGCGCCACAATATGAAAAAACCTACGCTGTAAGTCATTCGGAGTACCTTTATCCCAAATTTCAATAATTTTCTTATATTAATGGCCCGTTGTTTCCGCGGCGCCAACTTCTCCTTTTTAAGGGCAAATTTACAGTTTTCTTCGCTTAGCATCCCAAGCAGCTCTTGGGACAGTAAATTTAACATCAGGAAAAGGAATCAATGAATGGAAGGTGTCGACCTGTTCGATAAAATGCCAGGCTTGTTCAGCACACTCATGCAAAGTATGATTTATGATGCGCTAAAATAATTGCCCTAGTAATTTAAGAAGAAAGAAAATACTAAAAATCACAAAAAGTTACTCAGGCAGCACTGGGTTAAAATCTCCACTCAAAGCTTTTGCACATCTTATTCGTCAGCTTTAAAGCTCTTTCTTTATACGCACTTTTGTCCTAATCACACTCTAGATACAGATAAAAATTGATATTTACTATACATTTGCTCTTGAACCTCCAAACTTCGCTGCACGTTCTGTTTGTACCCATTCATTTCAATCCCCCAATAACATCACTCTTGACTTACATACGTTCTCCGTTCTAATCCATATTATCTGTGTGAATACAGGTTGTTTAACATATCGTTTCATTGTTGCACTTAAAATGACTCCAACACGTTTGCACCATGCATTTGCGTGTCAACTCCTGACCATATCGCCAGACCACCATCATCCATCTCCTCAACATCAATTTCTTTGGGCTTTTTCTTTCATACACACGGAACGTCAAGATTCCTTTCATTCCTCTTACTACCGGTCAGTATTGTCGTTGCCTACTTCCTACAAACGCGGCCAGACCTGACATACATCCAGTACTCATTTTAAATATACGTAAACATTATATGGAAGTTCCAAATTGAACACTTCAGCTTTCCTGTTCGTTAAGCTAGGCGGGTGAGTTGTTCAAATTCATTAGTCCCACGAGGACAGTTTTTTTTTAACCCAAAGCAGTCTTGGCCGATAAACCGATATTTTCCTTTTTATGTATATTTATTTTTAATTTAAAATCATTTTAGTAATGTTGATCACTGCTTTCTCGAACTTGCTCCTTAAGAAGTTGGGTGACAGGAACATTACAGTCACGGGTGCCCGTCTATCATGCAATATACAAAATTTAGAACACAGATTCGGCACGGTAGCTGAATAAAGCTGATTACTGACTAATTATATCCCAAAAATTAGCTTGAAATTGAGAAGCGAACAACTGTATAAAACAAACGTCAACTTCAGCAATCACGAAAATGGTAAACATGAAAACGTTTTCGAAATTACAAATACTAAACAATTTACTCATTTGATGTATAGTAATTGCAATTTTCACTTCTTGTACGTACTAAATCACTACAAAACGATAATGATGAAGGTAGGACATCGTTAATTCTGAAACCAGTACATTTACAATTATCGAATATTTTGTCTGACAACCTTTGCGTTTACAAGTATTGGACACGATTTAAAAACTCCAAAGATAAGTATCTATAATTATAAACTGAAATGGTAGAAGTTTTCGTATGATTTTGGCGTAGTTAAATAGTATGGAAATTTTCAGCTAGAAAAGCTTGTCAAGTGGTCCTTAATGACTCTCCAGGTCGATACTCGCACCCCTTATTAGAATAAATACGACAGATAACTACATTTCCGAGACTATACGTTGAATTCGGAAAACTGAACATTCGAATTTCTCGAAAAGCCTAATTACGGCTGCAGGTTTTTACAGATCTATTGGGCTGATTATGACATTCCCTTACGAATGTCGTTCAATAATTAACTGCACCGTTTCTGTAAATGCGAATACATACCATTTGTTACTAGGATTTTCTTAGACTGGCCTTCAATTAAAGATCACCCCTTTGAGCAGTGTTGTAATTCCTCTATCATAGCTTCGTGGAATTTTAATGTTGCTACACGCCTGCAATCGAATAGATTGTTGTTAGCAAAATAATAAAACGTGAATTAAGGAATCTGGGATCATTGAAGAACGGATATTCTACACATTAAGTAATAGTAGTAGTAACTGGTAGATTTTTCCTATTCTTAAAGATGAGAGAATTTTATTCGTAGGTTTGAAATCAGAAAGAAACCAATCTGATATATGTATAGAGAGTAACGGAATTTATACAGGACGGATAGGATTTCTGGAGGAGGATATGTAAACATAAAGATCTGATTAGCACGTCTTTATTTCTATAGGAAAAAATTATTCTAAATAAACGAATTTCCGTATCAATTGGTTTCTGCTGGGACGGATATATACTAGAGTTGACCATAACTCTTCTTGCGAGATGCAGCGCAGAGGCGCCTACAGTTTATTTTCTTCGCATACACATTTCTAGTATGAACTCAGTTTTAGTAAAATTTCAAATAGCCATTTTTTTGCCATCCATCGGCATCCGAACTCATTTGCGCTAAAGTATCTTCGGCGTAATGACAACCTGCAGTATTCGCTGTAACGACTCACTTCTTATCTAAATGTTTGCGAGTACGGAATAATTTGCGCTTAATCGAAAATCGATTTACTTTTATAGAATGATGGATTAAAAGACAATTGAATGAATTCGAGTATTACGGCATAGCGTTGGATGTAAATTATGAATATATAAGTTGCCGGTATACTTTGTAGTCGTACGCAATACAGTTATTATGTTTCTGTTTCTATTCCTCTTAAATCGTTGTTTGCGAGCCAATGCTTTTGACTATATTGAAACCTCTGCGTTGCGTGTACGCGTTAACGTGCGGGTGTGTGTGTGTGTGTGTGTGTGTGTGCGTGTGTGTGTGTGTGTGTATGTGTGTGTGTGCGTGTGTGTGCGTGTGTGTGTGCGTGTGTGTGTGTGTGTGCGTGTGTGTGCGTGTGCGTGCGCGTGTGCATGTGCGTGTGCGTGTGCGTGCGCGTGTGCATGTGCGTGTGCGTGTGCGTGCTCGTGTGCATGTGCGTGTGCGTGTGCGTGCTTGTGTGCGTGTGCGTGTGCTTGTGCGTGTGCTGTGCTTGTGTGCGTGTGTGTGTGTGCGTGTGCATGTGCGTGTGCGTGTGCGTGTTGTGTGCGTGTGCGTGTGTTGCGTGTGCGTGCATGTGCGTGTGCGTGTGCGGTGTGGTGTGTGCGTGTGCATGTGCTGTGCATGTTGCGGTGCGTGTGCGTGTGTGTGGTGTGCGTGTGCGTGTGCGTGTGCGTGTGTGCGTGTGTCTGTGCGTGTGCATGGTTGCGTGTGTGCGTGTGGTGTGCGTGTGCGTGTGCGTGTGTGTGCGTGTGCGTGTGTGCGTGTGTGCGTGTGCGTGTCGTGTGCGCTGTGCACGTTGCGGTGCGTGTGCGTGTGCGTGTGCGTGTGCGTGTGCGTGTGCGTGTGCTGTGCTTGCGTGTGCGTGTGCGTGTGTGTTATCCGTGCGCGTGTTCGTGTGCGTGTGTTGGTGTCATGTAGCCACGCTTGAAATTCGTAATGTATTTATTGAAACTTAGTGGTTACTTTCTAAGTGTTCTATGCTGTGTTTTCATTGTATTGTACCACGAAAGACTTAAAAATTGTATGATTTTATGAAACGTCTTAGGGTTACTTCATAAGCTTGTCTCAATTATGACAAACGAGTTTAAAATTAATTTATGCCTATAAATGTACTTATATGAAAAAATAGAATTGGTTAAATAGTCTTATCTCGATAATTTGTCAAACAATAACTATGAATACTTTGTAAATAGACCAGTATAAAAAGTTAATTTATGCATCTTATGTCAAACCAATTATGATACTGTGAAAAAGATAGCGAAACAATTTTAATAACCTTTGATCTACATATTTGCTATTAAGAAGATGAAACAATTATAATTTGGAGATGACACGTATACTTTATAATGGTATTCTGTATGAGCGAATCGCATAACCAAAATTATGTTACTGTGAATCTCACTGTTTCAACAGTAAATACCTCGGAAAGACCTCGTACAATTCGAACTCCGGCAGTTGAGAAGGTTGTCCTAAAAGCAGATATATTGAAGTAAGATGGTAAACAATTATTCTAATTTGGAGATGACACGAATACTTTTTCTTTATGGTCTTGCCAATGATAATGCGCGGAGGCTCGGCGACTCTACCAAGATTCATCGTCGTCTGACTGAATCTCACTGTTTCAAAGTAAATACCTCCGGGGGAAGACCTCGTACAATTCGAACTCCGGCAGTTGAGAAGGTTGTCCTACATGCAGTCAAAAATAATGCAGTAACCAGTACGCGAAAACTTGATAGGGAAATAAATATTTGTCATAAAATGGTATGGTAAATTTTAAGAGATTATTTGTTGTATCCTTATCACGTACAAAGAGTTCAAGCATTTCTTCCAAGAGATTTTGAACCTCGTACGCAACTGTGTAAGTGGTATCTTTAAAGAGTTGCAGACAATCCTCACTTTGATTCCATCATTATGTTTACGAACGAAGCGCATTTCTCGAGAAATGCAATAATTAATTTCCACAATAATCATGTCTGGGCCACGATAATCCTCATGCCATTACAGAGACAATTTTCTGGATCGGTATCATAATTGAATATTTGATTGGACCATTTTTTTATCGGGACATAACGGACAATCATGCATTAACTTTCTACAAAATGATTTGCCTCTACTTGTTGAAGATGTTCCTCTTCAGTTACGGCAACAACAGTGGTTCATGCATTATGGTGCTTCAGCTCACTTTAGTATATTGACGTATGTGAAACCGTACGTAACAATCATGGAATTTCTGAAAGAGTTCTCACTCGATGAGAAAAAGAGCAGAAGCCCACATAGAAGCGGGAGGTGGTCACTTCCAACATTTTTGTGAATACTCTGTTAAATTGTTATTACTTTTCATTTGTTAGGTTTAAAAAATAGCTTATAAATAAATATTGTGCAACGAGCAAAGTTAACTTGATTCTATTTTAACAATTTTTCGACATGCAATGAAGTGATTTTTTTTTCTCGAAAACGAAGTAACATACCAAAAATTTCAAGAGATCAAAAAGTTGTATTTTTAGCTGCTTAATCCGTCAAAAATATAAATTTGTTAGTCAGTGCCGCACATTTTTTGACAATATTATTTGTGAGACTACCCCCTGAGACGTCACCGGAACTTATAATTATTATGTAGTTAGTGATAACTTCCTGTTTTATCACAATAAACAACAATTCCAAATTTCAGCCAAATCGGCAAAAGGATCTTTGAGATATTAATAAAAAACCGATTTTTCTAAAACTGCCTATATCTTGAAATACCAAACTTTCTAGAACTCATGTCTATATCAACTGTTCTGTTTGAATTTGATTCAGGAATACGGCCTTGGAATTTCGGCCCATCATTAAGTAACACATTTTTATAAAATATAAAATATGGACGAGTGCTCTACCAACTGAGCTACAGGGGTTATGAATTCCATTCGATAGAAACTTAACATGTATGTAATTTGTTAACAGGATACCGTGATGTTGTGGCTACATGACAATAGTACACATAGTAACGGTTACCATGTAAGTTAACACAATATCCTGTTGTTAACAAATTATATACATATTAAGTTTCTAATGAATTTATAACCCTTGTAGCACGGTTGGTAGAGCACTCGTCTAGTCAACGAGAGGACATGGGTTCGAATCCCATTCGGGGAAATCCCTTTATATAAACTTTTTCAATTTTACATTATATATATATATATATATATATATATATATATATATATATATATATATATATATATATATATATATAAAATGCCGAACGAATTTTTGCTAAATTCTTTGCAAGATTTTGAAGACCGTTTAGGATATTGTAAGATAGCAGAAGGGCGTAATTATGAACATTTATTATAATTTTTGTAATTTATCTTATTCTTTGTTAAAATTAATAAATTGTTAAGTTGCCGAGTTTTCAAGATTTGTTTTCATTAGTAATAACCCAAGAACATCGATAATCGAAATAATTTTACAACACTTCTCAAAAGCATGTTGCCGGGCAATAAAAATATGAATATATTTTGTATTGCATTGTATCCAAAATTAAACAAGGAATTAAAAAATATAGGCAACTTCAAACTTCACATTACAAAACTATTTTCGTATTTACAGGGTGGTACATATTACCAGGGTGAACCAATCATACTTTTTTCTAAATGGGAGACTATATATTATTTCAAATTTAGATTAAGCTCATCTCCCCCATACTTCCAATATACGGTTTCATTACGTTATACAGGGTATTTCAAAAGTTATGTTCAATTGTACACCAAAATCATGCTCATTTCAACGTCCTATATACCTTAGACAGAACAACCTAACAATAATTTTTTCCAAGCATAAGTTTTTGACATTGGTACAGTGTTACGAGAAAGTGCTATTTATTTATTATTATTACTCATCAATTGAGTATAGGGTAAGTCAAAACCCGAACACATGATTTTGTCAATTTTTTCAAATGAATCACCCTGGATTGTGTATTACGCCACTCCTTTTCCTGTCAACGGAAATGGAGGTTTACTGTTAAGTGTATTACTACTACTGAATAATTATCACTTTTGCCCTTTTAGCTCAGTCGGAATTTTGTACTTGCAAAATAAGGATCGGGGTTCGTTATTCAGGCTCTCAACACTTTGAACAAATAGATAAAAAAAGTTTATATACATATATTTATACCCTATTTACTTTTTACAAATCTAATAATCTAATATGGTTTATTTAAATTACTTAACTAAGATATATAAATATATTTCACAGTGGATTCTCCTTTTCCTGGCAGGATCGTCAAGTGGACATACTACGTCCTGGTGGGTCCCGGAACTAAGGGTTACGTAGTCCTCTGGAGTTTCTGTAATGTAACATTAATAGAAGGACAAAGATAATGTCACACAGCCAAAGACAATTTCAAATAAACCAGCAACGCATAGAGAATGCATAAGAATACGTTTATCTCGGCCAGCTAACCAAAATAGGAACGCCTATTCAAATCGCGGAGATAACAGGGCGAGTGGAACTTGGATAGACGGCTTTCAGGAAGTTAAATTATATAATGAGAAATCAAAAACACCCATTAGCCTAAACAGGAAAGTATGGGATACTTGCATTCTGCCTCTTTTAGCGTATAGAACGGAGACAATGGCGCTAACACAAAAACATGTAACCAAGCTAAAGACAACTCAGCGGTGTATGGAAAGACCAACGCTTGGCATAAGTCTCAGGGACCGTAACGCAAAATAGAAATTAGATGCCGCACGAAGGTCACCATAGTTGTCTAAGCAAAAAGGTCGGCTCATAGGATGGTGACTTAGAACATCAAAAAGAAGCGTTGTCCGGCCACAGAAGAGATGGTCAGACGACATACAGGAAGTTTCTGACAGAAAGTGGTTGTAGGCTGAATAAGATAAGAAGAATTGGGATAACCTCTCTCGTCCAGCAGTGGACGAGAGAGGGCTGAAAGATGAAGAAGATGTTAACTTCAAACAAAATTCTTACCGTTCTCATTTTAATTAATACCAACTGCTCTAAAATGAGATCGTCAGCAAATCAGAATTTTCAAGCATAAAATTGATTAACGCCCTTTAGCATCTGTGAATACGTAATTCTCACGTAACGTGGTAGAAGAACAACCGAAAAAAACAATTTACTAAATACAAATACCATGAGAAACAATTTGTAATCAGTACGTGCAGGGTGTAACGTGTTAAATTAAGTTACTGCTAACTTTAATGCTCTTCTCTACTTTGTGAACATCGTTTCTTCTACTTTGTGGACATCGTTGTGAATTTACTTTTTATTCTTAAATAAACTCCGTAATGCACTCATTGACTTTAATTGTAACGTTATTCGATATAAGCTTCAACTTGTCTTCCATCGCAAGCAATTCCTATAATTCTTACATATCTACTTAAACTAATTATTTTCTAGGTGTCATTACGAGTGTAAATGCTGTGGTAATTGTCAAATACTTGTGATTAAGATCGGCAAGCTTTTGAAAGAATATCGATACACACTACTTCTGTATTCGCTATAAATGTTCTAAGGGGAGGTATAACATACTACTGTTTTCTGAGTGACTAGGAGAGTATTTTATCTATTTCAAATCACCCACGAAGATATCAATTGCATGTCTAATAGAAATTTGCTTTCATCTACAGTGCTGTGAGTCCAACCTTTGTAATTATTTCGGGGTCAATTCAATTTAAATTAACATTGTGATATACAGGGTGTCCCAAATAGAGCAGGATAGTATGGGTATGTTCCTTATTATTAAAGATAGAGATTTGATTAAATGGGCAATATTGTGCCATTTTTTGGGCCGAGTTCGATTCCTTTGAGAAACATTTCAATTTCCGAACAGTTTCGAAATTATTTAAAAAACACCAAAAATCGCCGATTTCTAAAAACTCAAATATCTCCGTAATTATAAAAGATATTAAAAACAGTTTCAGATTAAAGTTACTTACTTCGATGAGGCACACTTAAAAATGATGTCAAAATAAAATTCAAGATGGCGGTTTCCAAGATATTAATAGCAACTTTCTTATTTTAAATGGGCGCCATATTGGATTTTTACACCATTAAATGGGATTCTTTTCCTCTTTTCGACGATGTATAACAACCTATGTACGAATAAAAAAATATGGGAAACATTAATTTCTTTCATTTTAAATCAAGTAGCCATGATTACCAATAAAACAAAATTTATTATAATACGACTACCTGTCAAGTTGTATTAGTTTATTGATTCTGTAAATAATTAGTATTGCGGTGTTGTATTATTAATTGATAAATCTAAATTAATAATTGTTTTTTTTTTATTTCTAATGGCGACCTTTCCAACTAATGAACAATATGATATGTTTTGCACATACATAAAGTGCTACAAAAACTCCCGTCTTGCTGCTCAAGAATATGAAACAAATTTTCCAAAGCGTAGGCAACCGGACATGAAAATATTTGCAAGACTAGCTTCAAATATGCAGCATTATGGATGTCTTAAAAAGTCCAATAGGAACATAAGCGTGGTTACTGAAGATGAGGAATTAACTTTAGCTTGTGTGAAAGTAAATCTTCACATAATATTGAAACAGTAGGCCGATAAAAATATGAAAATAACGAATTTTCGAGAGCAAGTTAATGTGTCTAAGACTAAATTATCGAGAATTTAAAAAAAAAACACAATTTCCACGCATATAAATTACACATTGCGCAGACATTGCTACCAAATGATAATATGCGTAGAACAGCAGTTTGTAGATGATTTTTAAATAAAATTGCAGAAAATGGTGATTTTATAAATCAAATTTTATGGACTGACGAATCCTACTTCTCCTACTTTCCCGTTATAAAATAATAAGTGTTTTTCGGTCTGAGAAGATGAGCACCTTGAATAAATGCATTCATTTCGGGTATTATTTTATGGAATATTTATTTGCTCTTTTTGCTAGCTTACGAAAGTTGTTTTGTGTTTCACAGATAGTGAGTCTGAGGATCCGTTCAGTTCCTTCGATTCCGACGTTGATCCTATGTTTTGACGTCCAGTGATGATGAGGTATCATATAGTTCCGATATTTCAGAACCAAATGAAATACTAAACAATGCGAAACAAAACAACTCAAAAACGAAACGTGAACAACAAAGCACCAGTGACATAAACAAAATAAAAGTAAAGCGGCCAAAAATCAACGAAAGTCTTCCAAATCAGTCATGCTGTTCTAAGCCCAGAAAATTCCATTGACAATCTAACTCCAGTCCACCACCACAGCCTTCGGAGCCAAATGAAGATGTATTCCGAGAACTAGATCATTATTTATAAGTTGAAATACCTGTGCAAAATCAACAACCCCGAGATGAGGGGGACCTGTTCATATGGGCCAAGAACATATTTGAAAAAAACCTATTGAGAAATATACAGTTTCTACTCTGCTGTAGCTGAGCTTTCTCCAACTTACACTGCGGTAATTATCAATGATTTAACCCGTTACAGATGTTTTCGAGCTTTTTTGGATGACAAAATAATTGATAATAATAATTATTAGTAATGATTGATGACATTAGCAAAGAATCAAGGCTACACTGTTGGGTTCCAAAAGAGAAAGAAATACTGAGGTTTATTGGTCTTTTGGACTATATGGGTGTCGTAAGGTTACCTTCAATTGATAAACACTGGAGTACAGATAATTTTTACAAAACTCGATTGTGCCCAAAATAATGTCGCGAAACAGATTCTAGCTGCTTCTGACAATGTGGCACTTCTCAAATATTTCGCAGTGTCCAGAAGGTGGCCGTTTACATAAAATAAAACCACTTTTAGACAAACTTGTCGCCAACTATCAAGCAGTTTATACTTCAGGCCGTACATTTTGCATAGAAGAGTCTGTTATTCTTTTCCATGACCGTCTAATTATGAAGCAATATATTGGCCTAAAAAAGCCACAAATATGGAATGAAACTTTTTAAGCTACGTAGTGACAATGGATATACCTGGAACACAAGAATTTACGCCGGCAAATAGAAACACGAAGGTACTGGATCTGTCCCCACTAATATTGTAATCAAAATGTCAGAAAAGCTGCTAAATTCAGGAAGAACTATTGTAGGACCAAATCATCGTGGAAATCCCAAAGAAGTAATTTATAAAAAAATTGATAAAATGAGAAGGTTTTGGGCTAGAAAATGAAAGAGGTGTTTGCATAATGAAGTGGAAAGATAAAAGGGGCGTGCTCCTTCTATCTACCAGACATACCACTGAAACGGTTGAAGCTCAACGGCGTAGTGGTGTCGGTGTCGTACAAAAAGCTCGAGCCATAATTGAGTACAATGAAGCTAAATCTTCATTTGACCAATCGGACCAAAACATCAATTCAGAAAATCGATAAAATCGTACCGAAAGCTTGCCATTGAATTTATCCGAGGCACTATACTTGCGAATTTTCACACAATATTGAAACAGTTGGCCGATAAAAATATGAAAATAACGAATTTTCGAGAGCAGGTAATATAATCGCTTCTAAATTATGAAGAGGATGAACCCGAGCAACAAGTGGTCGGTGCAAATTTACACTTTGCTCAAAAAGGAAGGCCATTTCAGCTTTTCTGACATTTTGATTACAATATTAGTGGGGACAGATCCAGTACCTTCGTGTTTCTATTTGCCGGCGTAAATTCTTGTGTTCCAGGTATATCCATTGTCACTACGTAGCTTAAAAAGTTTCATTCCATATTTGTGGGTTTTTTAGGCCAATATATTGCTTCATAATTAGACGGTCATGGTAAGGAACTTTTTCAAAAAAATCAGTAAAAAACTTTGTTACCTACTGTGCCTTTTGTGAAGGCCAGCCCCATTTTTAGTTTACATTCAGAATGACTTTCAAACATTTTAGTTGTCTTTATTTACTAGTTTTATGTTATTTATGCGAAATAATTACCTATCTAGTTTTGAAAACAATAAAAAATAAAAATGTAAGTTATATGTTGTTTTGTCCCACCCATTCCCACCCAATCTTCTGCAAGTGAAAATTGACAGTGATATGCTAAGTCCATATGCTATAGTGGTCGTTTGCTGTTGTGTGAGCGACCCTACTAACGACCGCTGGCAAAATAAAACTGGACATTCAATATCATATTGCAGCGTTCATGTACGATCGCCGTGGCACAATGGGCTTTTTAATTGGCGGTCGCATACGAACGACATGGCCGTCAACCTATTAAATGAACTTTTCTAAATTAACGATGTTGATACTTACATAGAATTATTTACTAAGGAGGCGATGAAATAAAAAATATCTTGCTCGTGTTTTATTACATATACGACAATGCATTCACCTAAATGTAATGATACATTACTGTGTCTACAAGATCATTTTCTACCTTTTATACAGCGTGGATCGGAAGTAAACCTTTTAGGTTACCTGTATGAATTACTTTTGAGTTTTGTATTAAATTAATTTGATTACTTAGTAATACATTGGTACGCAAATATTTTAATGTGCTGTAATTTCTTTGCTACCACTAATATTTCAAAATTGGAGTTTAATGTGAATATTAATTTATGATGTATATTAACTTTAAGTTGAGTAGATGAAACCACACCGCTGTGGAAAAGTGATTGATGTGCTTATGTAACTAACTATGCAGTATCTGGTGGAATATACGGAAACTTGCAGCGCTTTATCTAGGGACCTTTATCAAATCGGTTTCAGCCATTTTGGTACACTGTAGACATGGCCTATGAGAGGTCTTAATGGGCATACACCCGGTCGCGCATGCCTTCGCGCCTACCTGAAGAGGCAAGTCTGCGAGTAGGAACGATACTAGTATTTGCGTACACACGTTCAAGTGGACGAGACGTACATTGCTACATTTGAAGTAGTAGAAGAGCGCCATAAACATACTCTTATTTATATAAAAACCATGAAGTCATTGAGTATTGAAGATTTGTGTTTAATTAGCACCGCAATTGCATGTAGAATTAAGGAAAAAGGCGACAGAAAAAAAAGTGTAGAGGAAAGTGGGTGAAGTCATGGTTACGTAAAAGAAACTAATATACTCTCTTAAATGTATTAAAAAAGAGTTACAATTAGAACCAGACGATTACCGAAATTATATGCGATTGCCTGAAGAATTATACATGGAACTATTAAATTTGGTATGACCATACATACAGAAGATACTGTCATATTAATTATAGAAACTTACACGAGAAAATTCTTCCAGAAGTCTGGGTTACTTGTCCCCATACTGGATTTTGGTTTTTCGTAGTCTCTTAACAATATTAACAACTCATAGTACCACAGCTGCGGTTCATAAACTTCTGTTCCAGTTCCCGTTTTCATAGAACGTATTAGTTTTTTATATTCTTTCCGAAAGCAACTTCTTAGAGAATTGACTTTTCTTTTTATGTCTTCTACCATAGCATCTCGATTAAGTTCTTTTAATTTATTTAACAAAACTTTCTATGCAGCCTCTTTTTTATTTTTGTCCGGGTACTCCTTAGTTTTTACTTTCCACAAGATGTAATTTCCCTGTATAATTCTATAAATTCCGTCAATACTCTTTTTTCTCTTGCAGTAGTTATTTTTTTTTTTTTAATATTTTACACACGTTAGAACTTACCTGCGAACATCACCAAAAAATCGGGACCCGACAGATCTCTGCACATCGCGCTACGATCCAGGAACGTGCCATCAGTTCACACTATTCCCATTTACAGCAGTGAATCATAAGAGCCCTTAACCCTCCAGTAACGTCCGTCGGACACATTTTCGAATTTAATTACGTATAAAGAGTTTATTTTTAATTGTCAAATAGCTTAAATATAATCTATTATCACAATTTTATACATCAAATTGTGATGGAATAATTTCAAAATATTTGTTTATTTTTTTGCAATTTGAAAATATTAGTAAGAGTGACGTAACCGTCCAGATGTGTCTTGTGGACACAGTTGTAAAATGCATTTATTTTTTGTTGCTATTTAATTTTATGGTTCCTTAGATAAGATCTACGGTAATCTTCGCACATAACAATAATACAATAAACATTTATGCGCAATAATATTTTGTCTGAACGTGCTTTTTTGCTGATATCGAAAAATGCAAATGCATAATACAACTAATAAGTTTTGTAGTTTAGTTAGTGTTGAATGATCTTTAGTGAGAGAATATAGGTTCAAGAGTTCAACGCTTGGTTTGTTTATCTTTGCAATATAGTTGGTGATATTTTATTGGTAAGTGAAACAAGAAAATATTTTTTTATTTCATAAAAATTTATCCCCTTTTATGTATAGTTCTCAAAGTTGTCCAAAAACAAAGCTTTCACAAGTGAGCAACTTCGAAGTGCTTTTGAAAATAGTGATGATGAAAATTATGTATTTGGGGAAACTGACGTAGACGATGAACTTACAGCAGATGTGTAGTCTGACAACGAAATGTAACTTTACGGAACCTGCATCAGAAAATTAAGATCAACAATTGTGTAGTGATAGTGAAAATCCAAACAGTGGGAATATAGTAGGAAATCGAAGTGTAACAGAAGAATATATAGGTAAAGATGGAACTAAATGGAATTCCGAACCAGTAAAGGCAACAAGAACTCCACGGCATAACATAATTAGGGGAGGTATACATGAGGTAGTTCTTCCTCGTGGCAAAACTATAGAAGATCCTGTTGATACTTTTAATTTACATATGGACAAAAATGTACTCGAACATATTGCAAGTCATACGAATTCTGAGGACAAAAGAGTTTTAAAAGATAACTGGAAATCCATAGACAGTATTGTATTACAATCATTTATTGGTTTATTATTGGCAGCTGGTACTAATAAACAAATCAATGTGGAGATTACAGAGTTCTGTGATTCCGTATTTGGCAACCCAATATTTCGTGCTACAATGGGAAGAAATAGATTTTGAGCAATCCAACGTTTTATGAGGTTTGATGATAAAGAGACGAGAACAATCAGAAGGTCCAAAGACAAAATGACACCTATAAGAGATCGGTGGGAAATTATAAATGTTAAATTAAGAAAGTTTTATTTACCGGGCGAAAATATTACGATAGACGAACAATTGATTCCTTTTCGGGACCGTGTATCTTTCAAACAATATTTACCAAGCAAACCTGACAAGTATGGAATGAAAATATGGTGGATCTGTGACAGTGACACAAGTTATCCGTTGTGTGGTATTCCCTATCTAGGAAAAGACCGAAGTTCGAGAACAGAAAATTTGGCATACAAAGTTGTGACTGAATTGTGGCAACCATATTACAGGACAAACCGAAATATTACTTTTGACAACTATTTTACTAGCTTGGAACTTGCAAAATCGCTACTTTAGAATGGTTACCGATGGTGGGTACGTTGAAGAAAAATAAACGATGCATACCCCAAAATTTACAACCAAATAGATTCAGGGCGATTGAAACAAATAAATTCGGATTTATAAAAATTCTACGCTGGTCTCATATGTTCCAAGAAAAAATCGTGTTGTTCTTTTCCTTTTAACGATGCACTACTCAAAAGAAGTGTATGTTAGAAATAAAAATAAATCCGAAGTTAATTTACTCAAAAGAAGTGTATGTTAGAAATAAAAATAAATCCGAAGTTAATTTAGATTATAATTCTACAAAAGGTGGAGTCGACACTTTGGACCAAATGACACATGAATATACTGTTCGACGTAAAACAAATAGATGGCCAATGGCATTCTTCCAAAATATTGTTGACGTTGTTGGTGTATCTGCTCTTTTTGTATGGAAGAATTTATATCCGAATAATAACCAAAATAAAATACATCGCAAAATAAAAACAGTTTTAAGAGATGTGTCTATCCAACTAGTGAAGCCTCACATAGAAAGACGTGGTAGGTATTTAAGGCGGCAATGGACCAGTTCAAGGTCACTGCCGTGGTGGTGAAAATTGCAAGCTTTGATTTCTTCTAGGTCACACTTTTGGAAAATTTAAGTTTAAAGCTTCTAAAATTGCAATGTCACCATCCTCATTTTGGGAAATTTTCAGAGAATTAAAATAGAAATGTATTCAATATTACAATTCTTAGAAGTCTAAATATGTGTCAGGTCAATTCCTACGGTGGATGAAATTTCTAGAATAAGGTAAAATCTAAAATAGAAAATCTAAGAATAGAATTTTCAGGGTCAAACTTATTAAGGAAATATAAATTTTGGAGCTGGTCAAGGTCAAAGCTAAAATAGAAATTGCAATGTACATCAATTAAATTCTTAAGTCTAAAATAGTGGTCAAGGTCAAAGGTTATTCACCTAGGTATCTATGACATTTCTAGAAGTATAAACAGAATCAATTCATGGAAACAAGAAGAATGCGTTGTCTATGCTAAAAAGTCAAATGGTGCTTATACTGACTAAATTGGGTCAAGGTGAAAATTTACTAAACTAAAAGTAGTGTATTTAACAGTTTAAACATGTTGTCATAGGTACTTAATCAAGGACAACATTTTGTGATATAAACCACAGCGAGGTGATAACAGAAATGCATTCATCAATTACAATTCTTAGAAGTCTAAATAGTAAAGATGGTCAATGTTTGACCTGTAGGTTTCGTATGACACTTCTTAGTGTTTCTAAATTAAAAGTAGGACAAGGTGGGTATTTAACAAGTTTAATAATCTGAGGTACTCAAATAAAACATATTTACATCATTGAAAAGAACTTTAAGTTCATCTTCCTTACGATTCTATGAATACTTAAATAGAAGATCGCATTGAAAAGTTTAAGCAATATCTGGTTGAGAATGACGTATACATGCACGGTATAAGCATCCACACTCTCCCTCAACGACACCAATATTTTTTTCTTGTTTCTAAGATTTACAGCTATCTGTATTTAGGAAAAATTATCCAGTTCTTCTTTGAAATACTCATAAAAGCGTTGAGGTAATACATGCGAATAAGATATGTATATATAGATGTCAGTTAATAAATCTTTATTAGAATTTCATTACAATTTTTTCATATAAATGATATACAGAGCCAAAGCGCAGTGACAAGTGTTTTGTGTATGAAAAAAACAGCATGGATGAAGTTTGGATAAAGTAGGTTGTTCTTCAAACACCGTAATGCGTTGTTTTAAAAATTTTTGAATAAAATCAGCTTTCTCTCGTCCTATAACGTACACCTCATCTGTTGTTGGTATGAAATCACTAAGTATACGAGGGAATAGACGTGGAGAAGTACATCCATATTCCCACTTGATAAAGTGGTGGTTGTGAATTAACCAAT
Source organism: Vesta saturnalis (assembly GCA_036346205.1). Taxonomy (NCBI): domain Eukaryota; kingdom Metazoa; phylum Arthropoda; class Insecta; order Coleoptera; family Lampyridae; genus Vesta; species Vesta saturnalis. The sequence goes on along the minus strand of JARFJB010001727.1, from coordinate 4,111,500 downwards.
TAGCTTGTTTTTGAAATTCTCTATCCAAGGTGTGCCATGGAAATGGAGGCTTGAATATATAATGAGCAATTTGCTCTCCATTATATATCGCTAGTTCCTTAGGTGTAAATATATTTCTTGCTGTTTTGAATCCTTGCACATCAATTATAACAATCATTACTTTTCTATATTTGTCTGGTTGTCTTCATTAGCGCGTTGTATATGCGCTAATGCAACCGTGCAGTATTTCTACATGTTACATTTAAACAAATAGAACTGATATTCTGGTTAAGTTTACACACACTATTACAATAGTAAATACGTAAGCGATTTTAATGTGCAAAAACAGTGCTTTAACGTATATACTTTTTGGAAAAACATGATGTCGAAGCGAATGATATGTGATTATAACAATTAAACTTATATAGAAGGGTAGACTCCACGAGGATACCCGAGCAATACCGAGCATGCACAATCATTGGTCATTGGTTAAGAATGCTTATTTTGCTATTCCTAAGAACCTTGAAGAGTCTAACATAAGAACTGTAATATGATAACTTCTCAATACCTTGTCAATAAAATTTAACCTTGAAGATTGGTGTGTATGAATTGTAATATGATACCAATAAATTTTAACCTTGAAGAGCTTAGCCAATATACCTGCAGACACCATATTATACGCTACATTTTTTTAGTCTCATCAATAGCAGCTCTCTTCATTATGATGTACCTACTCTTCATTTAATCAAAAAATAGAAGACTTTTTTTGCAACAAAAAATATATAATTTATTTCCAAACAATTATACATAGATATATGTTATTATTATTATTTTTTTACAGAAATGTTAAATTAGTCGTCTTTCCTACAGTTCCGGCGCTGGTAATGTATACGTCATTCTCAACCAGATATTGCTTAAACTTTTCAATGCGATCTTCTTTTTGAAGTATTCATAGAATCGTAAGGGAAGTATGCACTTAAAGTTCTGGGTTTCAATGATAATATGTTTACCATACTTGATGTCGATAGCATTCATATCAATTACTTTATATTTTGCACCCACCTACAAGTCTTTTAGGTTCGTGAAGGATTTACAGAAAGTGCTACCGTTCAATGCAGATAGATCCATCTTTACTGATTCGAGAACGCTTTTGAATTTTGAGTTGACACCGGAACTGTCCTTCTATATATTACTGCATCACGATTCTTTATGGTAGAGGGGAGAGTGTGCTTTGAGAATTGCATCAGTAAGCTAATCTGCATCTGATGATCAATAACTGCTACCATCAGGAGATGCTGTCCATTCCTGTATATCGCTCCAGGAATGATATTGCTGCTTGCATTATAACGACTTTACTTGCTCGAAATTGTACTAGGACAAAACACTGTTGAGGAAATGACTCAACTGTAATTTACACATGGGGGGGTTGTAGTATGACCTTGGTCTACTTTTAGCATAGACAACAACCTTTCATTCTTTTTGTTTCCATAAACTGATTCTGTTTTTATATTCCTAAGAAATGTAATATGATACACCTGCAGGTCATTAATTACTCTTTGACCTTGAAAACCCTATATTTAGATTTCCAAGAATTGTAGTATGATGGCCTAGCAATTTCTATTTTTAGCTTTAAATTTTGATCTAAATGTGATTGATTTGAGTACCTCTTACATGTTTAAACTTGTTAAATACCCACCTTGTCCTACTTTTAATTTAGAAACACTAAGAAGTGTCATACGATACCCCTACAGGTCTTTGACCTTGACCACCCTATTTTTAGACTTCTAAGAATTATAATATGATGACATTGCAATTTCTATTCACACCTCGCTGTGGTTTATATCACAAAATTTTGTCCTTGACTTAAGTACCTATGACAACATGTTTAAACTTGTTAAATACACACCTACTTTTAGTTTAGTAAATTATTTCACCTTGACCCAATTTAGTCAATATAAGCACCATTTGACTTTTTACCATAGACAACGCATTCTTCTTGTTTCCATGAATTGATTCTATTTTTATACTTCTAAGAAATGTCATACGATACCCCTACAGGTCAATAACCTTTGACCTTGACCACACTATTTTTAGACTCCTAAGAATTGTAATATGATGATGATTACATTGGAATTTCTATTTTTAGCTTCTGCTTCGACTTCTAAGAATTGTAATGTGATGATGACATTGCAATCTCTATTTTTAGCTTTGATCTTGACCAGCTCCAAAAATTTATATTTCCCGCCAAAAAGTTTGACCCTGAAAATTCTATTCTTAGATTTTCTATTTTATAGCTTTTCACCTTTTTATATTTCTAAGAAATATGACACCACCGTAGGTCAATAACCTTTGACCACACTATTTTTAGACTTCTAAGAATTGTAATATGATGACATTGCAATTTCTATTTTTAGCTTCTGACCTTGACAAATTTCCCGCCAAAAATGAGGATGGTGACATTACAATTTTTAGAGAGCTCCTAAAATTTAAATTTCCCACCAAAAGTTTGACCTTGAAGAAATCCAAAAGCTTACATTTCTCACCACCAGAGGGCGAGTGACCTTGAACTGGTCCAGAACCGGCCCATAATCACTAATGTGGTAAGAAGGTTCTAACCAAATATCACACTAAAGCAATAGATAATATTGCTGGTTCTAGCCTACTGCGTATCCTTCATCCAATAAAAATAGGTGCTATGTTTGTCCAACTCAAATTACGCGAAACAATGTTGCAATAAATGTAATTTTAATGTCTGTTCTGAAGATTCAACCAAAAAAATATATTGTACAAATTGTCAATTATAACTAATCATTTGGTATTATTTTTCAATTTTTTGTTCTAATTAAATTTAATAAAAGTGTATCAATATACTACAGTGAATATTACATTAGTTTTTATTTTTACTTGTGATAATTATTAAAAATTTAAATTTCGTGTCCATTGGACACTACTTGTCGGTTACGTTCTAAAATCATACTGGACAGTTAAGGGTTAGGTATATTATTTTTTATGTTTTTGGAAATGGGTTTGTCTTAGGGTTAGCTATTGCCAGTTCCGGTTTTACCGTATTTCATTAGTTATACCTACGTCAAGTAAGATAGGTTACAGTGGGTTTGTTTCACATAGCTGTGTTCTTTTTGTAAAATTTACTGATGTTCTTACTGTTTTATAAAGGTTAATTTGAATTTAATTTTATAAAAGGGGGATAATTGTTTCATGAACTTTGGTTTATGTTTAGTTATATAACGGAAATTAAATTGCTACGGGTAATGTTAAATCTGGATTGACACTTAAGGGGGTCACTCTTTCTCTAAATCGAGAGTATTTGATTTTCTCCTAATCCTCTCCCTCCCTCTCTCTAATTGTGATTTTATAATTGTGCATTCTTTCAGCTTAACTAGGAGTCGCGTCTCTCTCCCTATTATTGCTGCCCTGTTTCGAGTTTTGAGGGCAAACCTACATAAAAACTCGTGGCGCCTTTCTCTCTTCTGGTAAATTATCTTTATTATTTCTCTCTCTCAGGGCCTTACTGCTAGTTACACCTACGCATCCAGTGCCTCCGTTCCGGCATTTCGTTGAACTGTTACCTCTGCCTATAAGGGTATGTAACAAGGGGTAATTTATTATTAAATTTATTTTGATAAAAAATATGGGCAAGGGATGCAGTTCTATTGAATCCTTTGTCCACAGAAATTAGTTGCGGTGCCTTGCTTGGTCAAAGATAAAGTGGTAACCTTCAATTGCAAAAAGTTGTATTAAACAAACATCTAACTGCAAGCTTGCTAAGACAGCGAGATAAGAAACTTGTTTAATACAGTTTTTCTTTTTATTCAAACAAAGAAAAGTTAAAAGCGCACCCTAACGTTTAGCTTTTTCTCCATTCGGTAACCATCATATTACGTTTTTAAGTAAATATTGTTAATTATTATGAACAAAGCACTAAAAAATTGCATAAAAACAAAAAAAAAATGCTGATTTCCCATAAAAAGTTCAAATTATAACGGAATTAGGTCAGCCATAAAAGAGGTCTTATAATGACGTGGGTGAAGAAATAAAGATTCAGAAGTTGGGGATTTTAATAACGATAAATTTATTTTTGCTGCGCTCTCGATAGGATATATGAATGATATTTTACTTTGAGCTCACATGTGGACGAAAAGTTATTGTTATATACTTAACAAAAGATGTCGGCAGAAATAAGCTTTAAATTTGAAAGGCGCACAGGAAATGACATCATATCCATCTTTAATTAAAATCTTTTGACATACCTTTAGTATAATTACAAATACCAAGACTTTTTATCCAGATTTATTACACTAAAACGCACCTTTATGCATTATTAATGTAATTAATATTCGATTTGTCATCATTCGTGCAAAATCTTGACGTTTTTTTTTTGTCACTTTAATTAAGAAAAAGTTTCTTTAAGTTAAAGTTTCAAGGTATTAAGCACTGCACGTCTTAAAAGTTTTACTTGTAAAACATGAAAGGTTGTGGTTAAGAAATGTTAAAGCTAGTTGTTTTCAGTAAATGTTTATGTAAAAAGGTAATTTATCTGGAGTTTAATTTAGTTTATACAAAAGTGTATTTGCCATCAGATAACATTTATTGATCGAAACTGCGTCGACCTTTTCACGTATTAAACTATACTAAACTTATTCAAAAATGCAGATAAACCTGCAAGTACCTAACTTTCGAGTTGAATAATTAAATTTTATTACAGGATAAACATAAAGTATTTATGAACGGTTTTTTAATGGTTTAAGGGTGTGAAACCCAAAATAGTTTAAATAAATAAAACAATGGCTCTATCAGAATGGTTTAATTAGAAGTTTGTAGGTCGAGTCTTAGTGGAATACCTTTGGACGAAAGGGATGGGTTAATTAAACATCAATAAGTACTAAAACTAATCAATAGTGGCTAACGCAAAATAACTAATTTTAATTTAGGTCGATCTTTTCAGATTCTAAAAATACCGGTGACATAAAATTCTAACTTTATATTGCATTCGTATAAAGTTATAAATTTTTTAAAGTACATTAACAATATAAAATGCATTTGCTTGACAGAAGAGTAATCGGCTTATCTATAGGTTAAACGATGTTTGCTGCAACGTGCTTTTGAAAACACTTTAGGTTTTAAAAATTTCATTATAATCTTTTCATAGACCTAGGCCTGGTGAATTTATCGCATCTAAAATTTTTTTAAGTGCAGTTCTTATTACAAAGAGTGTATAAAATTACATCAAATTTATTATTAATTGATAAGCATTAACGCGTTGCTTCTATCTTTCCACCACTCTGGTCAATAAAATAAATGAAATTGCCCGACACTTCGGAACGTTTAAATTAAATTTATAATGAAAGTCCTAGGGTTAGAACAACCCCACAAGAGGCTATAGTGTTGAAAGTGGTTTCTGTACTGGCCAATAGCACTACAGTAAAAAATAACGCATTAGGTGTGTGCAAAACCATTTACTGTTTACTACCTTCTTTTAGTTTATACATTGCTTAACATATGTAACATGTAAAAGTGAGGTAAGTCTTCTCACCTAATTTCCTCGACAAGTTGTGATATAAGTCCAATCAAAGGGATAGGAACTACGTCAAACTGAATAATGTTTCTAAAATAGTTTAATTTATAATATGTATACAGGGACACGAAATAAGGTCACTTAAAAAAGCTCCCTTCCACGGTATATATTGCCAAAACTTATCACCATTTTTTTTAAGTGTATGTTATGAAATTAGTACCAGGTTTTGTTTTTTCTCTTATAATTTCATTATTTTTGCACGCTTTTCTTGCTTTTACTGTGCAATAACAGTATTTATCAAGAATAACTATTAATGTGATCATATCATCAAGACCGCACTTCTATAAAATGAGTTCTCCATGAAGAACATAAAGATAGCAGAAAAATCATTAAAAACAAAATACAAGGAGCACCCCATAGCCAAAACGTTTCGCAATAAGTTATAGGTGTTACCGCCAAGATAGGAAAACATAGAGACCACGTTTACTACCAAGAAGAATATCGCCAATATACTCCAGAACCCGAACACGATAATCTCACTCTAGAAGCAAGGAGCGTACGAAGTACCATGTACACTTTTCTCTCAATACGCTCCCTCACGAAAACTGGTATCAATGCAGCCTGTATCCAAGCCGCGCCATCACTCTTTCAGGACATGTGCCCTTAACGTTTATTTGAGTACAAACGCTAGCCCATCAACGGTAACGATAATTTCTTAATACCATCGGAGTAAAATATTGTATCTTGACAGAAACAGTCAATCTACAAGGTGCGCTTTCTAAATGACATCAGCGAAGGTATGATCCAAACAAACAACTCAGAAAGTGACCGGATAATTCTCCAATTTAGATTTGAACTTTTCTTATCAACAACTACGTTTTACTTTTAAAACCCTACTATAAAAAGTGTACAGCAATACAATTTATACTCAACTTGAAATTTATATGATCAATTAACTAATCCCTGGACAATTTAAATGCCACTTTCAGAAATCTATTTTAAATTCAATACGAAAATTTTAATTCGAGAACCACTATAAAGCTTAGGGAAATCAATCAATACAATACGTCCAATTTTAATTCTATCTTTATGACCACATTGTAACGAGTGTCTGTGAAATTTAAATTTCGCGCTACATTAAATGTTATTTTATAGTTATATGGTATTTTATAGAATGAGAAGTGATTGTTCATACATAAGTTTATTTAATATTAATAAGAAAAGCTTGAATTTACTTTAATAAGTTATGTACAGGTTGTCCCATTTTCGTATGTTTTACGGGGTATCTCGCTTATTTTTTAGGTTAGAACCTTGCGGTTTTCGAAACCCTGCTACTTTTTAATGAAACCAAAGATGCACTAATCAAATTTGCCATAGCCATCTTAGTTTTTGTGCTATAGGGTGATTTTGGAAAAATTGCATTTTCAGTCATCCCCTGTAACTCTGTTATTGTCAGACATATTAAAAAAGTAAAAACAGTTGTTTGTAGATTTTTTTACGTAGAATCCAGTGGCGGCCTCAGATTTTCTTTAGAGGTTACAGTTTTTGAGATATTGACATAACCTACTTTTTTTATGGGACACCCTATGTATTTTTTTTTATCTTTTTCCCCTTGCCAAGATCTTTTCAAAAATATAGCATAGTCTATATTTATTTTTATAAATAACGTGACAAAATGATTTTTTTCTACAATTTACATTGATAAGAAAACAAAATAATTAATTATTCAGAAATATTGTTCAAATTGCAGACCATTATGTCTCCTACAAGTTTCACAAAGTTTATAAATTCTTTTAATAGTATTTTCCAAAATAAATGATTGTCTTCGTAATTCTGCAAAAGCATTTTCCGTTGCAATTTGTAATTGCTGCATGTTGGCATATTGCCTTGAATAAATTTTATTCTTTAAATGCCCCCACAAAAAAAAAATTCAAAACCGAGAGATCCGATGATGGTGGTGGCCATCGAACAGGTCCATTTATTCCAATCCATCTCCTGGGAAAACGTTCATTTAGCCAGTTTTGTATTATTCTAGCATTGTGGGCTGGAACCCCATCCTGCTGGAAGAATATATCGTTCAGTTGAGCCAGTGGAATATCTTCTAAAATGTTCATAATTTTTTCTTGTAGAATTTGTAAGTACCCATTAGAGTTTAGGTTTTCTTCATTAATCTTGTAAACTATTTTTCGGTTAAAAATAAAGCAGGAGACAATAAATCCGAATCTGCCTTGACGCTCTCTAGGAAAAATCACGTGGGTGTTTTCTTGACTCCAAAACCGCGAGTTGTGTCTACTAAGAATTCCCGAACTTGTGAAATGTGCCTCGTCTGACTAAATTATTTTTTTTTCAAAATTATTGTCCTGAGTTTTCATATTTATAAACCAATTGCAGAACTCCAATCTAGGTTCAGCATCACCAGGGTGCAGATGATGAACAAGTTTATACTTGTAGGGTTTGAATTTATGTCTTTTTAAAATCCTTTGCACTTTTGTTTTAGACACACCTGTCTCTTCATCTATTTTCCTGCACGAGGTTTCAGGAGTGGCTTGAACAACTGCTAAAACGTTGATCTCTGATTCCTTGTTCTCTTTGTTGTAAACTCGGGGTCGAGGTTTGTCAAAACATTCATGTTGGTAAAGATCAAATTTTAATTTTTGAAATATTCTTCTGTCGGGTTGTCTTTCGGGATATCTATATGACAAAATAGGTATATAAAATAAATAGAAATTCTAAGGTAAAGATTAACTGACCTGTTCAGATAGAGTTCTAAGGCCTGGTCTGCGTTTTCATTAGATACTATGAAGCAGGTATTCATATCATATTTCTCAAAGTTTTCAAATTTTTGGTTTCGAGCCATATTAAAAAATAATTAAACAACAACAACAAGAACAAGAACCTAAGTAATGGCAGAACGTTAATTATTTTGTTTTTTGCGTTACCATGGTTACCCACGGCTATCCACTATTATCAATGTAAATTATAGAAAAAGATCATTTTGTCACGTTATTTATAAAAATAAATATAGACTATGCTATATTTTTGAAAAGCTCTTGGCAAGGGGAAAAAGATTTAAAAAAAATATATAGGGTATCCCATAAAAAAAAGTAGGTTATGTCAATATCTCAAAAACTGTGACCTCTAAAGAAAATATGAGTACGTCACTGGATTCTCGTAAAAAATCTACAACTATCTGTTTTTACTTTTTTAATATGTCTGACAATAACAGTTACAGGGGATGACTGAAAATGCAATTTTTCCAAAATCACCCTGTAGCACACAATCTAAGATGACTATGGCAAATTTGATTAGTGCATCTTTGGTTTCATTAAAAAATAGCACGGTGTCGCGAAAACCGCAAGGTTCTAACCTAAAAAATAAGCAAGATACCCCGTAAAATATATGAAAATGGGACAACCTGTACACAATGCATTAGAAAGCAGTTCAATTACACGCGGCAATCTGCAAATGCATAAATGAATTGTAGAAGGGGGATGAAGTGTTACCATGACTTGCAGTTTAACTAAGTAGTTAGATTTGGTTGAAATTAACCAAATAGAGTGGTCGAGGCACGAGTGACCGTAGTACCTACCCGCTCAATTAAGAAATAAAGTAAGATAATAGTTAGTTTGTAATAGGGAAGAAGTAAGAATACCTTCCTTATTAAAATAATAAAAGGCTAGAGTGAGTAAAAGTGCGTATACCGTCAAATAAGTGAGAAGAAAAGTGACGCTATGAAGAAGTAAATTACGTGAATATTGGAGATCCTACATGACTACGTTTAAGTAGTGAACGAACGATATAAAATACAGTAATCGGCCTAAATTGGTTAATTCAGCATTACAATTCGTAGTGAAACTTGAACAATTAAAGTGATATTTAAAAACTATAATCATATACAGCAAATTAAAAATTATTATTAATTTTATTAAATACATAAATAAAAAGTTTACCTCGAGTAAGATTTGAACCTACGACCTGTACTTTGCTAGATTACGGCGCTAACCAACTGCGCCATCGAGATTCAAGCCCCAATTATTATTTGTTTATACATAAGTTTATTTAATATTAAATAAACTTATGTATAAACAAATGATTAAATTATGTGTTTAATAAAATTAATAATAATTTTTAATTACATATTTACCTTTGAACTTAGTCGTTCATAACAAAACTTATAATTTAATATACAGTAAATATTCACATAACAATAAATAAAAACGACAAATTGGGATTGTGCAAGTCAACGACAAGCTTCCACACATGATATTGAGGAACAAAGGAATACGGCTCCAGAGCGGCGACATAGTAACGAATCGTCGAACCTGTGGCCTTCAAAAAGTGACAAGTAAGATTTCAAACTGTACAATCAAGAAACGTATATGTTTTGCTTTCCTTTAAATTTGTGTTTGAATATCAACAATGAATGAAATAAATTTCATTCACTGTTGATACAGAAATCATGCGGCATGTTAGATGATAAGAATACTAAATATAATAATAGGATTGTTTTCATGTGTTAATGTAAGCAAAGCATTTCTACATTTTGGGAATTTAGTAATTAATAAATTAGTACATCGTTTTGATTTATTTTCATTATTAACCATTACGAATACTAAAAGCTTTGATGCTGAAAGAATTAATTTCAATAAAGTTACAAATTACATATATCTTAAGAAAATCAAATGTGATGATTGATAACAACCGTCATTTCTTTAATAAAGAAGTTAGCCGGCGTAAACAAAGAAGAAAGGAATTTGGTGAAGTAAACACCGAGTTCATTTACTTAAACTGCAACCTGGTAGCAAGTTTAATCATTGAATGATATCTTTACAAATTGAAACTACCCAAATAAAATTAAACGGTTCTCACAAAAACAATATAAATCTTTATTCAAGGGTTTTGAAATTATTAAGAATTGTAAAAGAACCTACAGTTTATTCTTTTGTAGCAAGTGTAAACAAACGCCTGTTGCAACATACAACCAACTAATTCGATAGCGTGAAAGCGAGAAATGAGAAAAAAAGGAAAAAAACACTTATTTATAAACTTTTTTGTTATTTACTCGAACTTATTTATTTTACTCATTTCTGAGCTAAACTAATAAACAAAATTATTATTGCAATTAACTACATTTAATTTAATATTAAAAATTTTGTTCAAAATTATGCCCGTCTGCTGGAATACAATTATCAAAGAATAATATATCCTGGAATATGTAGTAAAAATCAGTATCTTCATGGTCCGGTGGATCGTGTATCACCGGCCACCTTATCGGTCCTTTAGTACCTAACCATCTATTGTGATATTCTCTGTCTAAACACCTCGTTACAATTTCGGCATTATGTGCAGGCGCTCCATCCTGCTGTAGCCACATATTCAATCTAGTCTCAAAGGGCACTTCTTCTAACAGTTCCGGAAGTGTAGTTTGAAGAAATCTTAAATAGCGGTCTGCATTTAAAGTGCCTTCGTAAAAGTGAGGTCCAATAAGGAATCCGTTTAATATGACGCACCAAACATTGATGCCAAAAATTCGCAGATTACCTCTTTCTGTAATCCAACGAGGATGGCTTTCGGAACAAAAACGAAAGTTGAGTCTGTTGACGATTCCATTATTATGGAATCGACTTTCGTCGCTCCATAGAATTTTCAAGAGAAAATTTGCATCTTGGCTATACAAATCGGCATATCTTGCTAAGAAATCCATTCTTCTAGCGGGATCACCTGGTTCTAATTTATGCACTAGTTTAGTTTTGTAAGGGCGAAAAGAGTTTCCATATAGAATTCTCCACGATGAACTTATGGAAACACCGGTATTTTCTTTTATTTTTGATTGGGATATCTTGGGGTTATTATCAACCTGCTGAATTACAGCAGCAGTACGTTGATCATTTGTAGTCGTCTTTTTTCTATTTCTCTTAGGTTTTACGAAGCTGCCATATTCTCTAATGTTATTACATAAACTTGGAAAAGTTTTTGCATCGGTGACTCTTCTATGCGGATAACGCTTTGCGTAAACTATTTTTGCTTCTCTACAATTGGACCTGCATTCTCCAAACACCAGTAACATGTCTACTTTTTCTTCATTGGTAACGTGAACCATTTTCATATAATTATTGTTAGTTTTGTTTAAACCTAACAAATTTGAATATTTATTAAGACAAAATGTGACAATATTTTTGACACAGCAATAGCTGTCACTTGTACTTGCACTTAAAAAAATTGCGATAACAATGGTCGCCACAGTAACTGATTATTCATGGCATTCTTATAAAAATCATCCGTAATCGAATTTTTTGTCAATCAAGGAACGTTTACTATAAACCGGCATAACTCAGAAATAAATAAAATAAAATAAAATAGATGGACATAATTTTGAACAAAATTTTTAATTTGTTTTATCATGTAGTTAATTGCAATAATAATTTTGTTTATTAGTTTAACTCAGAAATGAGTAAAATAAATAAGTTCGAGTAAATAACAAATAAGTTCATAAATAACATGTTCTTTCGCATGAGCATAATTTCAAAGTCAACGCAATCGATTTATATTTTTGACGCGACGCGACGCTTAGCTCTTATTAGGCTTATTTTTAAACTTTGAAAAAGATCTACTTGACCCCATACATTGATTAGTTTTTACAGAAATTAAATATTTCTATTCGTTTTCGAGATATTGGCGTGGAGTTTATATATATATATATATATATATATATATATATATATATATATATATATATATATATATATATATATATATATATATATATATATATTTTAATCAAAAATATCTGGTGTGCAACACTACACGACCTTCCAACCTACAAAATGCTAATTAAAAGAAATGAAATAATTTTAATATCATTTTTTAGGGTAATAATGCAACCACCTTTATAGTAAGTTCATTACGAAAATAGGCAACATTGTAAAAACAAAACTATCTATGTCAAACAGACGTTTAAAATTTCATGACAGACGTGGGTTAATAAACATCTGGATCCTAATTTAAATAATGAAAGAAAATGAAATAATTTTAATTATATTTTTTTTTCGTCGGTAAGTATTTTACTTACCGGCGTCTTTTACTTACCAACGTAAAATTATATATAGGTACTATACTTCACAACAATAAGACCAAAAAATTTGGTCATTTCTATTTAAAACGTCCCTTTTGACTTTTCGTTTATGTAGTAGAAATTAAATAATTTCAATTGTGGTAAATTTAATACAATCGTGCAAAAAACAGTATGAGCATCACGAACATTAAGGGTTGTACCGGTCTCCGGCCAAATTGGAGCATGGCCGTCGACCGGTAAACGTCCATTACTGTTCTTGATGCTCAATATACTATAAGGTAACCATGCAACATCTTTTATACGTTCATAACGAAAACAGGCAACATTCTAAAAAGAAAAACAATAATCTATGTCAGAATGATGCTTAAAACTTTATATCAAATAGAGATTAATAGACATAAATACATGTTAACTTAAAGAAAAATTCCAAAGCCGCCCGTTTCTACATATATCAATAGTACAGTTTAACAATTTTCATTGATATTTAATTAACTTGCGTTATATTAAGAAACTGTACGAAGATAAGTTATGTAAAATTAAATTTTCTATAAAAAATATGTCTACACTTTTTCTCATAAAATTAATCGTTATGCAGATATTGAAAAAACTTGAACCAATACTTAAATTCTACCTTAGGAATTTTTGCCGCTAAATTACGCGTCGTATCAAACAAATGCATAGAACATAATTAATCGATATGTTTAAAGTCTATATCTGGGTATTTTTAAATCTTTGAAATATGCAGCTTTTTTAGAAATATTTGATAAAAACTAAAAACTCCGCCGCTGGATTTTTCCCAATATCTAATCAGCTCCAAGCCAAATGAAAACAAGCTTAAACACAACATTTTAAGTACGCAGGTGTTTTGGTTCTAGAATTATCGTGGATACTAACATATATCCACACAGACACACATACAGACGTCACAGCCCAGCTTGGCGAAACTTGTAAAACAGCTATTATCATAGAACTTCTTTTCGTTATGTTTTGTTTACCTAATTCATGTTAAATTAAATGGGTGGGGGATGTTATTTGCCTTTTTGTTACTTTCAAAGCATTGGGAAAGAAAGTTTGGCCCTGCAGGGCAAAAAATTAATTAAAGCCAACGAGTTATATGTATTTAGAACAGTTTATATTGTTAAATTAAATTTTTTATTTATCGTTCTATTTTCGCATGTGCATGGTTTTAAACCCTACTACAAAACACCATACATACCACTTATACGGTGGTTAATTACATTCTTGTTCATATGTGGTAAGCTTTAATAAGCTTACAATATTACGTATACACTCCCACTGATTATGAACAATTCTATAAAGTAAACACAACACACAGTTTAATATCACGATTCATTTATAAAACTTATTTAAGTAAAGCAACAAGAACAAATATAATATAGGTAAAAATCTGTATATAATCCCCTAATTATTTACGGGTGAGCTTAATTAATTATTATTTATTAAGCTATATCCCCATGCTATAAACAAAATGAAATAACCATCTTGTGAACTGCGGTTACTTCAGGTAATTAGTAAAGCTTATATAAAGCATCAGACATATTTTTAATTAAAGAAAATACATAGAAATTTCTACCAGCTGCACGAATTTCAACAGGTTTTAGCAGTAATCAAAAAGAAATAATAGAAATCGTGTGGACTAACCGCTTTGTTGTGTGTTACATCTAAAAAATTTACGCTAGCCACCAATCAATACCAGCCAACAGATATCCGTGTGAATATGAAACCAAAAACGTTATTTTAAACATAAAATGAAATCAAATTATCGATAAAATTTAAATTATTTTTTAGGCCTGTAGTTAACGTATTCTGGAGGATTAAACACAAAATGCACAAGCTTGATGAGTATGTACAACGTCAAGGATTATAGTTTCAAATGACGGAAGCTTGTAGTTTTTACGATATACTGCTGACACAAGTCTTTCCAGCTTTGCTTTGCGGAAATGTGTCCAATAACAATCCTTTTATCCTAGATTTGTCAATTTGCATTAACTTGGCAAAATGTGACGCTAAAGATTTTGTTTCTAAAGGCGAGCTTTCATTTTGTCAATATAATTTGTCAGAGTAAAGTACTTTGGCCCGATATGCTTTATTACAACTACAAACGTGCGTAATATGAAGAGTTTTACGTATTGTTTAAACAAATAGTAGAAAAATTTATACGAAACGATTTATAATCACATTATTTATTTTAGTATATCTTACTGGACAATTTATATTTAAATTGTTTTCATAGTTGTAATACTACTTTCTGAGAAATTCGCCATAAGAATAATACTTTTCAACTTTCCAACTTAAAGGGAAAGTTACTGTGACCGGTCAAAAAAAGGAAATTGAACTTAGACCGGAAATATCCATTTTGAGGTCTCCTGAGTATAAGAAAGAGAAAATTGAAAGTCAACTAATCATAGAATGACAAGCAGTAAACACTGTCGTTGTACAATAAATTAAAAATGTTTTCTTTTTTGTGAGAGAATCTTATAAATTCGCACTTCTCTAAATTTATATTCCAATCATTTTTAACCGTCCCTTGAAGTACCAAATCTAAGTCAGTTTGTAATTTTATACAATCTTAATAAGATTTAGCGGTATTCCTTAGTTTAAGGTCAACAGCGAACAGTAACACAATCCTCAAATTTTATGACATTATCCAAATCGCTAACTACTAATAGGTATAATAATTGTAACATCATGTAGTTTTTTTTTTATTTGCCGCCTAGGTTTGGGAGTTATTTTTACAAAGTTGGTATAATAATTTCACTAACGTCAAATTTGATTAATTTATTTTCACATGATTGACATATGTTGCCTTTTTTTTAAGTATGTGTGTTTGGTTTTTAGTGTTGGTTTTTTAGTTGTATCAAATTATTTTGTAAAATGTAATGAAAATCTTTTATTTTAATTGAAAGACATCCCAGAATAAATTTATGGATAAGTTATAATACGGCGGAACCTTATTTTTTCACCCAAAATTCAATAGGCTTATTATACAGATTCGTGGTTACTATTCATTTCAATTAAATGTGGTAACTGTTAAATCAATTTTAAGATATAATCAGATTTGAGGTTAGTGAGAACCGTCTAATACCAGCATACTTTTGGTGTAATAATAAAACACCCCTAATCTGGGGGGCAAACAAGAAAAATAGATTACACGAACTATTCCATAGAACTTGAGCCGCTGTACGAGTATTGTTCAATAACTTCGTGGTCTAACACATAGATGCGCGAATTCTTTTAATATATTAAATATGTCAACACAGAGCAATCTGTCAATTATTCCAGGGCCGGCGCTAGAAATTTTGCCGTCCGGTGCAAAAACATGACATGCCCCCCCCCCCCTAGTCTCTTCACAATAAAAGTCACCAACGATTTGTATACTAGAAAGAAAATACGTTGAGCATAAACTAAATTTTGTGTATGTAGGTACTGAGCAGTAATAGTGAGTATAATGAGTGAGTAACACATGCATCGTGCTTCGTGAGGACCCCCCCCCCCCCCCCGTATTTCAGGAAATGGTAGATCTAATCATTTTAACACAAAGCTTTCATATAAACGTAAGTCCAATAGTTATTTGTTTCCGAGATACAGGGTGTCAAAATTAAAAAACAAAAATTGATTTTTGAAATACCTCCAAAACGAGAAAAGGTATTTTTCTAATTCTCGGTATAATAAATAGGGATATAAAGTACATTGGTTTAGCTTATTAATACGATTTTACTATGTACAGTGGCGTACAACGCAAGGGGCGATACTAGGTTTTAATCCCTAACCACTACGCCAATGGAGTAAATTGAAGTATTTTACTAAAATACGAAACCTTGATGTTTTTCAGATAAAAAAAGGTACACTTTACCCAGTGTGATAACTTTAACAGTTTCTTAGATATTTGAATTTTTAAGTATTTATTACCAACTGCTTAGGCAAGTTATTATTATTCTGTAGTATTTGGGAAACATCAAAACGTTAAAAACAGTCTTTTTGGAAGAATCTTCAGATCTAATCATTTTAACACAAAACCTTCGTATAAACGTAACTCCAATAGTGCTTCGTTTTCGAGATACAGGGTGTCAAAAAGTAACGAAAAAAAGTGGTATTTTTCTTATTCTTGGTATAATAGATAAGGACATAAGGTACATTGGTTTTAGCTTATTAATACGTTTTTATTATGTACAGTGGCGTACAATGCAAGGGGCAGAGCAACCTTTTGATCCCTAGTTTCTACGCCAATAGAGTAAATCGGACGTTTTTATTAAAATATGAAACCTTGACGTTTTTCAGATAAAAAGGTACACTTGTCTAAATCGATTACTTAAACGGTTTGTCAGATATTTGCAATTTTGGGTACTTATTACCAACTACTTAGGCAGGTTATTAACTTTGACACCCTGCATCTCGAAAACGAAGCACTATTGGAGTTACGTTTATATGAAAGTACTGTGTTAAAATGATTAGATCCTGTGTATTCTTCCCAAAAGACTGATTTTAACGTTTTGATGTTGTTTCCCAAATACTACAGAGTAATAATAACCTGTCTAAGCAGTAATAAATACTTAAAAATGCAAATATCTTAGAAACTGTTAAAGTTAATAACCTGCCTAAGTAGTTGGTAATAAGTACCTAAAAATGCAAATATCTTAGAAACCGTTTAAGTAATCGATTTAGACAAAGTGTACCTTTTTTATCTGAAAAACGCCAAGGTTTCGTATTTTAATAAAAACGTCCGGTTCATTTCATTGGCGTAGAAATTAGGGATCAAAAGGTTGCGCTGCCCCTTGCATTGTACGCCACTGTACATAATAAAAACGTATTAATAAGCTAAAAGCAATGTACCTTACATCCTTATTTATTATACCAAGAATAAGAAAAATTCCACTTTTTTTCGTTATGGAGATATTTCAAAATTCAAATTTTTGTTGTAACTTTTTGACACCCTGTAACTCGAAAACGAAGCACTATTAGACTTACGTTTATATGAAAGTTTTGTATTAAAACGTTTACATCTGTTATTTCCTGACGTACGGATGGTTTCTCACGAATCACCCTGTATCTATTAAAGGACGTAACACATAGGGTTAGGTAAAAGTACAGGTACGCTTAAATATCTAGAAAATCGCGAAAGTTACGATTACAAAATTCGGCATTTGGGCGTTTCGGGGCGCGCGGAATTGGAAAATGATATAGGCACTGTTGCCAGATTTCCGAGTTTTGCGATACACGTAGTCGTTTTTTTATCTTAAATAGAATGCCCTATTTATTTTTATTGGAGTCAATTGGGCGTCTCAAACTTAGTAAGATCTCAAATTTTCAAACTTTTAGATCTACTAGTTGCTGAGATATGACGACACCGTACCGGAACACTTGAATGTCTGCAAAACCGCTAACGTTACGATTACAAAATACGGCATTTGGGGGTTCCTAGGCATGCGGAATTAGAAAATGATATCGGCACTGTTGCCAGATTTCCCAGTTTTGCGCATTTTGTTTTCTTAAATAGAATGCTCTATTTATTTTTATTGAATCAATTGGGAGTCTCAAACTTATTAAGATCTCAATACTCTTTTTGTTATCTTAAATGGAAGATCCCAAATTCTCAAAATTCTGTTTATACTATTAGATACTAGTGAGAAGTATTATGGGATAGTTACTTATTTTAGAATGAGCATGCATTAAATTTATCGGAGATGCCCGAAAATATGAATACCCTAGGAATAAGTAAACACTGCTTCAATTGTTTTCAACACTCTAGCCGTCGCCATGTTACAACAATCACAAATTAAACACATCATTGTCAGTTAAGCCGCTGAATGTTGCATCGATTACAAAATTATAATTTGATTATGGCTTTTGTTCTATCAGAAACCCAACGTATTGGTATTTTGATTTTTCGTGGATATAGAAGTAAAACAAGGACATATCAAGAAGTCTGCAACTTTTTTAATGATCGTTATCCTAATAAACCCATTAAAAAGTCTACCGTACACAGAACCTGTCGATGTTACGAGGAAACAGGGTCCATAAAATGTTTACCTAAAACCGGACACCCAAGAACTGCTACAAGTGATGAAAATAAATTAAACGTTTTATTACAAATAGAGGAAAATCCAAAAGTTAGCACCAACCAGTTAGCTATAAATACCGAAATCTGCCAAAAATCTGTAAGGACTATTTTGAAGGAAAATAAATTAATGCCGTACAACATCCATTAAGAGCTTTTAGAGGATGATCCTGACCGCGGCAATGAATTCGCCGAAATCATGATAGAAAATATCAACCAAAATCCTTATTATGCGCACAACATTGTATTCAGTGGTGAAGCTACTTTTTGCTTGAACAGCCAAGTTAATAGGCACAATTGCCGAATTTGGTCTAGAGATAACCCCCATTGGATGGAAGAACTTCACACCCAATATCCTGAAAAAGTTAACGTCTGGGCGGGAATATTGGGAAAAAAATATTATCGGACCTTTTTTTATGGAAAGTACATTAACAGGACGAAAGTATTTGGAGCTCCTTAGAGAAAGTATAGTACCTGCCATTCAAAAAAATATAAATATAGGTGAAGTCTGATACCAACGTGACGGTGCTCCGCCCCATTATTCAAGAGAAGCCATGCAATTTCTAAACAACCAATTTCCAGGAAGGCTGATTGGAAGACCTGGCGCATTAGAATAGCCACCTCGATCCCCTGATATGACTCCACTGGACTTCTTCTAGTGGGGTCATTTAAAGAACCGTGTCTACAGAAATCGTCCAGAAAATTTGAACGAACTCTGCGAAATAATCCGCATCGAAATTGCACTTATAGCACCGGATATGTTGAGCAACACGTTGCGAGAATTTTATGTTCGACTTGGGTACTGTCTGGCAAATAATGGAGCCCACTTTAAGCATTTAATTAAAAGTTAGCGTCGTTAATTATTAATTCTATTGTTAATTAATTAATTAAGTTATTGTTGTTTTATTCCACAGGCTTTTAATTTCCTTCTTATCTTAGCGTTATTGTTATTAGTTAAAGTGCAAGGGAAAGTGGGCAATCACAAATAAAAGAATAACCTTCATAACTATATATATATATATATATATATATATATATATATATATATATATATATAACCACACGCACGCACGTACGTACCCAAGCACCCACACACACACACACACGCACACGCACACGCACACGCACACGCACACGCACACGCACACGCACACGACACACAGCACACGCACACGCACACGCACACGCACACGCACACGCACACGCACACGCACACGCACACGAACACGCACACGCACACCCACACGCACACGCACACGCACACGCACAAGCACACGCACACGCACACGCACACGCACACGCACACGCACACGCACACGCACACCCACACGCACACTCACACGCGCACGCGCACGCGCACGCGCACGCGCACGCGCACGCGCACGCACACACACACACACACACACACACACACACACACACGCTAGAACGCAAACACTCAAGTTCGCAAATACACTAACAGTCAAACATGCCGCTGCGTCGGGGCTAAGTCGCTACATTGGATCTATGTTGCTAAATCAGAATCACGCTTCTGCATCGAAGCTGCGCTGCTGCATTGGAGCTAACGGCTCCACTGCTGCTACACCGTCGCTTTGGATCTAACCTCCTCCATCGTTGTATGAGAGCTCCGACGTTACAACGGTGCATCGTTGCTAAGCTGCGATTCAGCTACGTGTCTCCGGTGCAGACGAGTAGCTCCAATGGAACGGCACACTTGCATTCTAGCAGCGTAGATTATCTGACACGCTCATTAACTGGGTTTCCAGTTTTCTTCATAAAAAACGAATAGGTCTGCTTTTTTTTAAAGTTGGCATAGGGAGGGCGTTCCACAGAGGTCAGTGATAGCTTCTTCACATTATCTGCTTTAAATAAATGATACTATTTCTTTGACTAATCTAGTCCATTGATTGGCTGACGACAGCATTCTTCATTGTAGTTCATCTCAGTCTACTGATATGCAAATCAAGAGATTGAAGCTGAAATGGCCAATTTGAATCAACAAAGACAGTAAACGTATCAATGAACGGAGAACACTAAATATTACGTTAAAAAGGTTAATCATTCCCTGTTTTAAGTTATGAATTGCTTAGATCTTATGTTTTCAGAAATCCTTATACGCAGAGGTAAACTTAAATTGAACTGATGTTGCAGGTGGCTTAAGACCCCAACAATCGTCTGCAGATAATTTTTATCTGGTACTCTCTTCCAAAAAGATAGGAGATTACAATTTTCTGTTATAGTGATCTTAGTAATAACTGTATGTGATTCTCCAATAAAGAAATTAGATAGAGTTAGAGAAATTTAATCACATGGATTGATTGATACAGGCGTTAAAAAACAGGTGTTGGAATATGTCTTTATTTGGATTACCAGGATGTTCAATTCCTCGTAAGTGAGCACATTATCACTCGTTTCAAATAGTGTTAAGCCGATTGTTCTTGAATTTAGAAAAAAATATCGGTTTAGAAATTTGGTCGATACCATTATTTCAGATAGAAAACTCTGTCATCGTGACACGCTAGGTTAACTTAGGTTTAAGATTATTTCGAGGTTGCTCATTTTGTTGTGAAACGTACGAAAATCACTAGATCTCTCTTGTCAATAGGTGCTTTCCTTTTTCGTAATTTAGATGATCCGCAATAATCTACTTGACAATTATTACATCTATTAGTAAATCTTAATTTTATAATAGCTAAGACGTATTAATTAACACGAATGGTGAGATAGCTATCAATGTGTGGGATGGGGTACGTTTTGTTCGAGTTAGAATTGTGCTGGACCCGATTGAGCTGGCCAATAGGACTCATGATGATTAAAAAGTGTTGGTCACGGCAACCACAAATGGGGATTTTTAATTCCTCCGGATTCGTTCTACGAGACGACCCTATTCGGGAGGTTGTGTCTTGTGCCTACATTTTACCAAATCCAACTGTGAATCAACTTATGAATCTTCATCGTGATTCACGCGACAAGCTACAAAGGTAGTACAAGTTTTTCAAGTACTGGCGATCTATGCGAGGGGTACTATGGGGTCGCTATATAAGTACATTTCTTTCAAGAAAAAGTGCTGTTCTTATTTTGTTCGTCAACTCCGAAAGCAGCTGCGCAATGAAAAAATTCGACACGGCGTACTGAGATGCGTACTAACCCAACATTCAAAGAAAGCAACCAGGAAATGTTGAAATGTATATTTCATGGCCGCACGCTGGAATGATACTTGATGGTACACCACGTTCGCTGATAATACAAAGGCATATAAACTGAACCCTGGCAAAATTGAAAATAAGTTGCTTTAAAAGGTGGCAGCCGTTGCTGGCGTGTCACTTATTAATAAACCCGCATCTATGTGATTGTACTGGATTCCTTCACTTCACAATGAAGAGGTAGTAAATATCCACCTGGTTGTTCACACCGTCGTTCTGAATTGGACAATCTGTTTAGACCCCGTTCAAGTATGAAAAACCATGACGTCGGTGTCTCCCAATTTAACGAAGGGTAATAATGCCAAAAACACTGTAAATTTGCCTGAAAATTAGTAATTTAGTGAAGATGTTAAGTAGTTTGGTTTCCTATAGTTAGCATCTTATCGTTCTCTACCCTTTACCCAGTTTTTTTTTGCAAACTGTTCAAAAATCACATTGCTTACTTCTTTACAAGTATTATAGGTAATAGAATTTTACTATGACAAATGACCTAGACCTGTACTTCAAGAATATTAGCACCAGCGTCAGGTTTGGAAGTGGAAACTGGTGTTGACTTTGGCACTTGACCCCGTGAAGGTCACCCGAACGACGTCAAAATAGGGGGTGCACACCATTAATTGGTATCCTACTATTCACTAAAATCAGATTTGAATATTTATAACTTCGGACATGGACATTGATCTTTAATGACAATTAACTACGTTTAATGTGTTTATTGCAAAGAAATGTATGTTTCAAATCTCTATAGAAAATGCTTTCAAAAATACCCATCCTATTAATGAATTAATAAGCAACAAAGGTTACTCTAATTTTTAAGAACATTTTTTGTTATTCTTTAAATGAATTGATTTCATACATCTCGAGTTACGTACGTTAAATGCTCAACGTGTTGAAAAAATGCACCCTCTGCTGCACATATAGTGCTTTTTTAAGCTGTTTAATATACAGTGTGTATTAGTTATTCAGTGAAACATGTAATCAACATTTTCATAGAAAATAAGCTTCCCATATAAATAATTAACTATTCAGAATGAATATCCCTTTAATAATTAAAAACGTCAGAACCAAAAATTGCATTGATCTCACAACGACCGCTTTGTAAAATAATTATGGAATTGCTAAATTTATAAACCATGGGTAAGAAGTGTATTCATGAGATTTATATAGATAAACAATGTATTACAACATGTAATAAATACTGTAAATCAACAACCAACGAAAGAAGCAGTGTGTGCGTGGGTGCGCAAATGCATAAGTGCGTTCGTGTGTGAGTGACCGAGTGTGTGTGTGTGTGTGTGTGGGGGGGGGAAGGTTATTGGTGCGATGGTGCGTGTGTGTGTGGGTGAGTGAGTGAGCTAATGAATGAGTGAGCAAGTGAGTGAGTGAGTGACTTAGTGAGTGGGTGAATCGGTAAATGAACGGGTGGGAGAGTGAGTTACTAAGTTGAATAACAAATTTGAAAACCCAAGAAGCGTTTGAAACGCCCCGAAGTGTAGTCGTCATAATCGTTTATATTACATACGCAAGGTATCTCGGAAAGGTCTTTACAACGCTCTTCAACATAGAGTACACCTCAAAATAAGTCGATTTAGCCCAAAACTTGATAATAACCGAGCTACAGGGTGTCAAAGTTGAACAAATAAATCACATTTTCTTAGTATCTTTCGACTAATTCGAGCTAATTTCACGAAATTTGTGAACGATTCTGTAGTATCTCTTAGAGGGAGTCACACGCGACTTTAAAATCACTATACCTTTATTGTGCCACGATGTATGTCATTTTGGGCTTGATAAATCTTTTTCCCTATCTATTCCAGTTAATAAAGTTATACTGTATTGTCGCTAGAAGCAACCCTTTCCGAGAAAAACGCATCTGAAGTTGATGATGCATGTAAATTGTCAAAGTGAGTCGAAAGCTATTACAAAGCATAGCAATCTTGTTTGAAGACTTTGGCAAACGTAAAAGATTTTTACTTGTTTGACACATTTTGAACTCTGACACACTCTCACTTTTTGACAATATCCAAAAACCAATAACATATTGGTATATTGCCATATACTCAACTAAATAAAACTACTATCACATTTAAGTAACTTTTACTACTTCATTTTCTAATAATATTCTACAGGGTGAATCTTATCTAATCCGCCAAAATTATAGAAGTACTAGAACTCATCATTCTAATCAAAAAAGTTCATATGTACATGGGTCCGGAAATGCTTCGTTTCCGAGATACAGGGTGTCAAAGTTGAAAAAAAAAATCGCGTTTTCTTCAATATCTTTCGACTGTTTCGAAATAGTTTCATGAAATTTCGTATACGGGTTTTTTTTTGGGATAACAAATTCAAATTTGTGGTCCATTTAGTTGTGGTTTCCAGAGGGCGCCAGCGGTAACCATTTCGACCACTTTAAATCTTTGCAACTTTTTTGTGCTACACTGTATGCCATTTTGGACTAAAAAAATCGATTCTCCAGTCTTTCTGCTACAAAAAGGTATATCTTAGTGAAGTCGCTAGGAGCAACCCTTTCCGAGAAAAAGACATTAAAAAAAGAAAAAAATTAATATTAAAAGTATACATGTTGTATGTCTAGGCATTCTATCGTATTTAATTATGGATTTTTTATTAAAATTTTATTATCAATGAACGAAAAGAGACAGATAAGTACATAAGTAAACAAGTAAGTTACTTAGTAACAATTAAAAATTCCTATTGATAAACCTGTCAAAAAAATACCCTCCGAAAATGTGTATGCATCATGAGTTTTAAAAGCGTTTTTCTCGGAAAGGGTTGCTCCTAGCGACATCACTAAGATATACCTTTTTTTAGAAGAAAAGATAGGAGAATCGATTTTTCTAGTCCAAAATGGCATACAGTGTAGCAAAAAAAATTGCTACTATTTAAAGGGGTCGAAATCGTTGCCGCTGGCGCCCTCTAGAAACGACAACCAAATGGACCACAAATTTGAATTTGTCATCCCAAAAAAACCCCGTATACGAAATTTCATGAAACTATTTCGAAACAGTCGAAAGATATTGAAGAAAACGCGATTTTTTTTTCAACTTTGACACCCATCATGGCCGTACCATATACCAATGCAAAATATACCGATACATTATTGGTCTCTGCATATTGTCAAGGAAATAACCGAGAGTGTGTCAAAGTTTACTCTGAAAGGCTTCCAAATCGTCATACACCAAGTCGTCCAACGTTTGCTGTAGGGGAAACACGTCTTTATTAGGCCGCGTTCTGTATGAATTCCTGAAATTGAAAAATACATTTTAGAACGTAGTGGAGAAGATCCGGACCTAAGTACGAATAAGTAGAGAAATAAGGGAGTCTAAAACTACCATTAATGGAACACTTAAGAACAGCTGCTACATGCATACCACAAGGAGTCAATTCAAGACATCGTACTCCATGATCCTGAAATGCGATTGGTTCTTTGTCGATTTATCAATGTGCAAAGAGAAATTGATTTTAACTTTTGTTCACCGACGAAACGTGTTTCACAAGACGAGGGCTAACTAATTTTCATAACGAACAGGTTTATTCAGACGAAAATCCGCATGAAATCAAAGTTTCAACATGAATTTAAAGTTAATGTGTGGGCACAGTTAAAAGGAAATATTACTTTTGGTCCTATCATTTTACTGCAAAGACATGAAATTAACTTGCAATATCTAGGTTTACTGGAGTATTTACCTCTACAAGTTCGGAGAGATATGTGGTTCATGCACGATGGGGCTCCGCCACATTTTTCATTACCTATTAGAAGTTACTTAAATGAACAGTACCCAAACAAATGGATAGGTAGGATTATTGATGCTTCGGTGAATTGTCCACCACGTTCTCCCGACTTATATACATTGGATTTTTTTATAGGGGCATATTAAGTCCGTGGTTTACATGCTTCCAGTAGAAAATGAAGACCAACTGTGGCAGCGTATTCAGGATGAAGCAACTAATCTTCGAGATAATGAAGACGCAAAGTGTAAATTTTAATGTTCTGCGTCGTGTAAATCTTTACATGCGTGAACAGTTTTTATGACATATTTTTGTATTTGCATTTAAGTTTTCAGTTTAATTTTTGTGTTAAAATTGCTTTTATCTTATTTTTATCCTTAAAAACACGGAAGCAAGACCATGAAAACAAGGAAAAATCTTTTACGTTTGCCAAATTCTTCAAAATAGCTTTCGACTTTGACAATTTACATGCGTCATCAGCTTCGGAAAGGATTGATTGTAGCGACTTTCATAAAGTATACCTTTCTTGGCTGGAAAAAATAGGGACAAAGATTTATCAAGCCCAAAATGACGTACACCGTGGAACAAAAGAGTTGTAGTGATTTTAAAATCTCCTAATCGTCGTTTGTGATACCCTCTAGGAGATACAACAAAATCGTTCAGCAATTTGAATTTCGCATTCCCAGAAACCCCTGTATACCGAATTTACTGAAATTAACGCGAAATAGTCGAATGGTATTAAAGAAAATGTGTTTATTTGTTCAACTTTGATACCCTTTAGCTCGGTTACTATAAAATTTGGACTAAGGTAAGTTTAGTTAAATCGCTTACTTTGAGGTGTACTGTATGTGGAAGAGCATTGAAAAGACCTTTCCGGGACACCTTGTATACGGGGTGGTCCATAAGTAATGGTCCAAAGTGAAATGTAAGATTCTCGGTATAAAACTTGCTTTAATAAAATATTGATAATAAAAAAGACACAGGGTGTCAAAGTTACAAGAAAAATTTTGATTTTTGACATATCTCCAAAACTTTGACACCCTGTATGTCGAAAACGAAGCACTGTTGGACTTACGTTTATATGAAGGTATTGTATTTTGTGCTTAGATTTATCCTTTCCTAAAGTTAGTGTATTCTTCCCAAAACACTGATTTTCACGTTTCGATGTTGTTTCCCAAATGCTACAGAAATAATAATAACCTACCTAAGCAGTTGGTAATAAATACCTAAAAATCCAAAAATCTTAGAAACTGTTAAAGTTGTCGATTTACACAAAGTACATCTTTTTTATCTGAAAAACATCAAGGTTTCCTGTTTTAATAAAAATAATCCAATTTACTCCATTGGCGTAGACATTAGGGATTAAAATGTTACTGTACCCCTTGCGTTCTACCCCACTGTACATAATAAAAACGTATTAAATAATAAAACGAATGTACTTTATATCTCTATTTATTATACCAAGAAAGAAAAAAATACCTTTTTTGTTTTGGAGATATTTCAAAATCAACATTTTTTATTGGAACTTTCCCACCCTGTGTGTTTTTTATTATCAATACTTTATTAAAGCAAGTTGCGTCAGATCGTAATATTTTAAGCCCAAGAATCTTACATTTCACTTTGGACCATTACTTACGGTCCACCCCGTGTGTATACAAGGTGATCCAAATCAAATACGCACCACTAGAAGCTTCTTTATTGTTAAAGTTTGAAGTTTGAAGTTATGATGATAAAAAAAACTGAATTTAAAAAATACTAAACACCATTAATTTGATTATCTAACAACGGGATTCTAGCTCTACAACTCCATTTATGAAGAAGGTAAAAAATTCCATCTCATTCCTGAAGACATTAGTCAACTCGTTTAGGAATCTCCATGAAATTTGGAATGTAAATGGTTATTATAAACCTTTTGCTAGGATGAAAAATAACGTAGCTATAAGAACTTAAATCTAAACTAATTCTAAACTAATTTAGGAGCCTACGGAAACACATGATGTTAATTTATGTCTACCATGTTGAAAATACGAAGGATATATAGTATTTAATGTCCCTAGCGTAGAATACAACATTTTCTTTCAACATAATCTCCTTGAACGTGAAGACTTATACCTCCTATGTTCAAACATAGCAACACCTTTCTTGAAAACCTGGGAGTCTTGATCACAGAAGAAGTCCTGCACTGCTGCCATAACTGCGTCATCGCGCTCAAATTTTGTTCCCTGACGACTTTTTTTTAGCTTTAGAAATAAATAAAAATCACTGGGAGCTACGTCAGGGGATGCTCCATAACTTCAAAACCAGCGTCATAAATTGCATTGATAGAAATAAGGCTCTAGTAAACTGGGGCGTTGTCTTGATCAAAGAGAATTCCGCGTTACAGTTTTCCTCTTCTTTTTTGTTTTGTAACTAGTGCTGCATAATATTGACCAATGATTGCGTGGCCATGCTCCAAAAAATCTACCAGTCAAATTACTTCGGCATCCCAAACAACTGTAAACACTATCTTGCCCGCTGAAGCCTGTACACGATACAAGGCTAAATTGGCTAATGAGGAAGTGGCTCTCAAACGCTTTTGTTCGGGCGTCAACATTCGGGGTAGCCATTTTGCTGATATCTTATGAAGCCCTAAATAGTCATTTATTATGGTTCCAATCGTACCACTTGAAAGGATTGTTATCTCTGCTACACGACTGGTTGTCAATCGACGATCTTCTCTGACCATGCCATTCACAAGATCAATGTTTTCTTGAGTACACGGCGGACCAGCACCTTTTGCATATTCGCAGGTTGTTTTGCAACATTTGAACGCTCGAGACCAATTTTTTACTACGTGAAAGGAAGGAGCTGAATCTCCAAGTACGCCAACCATATATGTATGAATTTTTTAAGGTGTTAAACCTTTCTTTTGTAGGTACTTTGACACTATTAGAGTTCGACTAACCAAATTAGACAGTTTGTTGGTCAATAAAATAACAAAACTAGTGCTGTTACCAGGGGCAACATATTTCAAAGCCATCTCTGCTAGGGACAACCAATACTGTACATCCCTCGTAGAACTGATATTATGTTTTTTTTTAAAGTGGTTTTTTTCTCACAGTGACACACGTGACATGTTGGAAGCTTACTTGGTGAATAACGAATGTTCGCTAAGAGCAAAGGAATATTACGAGCAGTTATACCCACATCGTGATCAACCGAATCGTCGATATTTTCTAAAACTCTACCAGAAGTATAGAACTAATGAGAACGTTTTTAATAAAAAGAGATTGAAGAAGAATCGGGTAATATGTGAAACAGTTGAAACAGAAGTTATTGGTTATTTTGAAGCTTATCCCAATAATTCGACTAGAGACATTCTTAGAGATTACAATTTGACTTATGGTTTTTTTTTTTTTTTTTTTTAACACGTTTATTAAAGCTTTTAGATATTAACATTTCATTTTGGTATATACATATCACACTTAAAACTAATATAATATAATAATAAATGCGTGTATTGTTGTGTTGGTGGTGCGCTGCTCAGGAGTCTTCTTCCTCTTCAGCGCGTGGATTGTAGAGTTGTTGGTTTGTGGGTGTTGTGGATTGCCAGTTGACAGTGTTGTGCTTAGGATTGTTGGTAGTTCGTAAAAAAAAAGAGATTGTTGTGGAGATGTGGTGTTGTTGGATGTTGGAGATGTGGACTGTCCTGTTGTCGCTAGGTTGCTTATCTGGAATAAAAATAAATAAGTGTTAGTAAAGTGTAACACTGTCGATATTTACAGAACAGAGATTATGTAATTAAAAAATCGATACTAAATACTTATCTCGGGCGCCAGACTTCGATCCGGACCGTCGTGTGTTTACCCTAAAAGGGTAGCCACCTCCTGACTGTGTGAGAGGAAAACCCCCCACAAGTCAGTCGCAGATTCCACCTTAGCGAGTGCCTCTGCCACCTTACGGATGACAGGTAGGGCCTTCTTCATATTGAGCCCTCCGAGGAAGGTCAATAGGGAGTCGAACCCTAAGGCAAGATTGATCGGGCGGGGTAACGACAGCGGCGGGAGCCACTCTCGGTACTTCCGCCTTCTCAGCCTTGCCTGCCGTCGCACGGGCGTAGCTGACTCCGGTCCGAGTCGTGGAGGGCGCCGGCGGTGTCCTCTTCGGCGGTCGCTGCGGTGCTTCCATCTTCTTCCGTTGCGGAGGTCGAGGGAACTTCGGGCATCCACGGTAGCTTGCGAGGTGGTCCCCACCGCAGTTAACGCACTTAGCCCGGTCGGTACGGGGTAAAGTGCATTGACTGCTGTGGTGATCACCGGCGCACTTCACACAGCGTGCTGCCGCCCTGCAGCAACGCTGTGCGTGGCGGAAACCTTGGCACCGGTGACACTGCCCGATGTCGGATTTCCGCCTCAGGTCCTCGACGGTGACTCGGAGGCGGGCGACGTGCTTCACCTCCCGGATCCTCTTCTTGTCCTCCTCGCTCGGTAGGTGTACCAAAACCAGGGGGATCGCTCGGCCTCGCTGCTTCATCCTAAAACAAGAAACTGTATTAATCCCTTGCGTCGTCAAATCGGAGCTTACATCCGCTTCGGATAGCTCTACGGGCACGCCACGTATTACTACCTTGGCAAGACGCTCGCTCCTTGCCTGATAGGTGTGGTACTGCGTACCACACTTATCGAGATACCTCATCAGCCTGTCTCGGTCCTGGAGTGAGGCAGGCTGTATCCGGATTCCTCGAAGGTCGCCTTGGCCCTGGTGAAGGCGATCTTCTTCCGGTCGAGTTCGCGGGAGAAAGCAACCCAGTTCTCCCTCTGACGAAGGATTACCGGGGGTACTTTCTCCCTGGTCTCTGCTGCGGCGGTCTGCTCCATCGCTGTGGCGGTGTCCGTGTACTGCTCCAGGGCGTGGTACACGTTGCTCGTCGGTGGCGGCGTAGGCGGGCGGGCGGTCATCTTCTTCGGCCTCTTCTTCTGCGCCACGAAGTCATCGGGGCTGGTGGATCCAGGACGGGGGTCTTCGCTTCTCCTCTCTTCGGCAGCTACGGCGGCGGCGGCTTGCGGCGGCGGTGCTGCTCTCGTTGTTGCCTCGGCTGGCGGGGCGACGTCTTCTGCGGGCGGAGCTGTCTTCTTCGGCCTTCTCCTCTTCTGAGCGGTGGCGGCTGGTGGCGCGTCGCTTCTGGCGCCCTTCCACGGAAGGGACAGAAGCGACGGTATCGGGCTGGCGGTACTCGTTGATGGTAGGTTACCCGGCTTGTAACCGTACCATACCTCGTTGGTGTCGCTGGCGTCCCCCTGGAAATCCGCGGTGTCGATCCAGAGGCACCCGTCGTCGTCGTCGTAGACCTCTCGGCCCGGTCTATGGCGCGGCACCGTTGGGTTGATACCGGCCGATAGAATCGAATTAAGTTAATTACTACTTAATTACAGAGTAATTAGCTCTAATTTAACGACCTGCTCTGATCGGAAACCAGAACAGGAATGCTTGACTTATGGTACGATTCACAGAATAAGAAAGAAACATAAATACTCCCCCTATAAGTACAAACCTGTTCAAACATTACTACCGGGAGATCCAGAAAGAAGAGTTGTTTTTTGCCAGTAATGGTCGAAATATTCTATGGAGTGATGGGTCAAACTTTTCTAATTGTGGAATGTTTAACAGAAAAAACTCCTTGAAAGCACAACCTAGAGCTCCTCAAATTCGTTTTAGTTTTAAAGTTTGGTGTGGAATAATTTCAAGTAAAATTATTGGACTTTCTATTTATGAAGGTAATTTATTCAAGAGGTTTTGGACAATTTTTTAGATGGAATAGATCTTGTAAGCAGACAAAATGTCATTTTTCAGCAGGATGGAGCACCTGCTCACAACTATCGAGAAACTAGTCATATTCTGAATAATTTTTTTAATGACAGGTGGATTGGAACTAATGGACCGATTTAATGGCCTGCAAAATAGCCTGATTTGACCCCACTCGATTTTTTGTGGGGTTATCTGAAAAATCGCACTTACTTAATAGGATACGATAATGTTGATGGTCTCAAAAATGCAGTTGGAGGAAGAATTTTGTTAAATAGGTGGCAGGGCCGTTTTGAAAAGTATAAAAGATATTTATAAACGAGTTGACAAATGTCTTCAGGAACGAGGTGGAATTTTTTAATCTTCTTAGATAGAGTTTGTAGAGCTAGAATGAGGAACAAAATGTTGTTTGATAATAAAATTAATGGTTTTTAGTATTTTTAAAATTCATTTTTTTATCCTCATATCTTCATGATAAATATCGTGATGTATTTCCATAGCTTCCTAAATTAGTTTAGAATTGGTTTAGGTTTATTTTTTTGTAACTCATGGAGATCTTAAAAAATAATAATATACACGGTGTTCTATTTAAAAAAATGTTATTTTGTCTAAAAGCTCAAAAACGCGTGTTTTTTTTTCAATTCCAATTTTTAGTAAAATAGATTTTATATTAGAAAAAGGAATTGATATGTGTTTAAAATCCTTTTGAGGTTTATTAGAATTTTGGTAGTTATTATAAAAAAAGGTGAACTCTTTTATTAATTGTTTTGATAATTAATGATTTTGGATAATTATTGTTCTGAAAGTTTTTATAATATTTTTAATTTGTTTTCGAATATCTTTACAACCTTTAAAGAATAGACTAACCCAACATAAATCTGACGTGACATTAAAGCCTACAAGTGCCGCTTTGGCTATACACTCAATTTAAATCAAACATGCTTTTAGTTATGATGAAACAGAAATTTTAAGTATATAACACAGGGTGTCCACAAACTCTTTTCACAAAAGAAAACTGCAGATTCTAGAGCTGATTTTATGTCGATTTAACGTAAATTGCCTTAATACAAAAATACTTCCTAAGAGAGCTGGAGCTCTTGGAAGATGGCACGCTAACATAGATTTAATTCAAATACCTTCAAAATTGTTTCTCTTCAAATGATAACGTTCTGTACATTTATTTAGTGGAATAAGCCCAATCGTATGGTGTGAATATGATTTTTTAGTTGTGCTCATAAGCGGCTCGTTTGGGCGGGGCATTGGACAATTCATAAGTTTTTATTTTTCAAAATTTCGCAATGTTAACATAAAATTTTTAAAATTTCGATATTTTCATAAAAGAATGATACTCTTGTCTGAAGTCGCTACGACGCCCCGTTTTTGAAATAAATCGATTTGAACTTTTCATGTGTTAATCGTACTTTTATAAAATTAACTAGCGAATCCATGTATAATAATTATGAAAGATGGCTATGGAAAATAAACAAAATAACAATTGCGTGAACGTCAAAATAACTGGTATCACAGATACTAGTTGAGGTTAAAGTGTTAAATAATTTTTAAGTGAAAGATTTTTTTATTGTTTAGTTGTTACATTACCGTAAATACAAGAAGTTGAATATTGTTAGAATAGTTTCGTTCAGTAACGAAGAATATGCCGATGTGCATTTAGTGTACGGCGAAACGCAATGCAACGCTCGGGCAGCAGCACGTAGATATGCACATAAGTTTCCAGGTAGAAGACATCCTGCTCCTATATCATTTACGCTTCTTCATCAAAGAATTAGGGAAACAGGATCAGTAATTCCTAAAAATAATGAAATGGGAAGACATGCTGACGTAATGGAAGAATATCAGGATGATATTTTAATTGAAATCCCGAAATGAGCGTAAGAAGGTGGGCTGCAATGTATCCCAATGTGTCAAAATCTTCTGTATGGAACATTCTACATAAGGATGCAAAATAAAGAGAATCAAGACCAAGATTTTTTTCTAATATTTTGTTTTGTGATGAAGCCGCTTTTACAAAAAATGGAATTTTTAATATGCACAATGCACGCTATTACTCCTATGTTGATGAAAACCCTCATGCGATAAGGGAAAGTAAACATCAGAAAAGGTTTAGCATTAATGTATGTATAGGTGTTCTTGATCATAATTTTATTGGACCTGTAGAATTCCCTAATCAATTAAATGGCGAAAAATATCTCAACTTTCTACAAAATACTTTACCGGATTTGTTAGATGATATTAATCTGAATATTCGGCGGAACTTGTGGTTTTTACATGATGGTTGTCCGGCTCACTATAGCAGAACTGTTCGTACTTTTTTAGATAACAATTACCGAGAGCGATGTATCGGAAGAGGCTGTCCGGTTGCTTGACCAGCAAGGTCGACAAATTTAAATCCTTGCCATTTTTGTGTTTGGGGATATCTAAAATGAATGGTTTATTCCCAACCAATAGAAACACGCGATCAGCTTTGGAGAAGAATTCAGGATGCCTGCGGCGAATTTAGGAACAATATGGGAATTTTTTGCAAAAATTCGACAATCTTTACATAAACGAATAAATTTGTGCATTGAAACGGATGGTCTTCATTTGGAGCATCTTTTGTAGATTCAGTTTTGTGTTTCATGCTTTCAGTTGTCATTTTGAATTTTTTTTTATTAATTGTGTCAGCAACATTTTTTTGTATAAAAATTTTTTTAATTTTTTACCCGAGTTTATTTCTTACTTTCTTTGAATTGACGTTCACATAATTGTTATTTTGTTTATTTTCCATAGCAATTTTTCATAATTGTAAATGAATTCGTTAGTTAATTTTATAAAAGTATGAGTAACACATGAAAAGTTCAAATCGATTTATTTAGAAAACGGTGCGTCGTAGCGACTTCAGACAAGAGTATAATTCTTTTATGAAAAAATCGAAATTTTTTTAATTATATGTTAAAATTGCGAAATTAAAAAGCAGAACACTTATGAATTACAATGTCCAATGCCCCGCCATATTCCACTAAGTAAATATACAGAACGCTGTCATTAGAGGGAAACCATTTTGAAGATATTTGAATTAAACCGATGTTCCAAGAGCTCCAGCTCTCTTAGGAAGTATTTTTGTATTACGGTAATTTACATTAAATCGAAATAAAATCAGCTCTAGAATCTACAGATCTCTTTTATGAAAAAAGTTTGTGGACACCCTGTATAATTATGAAAAAAAAGATTAGAAATGATGTATATAAAAATTAATAGTAATAATGCATGTAACAGTAAGAGAGATTTAGATAATTTTTCAACAATTTATAACTCCTTTTTCTAAAATTCATAGTAGCTATATTTCTAATTAATGTCAAACACTGATGAAGTTAACGAACGTTAACGATACATTTGTAAAGATTAATAAAACGTATTTTTTCAATCATTATATATATATATATATATATATATATATATCTTTCGACAATAACTGTTCAAAGTGATTACCATTCACTTCAATACATTTGAGAACCCGTCTGCTGAACGACCGTCTTATCCTAAATAATAACTGATCGTTTCGAAACTGTTCGACAGCATTTACAATTTTCTGCCATAATTATTCTCGAGTGTTCACTGTTTCTTTATACACGAGCCATTTCAAATGTCCCCAAAAACAAAAATCAAGTGGATTGAAATCGAGACTTCGAGGCGGCCAAGGCGTCTGGCTTCCACGACCTATCCAGCGATGAGAAAATTGAACATTTAGATAGTCTTTGACACCTCTAGAGAAATGTGCAGGGGCTCCATCCTGCATGAACACCATGTTTTGTCTTAGTTCTAGGGACAAATCATCAAAATACTCGGGTAACTGAGTTTGCAGAAAATTAAGGTAGATTTCGCCGTTTAAATTAGTAGGTAATTCGAAGGGACCCAATACATGGTTACCAATAAGGCCGCACCAAACATTAATTTTAAATTCATGTTGGAAGTGATGTTCGGCTACTAAATGTGGATTTTCTAAATCCCACGAATGTTTATTCCTAAAGTTAAAAACGCCTCTACGTGTAAAGGTTGCTTCGTCGGTAAATAATATTTTGTCTAAAAACAATGGGTCGGCATTGTGCTGGATACGACAAAAACGAGCGAATGCCAGTCTAGCTGGCAAATCAGCTGGCAGTAAATTTTGTACAGGCGTGAAATGAAATGGATACAGTCCCTCTTCAGTAAGAATTTTGTGAACAGTGGACTTACCTAAACCAGTTCTCGCAGCAAGGTGTCTTGTGCTTAGTTCACTGTTTTCAGCTACATGAATCAGAATTTCATCTTCCTGGTCAGGAGTTATAATCTTAGGGCGTCCTGTAGAATCTCGTTTGGGACGAAACGAGCCTTTTTCTCCCAGTCGATCATAGAGATTCTTGAAAATTTTAAAATCTGGCTGTTTCCGTCGTGGATACATTTCCAAATACCTTCGATGCGCCCTACGTCCATTAAATAATTTCTGCGCGTATACACAAATCATATCACGCATTTCTTCATTTGAAAACTCATTATGTCTGGGCATTTTGTACACAGTTATAAAAATTATAAAAAACGTACAAAATATCAACAAACACCCATAAAGTTTGACATTTACAATTATAGCATTTATTATTGCATCTGATTTAATCACAGTTTACTTCAAGCAACATTTTTATGTGAAATTTGAAAAGGTGAACTGAATAATTTATACTCAAACATCTTGAAAACGGTCACTCGGAGAGACATTTACAAGGTATAACTTTTTTTTGTAAAAAAGATGGAAAATTCATAATCTTTAATATTTAGGCTAATACAGGGAGATACAAAAAAATTAGGTCATTTTTAATAGATGTAATGTACTGTAAGTGGCGGCCTCTACAAGTGGCGTCCAAAATAAGAACGGATTTGAATTTCTCACCCCCGAAAACCCCCACATATCTAATTTTGTGCCGTTATGTCGCCCTGTTGATGAATTATTAAGAAAAAACGAATTGCAAATTAACACTTTAACACCCTGTATCTCGGTTATGATCAACATCCAGTTTTGCTGTGTACCATTAATTAGCGGACACATTGTATATATATATATATATATATATATATATATATATATATATATATATATATATATATATATATATATATGTATATATACAGGGTTATTACAAATGATGTTCCCGATTTCAATTATAAATGTTACTGGATTAACCTGTTTTAAGGCCATTTCAGTTGGTACCACTGGAATGAAAAACTCACAAAATTTTGTTTACATTCATTTAAGTACGTATCAGCTGTTTGTTAAAGTCAATTGTTGTCAATTGTGTAATGGCTGAATTTGAAGACAGGAATGCACTTTATGTTTTGGATCATCACATCAACCAATCAGTTATTAGTGTGCAACGTCACTTGAGAACCAAATTTAATGAAGATCCTCCTAACAATCACCCTATTCGCCAGTAGTACTTGAATTTTAAGAGAAATTGGTGCATTTGTAAAAAGAAATCAACTGGAAGGCCGTCAGTAAGCAGTGACGCTGTAGAGCAGGTAAGGGAAAGTTTTACGATTAGTCCACAGAAATCTGCTATTAAATGCAGCAGACAGCTTGGTACACCACAGCCAACAGTTTGGAAAATTTTACGTAAACGTATAAATTTCAAGCCTTACAAACTTCAGCTTGTTCAAGCAAATAACAAAGTTCTAAGACTTTCTTTTTGTGAGAACATGTAGGCCTTGATGGAAAATTAAAACTATGTAAAACCTTTAGTCTTTAGTGATGAAGCCACATACTACTTGTGTGGTAACGTGAACAGGCATAATGTCATAATATGGGGCTCGAAGAACCCACACACCTACATCGAGCACTTGCGCGATACTCCGAAAGTTAATGTGTTTTGTACTATCACTTACAACGAAGTGTACGGACCTTTTTTCTTTGTTGGACAAACAATAAATAGAATAAATCTTGGACATGATGACGGAATGGCTTCTACCGTAATTAGAACAAGAATCCCTAAACTTCATTCTGGATGTTAAAACTGAACTTCAAAATCGGATGCCTGGCAGATGAATCGGTCGTGCAGGTCCAAGTGATGGTGCACTCTTGAACTGGCCTCCAAGATCTCCGGACATCAGCCTCTGTGATTTTTTCTTGTGAGGATACATCAAACATAAAGTGTATACACCACCAGAAAGCATACCTGAAATCCAACAACGGATTACCAGAGCCATCGAAGCAATCGACCTGAACACTCTTAACAAAGTATGGCAAGAGTTTAATTACACGCTTAACATCTGTCGTATCACAAGGGGTTCCCATATAGAACATTTATCATTCTTGGCATCTGGGATAAAACTTTTTGAGTTTTTCTTGAAATGTAACCATTTTATTTTTTTGTATGATAAATAAAACTAGATTTATGTGCACTTGAAATCATGAACATCATTTGTAATAACCCTGTATATATATATATATATATATATATATATATATATATATATATATATATATATATATATATATATATATATATATATGTACATTTTAATATAACAACTTTAACTTAAAAAATGTCTTAGCGATTACCCTTGATATTTCTGATTAAAGCAAAATTAAATTTTCAATTCAAAAAACTTATGATCCAGAAAAATGTCAACCCTTATTAAATTTTCTGTTAAATTAACACATAACGTGAACATTTCCGGATTGTATTAAATTCGATTTAGGGTTAAATGTACCATGAAGGTTTCAGTTTATTCACCATGAAAACGGAGAGATAATGCATAAGTTTTCAAAGCAACATGCATAACTAAATTTTTGAATTAAAATCCCAAATTTCATTGTACTTTATAAATTTTTGGTTTATATAATTATTAAATTACTAAAAATAGCAGGAAACAAAAATAATTAACTGAATTAAAAAACAGTTCAAGCTTTAATCAGAATTAATGCTAAAAATTATCTAATAATAGAAAGTTTAATAGGATTAAGAAGGGAAGATTCTAATTGCTGTTTACGTAAAATCTGTAACTGCATGAATGTAAAGCTTGGATCTAATCATCCTATTACGTTGTGTATAATCCTAGTAGTTAGTGGTTTCAATAAATTTAGATCTACTCAAAGCCTTAGAATCTCCATAATGCATTTTCATGATCAGTAAAGTAATTGTGAAATTACAAGTTTTCGATTTTTAGGAGAGGCAAAGCTCAATGCTGATAACCAACAACTTAATGCAAATTTAATTTAAATCAAACTCATTTTAATGTTACTGGAAGGTAATAAGAATACAAATGACCTATAATGTTCACAACCCTTTTGTTTGTAGTCATTTCTAATTAAGCGAAATGTGGCATTATATAGTGATTTTTACGCGTTTTTTACGAATGTGGCACAATAAAAATCCGAAAAGAAAAATCCCTTTTACATTTATTCATGTGTAGTACTGCGTATAATGGAATGTCAATCTTAATTTACTGTATGCTAGGAATAATTTGTATATGGTAAAATAAATTAGCGGAGTCTCACCATTTAGATCATACTGTCACTTTTATTACTCGATAAAAAATACAAAAAATTTTGAAACTTCAACTATGAGTGGTTTGAAAAATTATAACAAATTATGCATTAATTTTAATTAACGCTCGTAATACTTTTACAACATAAATACACTAGTAGAATCTCTACCATATTGCAATAAATTACGTAATAAAAGTAGTTTTTCTGGTGGAACATGCGATTCTGAATTAATCAAGCGTTCTTGAAAGGTTAGAAGTTACAGAGTACCGAGCGTTGTCCT
Organism: Vesta saturnalis; assembly: GCA_036346205.1. Classification (NCBI taxonomy): domain Eukaryota; kingdom Metazoa; phylum Arthropoda; class Insecta; order Coleoptera; family Lampyridae; genus Vesta; species Vesta saturnalis. The sequence goes on along the minus strand of JARFJB010001727.1, from coordinate 4,072,319 downwards.
ACCTAACTTGAAATTACTGTGATGAGAGTGTATACAGTTACAACAGTTTGGTAAATTTGTTTTTGACAAAACATGAACACAAGTTTGCTGATTCACTAACTACAAAGCAAATTACTGTTCTATAATGGTGAATAGTGAATAGCCAACCTTCTATTTGTAAATAACTGGTGCTTAAAATAAACTCCATTTACACAAATGTACAAAATAAATGAATATTATATTAATATATGTGGCGCAGTTTGTAGAAAGTATTGTTCATTGTAAAAAAATGACGTGTTTACTGGGCTAGCTTATAGTAGTGTAGATTTGTAAAATTTAGGTTTTTAGCATGCTAGATATATCGGAGCATTTAAATTTGTTTAGAATAAGCTAACTATGTTGCTAAGCAATAATAACGTTGCCATATATTCTAAAACTACTACAGAAATCAAGTTTGATGGTTTTCAGACTCATTTACAAAATTTAAATTTTTAATAATCTAAATGGAAATATATAGGGGAGAAGGAGGCACCTTTGAACAGAGGCAGCTTTGAACACACGAGTTTACGAACTTACGCTTAAATCAATTTTAACAAAACTTCTGATTTTGTATCGGCAACACTGTTACCCAACACCGTCATGTGGTATTTGCAGCGCTTGTCGCTGTTAGAGCAAGATGACCTCTATGTTTCGTTTTAACCTTGGGGAAGTAAACATTCGTCCCGCTATGTGTAAAACTGTTTAGTTCGCAGTGGTAATTTATGGTAAGTGATTTTGTTATAACTATATTGAATACATATATAGGCACTTGTGGTAGTATTTATTTTTAACATAATTCATGTTTTTCTTGTGATAAATATATTTGTTTAAAAAAAATGCGTGGGGCAGATTTGAACAAATCAAAGGGGGCACCTTTGAACTGTTCAAAGGTGCCCCTATATATTCTAAATTCTAAACTACTAATTATTGATTTTTATAAAAATTGATAAACTTTGAATGGGTGTTTTCTATTTTTGAGTTAACCTAATATTTTCTTTTTTTACAGGAAAAATGGTTAGAAATTACATAAAAAAGCGCGAACAAGATGTCAACGAGAACGACATCAGTAATGCGGTTGAAGCAGTTGTAAATGGAGACATGAAACTCAGAAGGGCTGCTACCGTTTACAATGTCAAACCGAATACATTATTTTATAGAATAAAAAGATACAAAGAAAATAGATCATCAAATAATAAAAAAATTACATCCAAATACACAGTTAGTCAGATATTAAATAAAGATGAAGAAAAAATGCTCAAAAATTATATGATAAAGAGCTCAAAAATGAATTATGGTCTTACCTATAAACAGGCAAGGGTTCTGACCTATGAATATGCTACAGCCTTAAACAAATGTCCAGATAAGTGGACAGAAAATAAAGAAGCAGGAGTAGAATGGTTAAAAGGATTTATGAAGCGGCAAAACGACCTTTCTTCGAGGAAACCAGAAAATACCAACTTGTCAAGATCAACGAGTTTTAACAAGCATAATGTGGCAAAGTTTTATGATAACTATGAAAAGGTGCTGAAGAGGAAAAGTTTCAGACCAGAATGTATATATAATATTGATGAAACCAATATCATGACGGTTGTACAAGCTCCCAATATTATAGCTGCAAAAGGAACAAAATAGGTAGGGCAATGTGTTTCTACTGAACGTGGCCAATTGATAACAATGTGTGGTATTGTAAATGCCATCGGAAATGCATTGCCACCCGTTTTTATCTTTCCCCGTGCTCGCTTTCATGATACTATGCTTTTTGGGGCACCTGTTGGTATCATCGGTTTCGCCAACAGCCCTACCAGTGGCTAGATGACTGGACCTTTGTTTCTAAAAGTTCTGGAACACATTAAACTATTGACAAGATGCTCAAAAGAAGACCCAATATTGTTACTTATGGACAATCATGAAAGCCACTGTACATTGGATGCTGTCAACTACTGCCGTGATAATGGGATTGTTGCGCTTACTTTTCCATCCCACTGCACCCACCGTATGCAGCCTTTGGATGTGAGCGTTATGGGTCCTTTCAAAGGAAAATTGGCCGTTTCACAAAACGATTGGCTCTTATCCCATTCCGGAAAAACAATAACTATCCATGATTTGGCAAGCATAGTAACACCAGCATATAATGCTTCGTTCGTTTCTCGAAATGTTCTTTCAGGTTTTGCTAAACCTGGAATAGTGCCATTTCAAAGAAATGCTTTTTCCGACGATGACTTTGAATGCGCAGAGGTAACTAATCGCCCTAAACCAGTATCCTCCAGTGAGTCTAACACTGATGTAGCTCACCAAACCATAGAGCTACCTGTTACGCCAGAAGTTCTACCTCAAACAGTAAGTACAGTCCAAGAGGTGACTGAGTTTGAACAACAACTAGAATTGGAAACCCCATCTACTGCGGCTGTATATGACTTTCCATGTATAGATGAAGCTCCAAGTATGCCCCTTGTGTCGTCCACAGCTTCAGAAGTTAGTAGTCTTATATCACCTGAAGTTGTGAGGCCTTTTCGAAGTGCTCCACCTCGAAAAGGATCGAACAAAGGACGGAAAAAGGGAAAATCTCGAATAATAACAGACACCCCAGAAAAAGAAGAAGTTGAAAAGGCATTTCTTGAACGCCAATCTCGATTAAACAAACATCAAGAAACAATTATAAGTAAAAAGCGTGGAAAGCCTGATTCGAAATGCTTGAAACCTAAACCTTTGAAACGTAGAAAGACTAAAGATGTGTCTTTTTCTTCGGATGAAACTGATACAGAATTGAACTTGGAATCAGAAGAAGAATTAGTGATGACTGATTGGGATGATGAAAATATTAATGATTGTGAAATTGTCGACTATGTAAAAGAATTAGACTGGAATACTATACAACCTGGAGATTTTCTGCTGACTCTGCTTTCATCAAGCAAAAACAAAAGATCATTGGCTTTCGTCGGAAAAGTGGTTGAAAAACATGAGAACGCTTTTACTATCACTTTCCTTAAAAAGAAAGCAGGGTTATTTAAGTTTTTCTTCCCAGAAAACGAGGACAAAGCTTACGTTGGTATGTCAGATATTTTAGTGAAACTACCTCCACCAATTGATGTTGCTGGCACATCACGCACTGCCGCTATAATCTCGTTTAAATTTAATTTTTCAAAGTTTAACTTAGGTTAATTATTTATTTTTGAAGTGTTTAGTTTTGTTTGTGGAATTTTTATTATGTTTTAAGCCGCATTAATAGTTTAATTTGAGTCTAACTTTTGCTATATTTTTATATTGTTAACAGTTACCCTTCTTCTTAATATGTTATCTTTAATTTTTGCTAGTAGAAATTATCTTTGGGAGTAAGAACTTATTTATTATATAGATATTTCATTTGTGTTCATATGTTATTACTGAATGACAATAAAATTATAGTAAAAATGTTAATTTAACTTCAATAAACGTATTTTATTTTTTCAATTCAAAACTGCCCCAGGTATGTTCTAAAGTACCCCAGGTTGGGGCAGTTTTGAATCTTTTACACGCCGAAATGAAAATGAGAATCTTATTTTAATCTTTACTTTTCTGTTTATTGAGATATGATAATCTTCTTTCTAAATGATCAGAAGAACTATTCATATAAAACAAAACAGTGGAATTACTTAATATTTCGACTTATGAGCTAAAGTTTCAAAAATGTTCACAGCTGCCCCCCTCTCCCCTACACAGAGTGGACCAAAAGTCTGAAAACGCCCAATTATCTCGTAAATTGTTAGTCCGAATTGTACAAAATTTAGGATAAGCCTATTTTAGGATACGGATATTCCAGATTTGACATTTGCAATGTTGCCAAATTTGCCGTTTCTCTGATATTATTAGTCACTTTGGTTTTTTAAATACATCACCCTGTATATGCAGTCATTAGTGGAATTTCCTCTTCAATACGAGTTTAACCATATATAACACCTATCATTTTATGTAGTCTAGAAGGTCTTAAATACATGAAACGGAGGTCTGGCAACGCCTAATTTTTATGGTCTTTGAGTATAATGGTTTTCACACATCCAGTGTGGATTACGTCACTTCAGTACCTTAAATTATGTTGATTTACACTCCCACACGTGTAAAGGTTGTTTTGTCGGAAAAACAAATGTTATTAACGAAATTTCCATCATTTTCAATTTTATCCATCGTTACCTCAGTGAACTCTAATCTACGGTCCAAGTCACCTTCACTTAATTCTTGCAATAAATGAATTTTATATTGTTGAAATTAATTCTTATGTAACACATAAGACTGAAGAATGACCTATATCAAGCAATTGTAGAACCCTGCTTGAGGATGTATGGGGATCTTCAACGAAACTCTGCATTATATCCAAAGTTTTGTTGTCATTTCTAACTGTTTTTGATCTACCTGATCGGTATCTATCTTTTACTCCTCCAGAGTCCTCAAATCGCTTTACAGTATTTTTGTACCGTCACCTTATGGATATGAGAACGGTTTGGGAAAGTGTCGTTGAACAAGTTGGCTACTTCACTATAAGATCTTTTTCTGTCGCCGTAGAATAGTAATTCGTTTAACACTGTGGCTATCTGTGTTCGGACATGGAACCAAGAGGTCCCTACACGAAGAGCGAGAGGTACAGGACGTCCTGAACCACAGAAGCCGAAGATCGCCGTCTTAGAGTATTGGCTCTATGGAATCGCTTCTCGCCTACATGGGCGATTGCGGACCCGTGGTTTTCAGAATATGGAAGGGCGATTGGGATGCGAACTGTTTATCGCCAGATAAGAACCTTTGGACTCTTTTCATACCGTCCCCATTTTGTGCTACCACTGACTTATGAGCACCAACGTGATCGTCCAGCATGGTGTAGAGAACGAACAAATTGGGACCAAGAATGGAATTCAATTGTCTTGAGTCATGAGTCCAGATTTTGTTTGGGCATGCATGACGATCGTGCAAGGGTGAAAAGACGGCGTGGTGAAAGATAAGATTCCCAATTTTCTGTGGAAAGGCATGTGCACCACATAGTTATAGTAATGGTATGACGGGCTATTGCTATTTAAGTAGGTCACCTTTGGTCTTCATTAGACGTAACATGACCGCTGCGCGCTACATCCAGGAGATCGTAGAATCCCATATAGTATATTATGTTCAGACCATCCCTAACAGCACACTCCGACACGACAATGCACGATCTCATGTTGCTAGGGCTTGTTTGACTAATTCTGAAGCCAATCAAGTTGCTTTGTTGCCTTGGACACGGAGATCTCCCGATCTTTTACTCATCGAGCACGTATGAGATATTATGGGAAGAAGATTGCTCAATTTACCCCACCCCCACAAACTCTACTGGCTCGGCAGCATGAGTTACAGATAGCATGGGATAAGATACCTCAGGAGGAAATCGATCACCTCATTAGAAGTATGCCCAGACGTGATAAGGATTGCATACGACATCGTGGTGGCGCAACACAGTTTTTTTGAAAAAGTTAACAGTTTAATTTTTATCAAATTTTGATCGTTTACTAGTCTAACTCGAATACACTTATATATACCAAAAATTGTTCAAATGATTATAACTAGGTGTTCTTTCTATGTCACTTAGTACATATACATATATATATATATATATATATATATATATATATATATATATATATATGCCGGAATTAGTAAAATGATTTCTGACAAACAGAAGCTTTCGAGTAAGGATCGACAACACGTTATCTGAAGTTAACGTATTCGATAATAGAGTTCCACAGGGATAGACTCTTTTTGCATTGGCTATTAATGATATTTCCATAAATACAAACGAAAAGATATATAAATACATTTACTTTGACGATATTGCGCTTTTTTGCTCTGGAGAAAGTATTGGAGAAATAACCCTCACACTCCAACCTGCTATCAATCAAATTGTACAAAACGGGACAAATGTTGGACTGAAATTTTCAAAAAAAAAAACCCAATTTGTACACTTTTGTACACTGGGTGTCAAAGTTTAATTTTTTTTTTCGTTTTTTGTCAATATCTCGAAAACAGTTTGAGGTACAGCGCTAGCTTTTTTACTTGAAAATAATCTAAAAGTATTTGAAAAATTCAGTGGCGTAGATTTTAATCTCCCTAACTTCTAAGCCACTGAATCAAATCAGATGTTGACATGCGTATTCGAACCGCCAATGTTTTCTATACAAAAAAGGTACTCTTGGTTAAAAGCGCTATAGTTTTTGAGAAAAATTGCCATTTAAGAAAAGAAAACACTCTTTTTTGGAGTGTTGTAGTAACAATTTATTAAGACTTCAGTTAATATAAAAATTTTAACAAAACCTACATTCTGTAAGTATTAAACACAAAACAAACGTTACAGTAAGTGTTTCACGTGAGCTTGGTGATTTTAAATGCATTAGGCTAAATTTTTTCTTAAAAACTTGGCATTTAAAAAAATGCAACAAACAACATAAAACGATTAGGCATTACAAAAATAGTTGGAAATGGCTTCCTCCACTTACTTCCGTTATTCTTCTCATGGAACTGCGCACGCGTTGAAATATTTCCGGGGTATTTCTAATTGTGTCGCAAGTCTCTCAATTCTGCAACAGTGTTAATAGGACGTGTGTACACTAGCGACTTAAGATGGCCCCACAAAAAAAATCTAAGCTATTAAGATCGGGTAGTTCCGAACCATTAAACTAAAATGTGCTGGTGCACCATCGTGCATGTACCACATACGGTTTCTTGTTGCTACAAGAACATCCCCCAACAGCAAAGTCAATTCTTGTTAATTATTGAACGAAAAAAGAAATGCTTACAGATACTAATGTAATATAAATATATTTATCACTAATAATGCAAATTTCGAAACTTAAATTGAGGTAACGATAAACAAGAATTGAAAATAAATTAAGGTAACAATAGCCAAGAATTGGAACTTTACAGTGTCAAAGTTCAATGTTTTTTTCATTTTTTGTCAATATCTCGAAAACAGTTTGAGATACAGCGCCAAGATTTTACCCACGTTTTTACTTGAAAATACCCTTATTTTGATTACAATTTAAATGTATTTGAAAAATTCGATTTTAGGTATATTGCGAGTTTTAATCCCCATAACTTCTAAGCCACTGAAAGAAATCAGATTTTGACATCCGTATTTGAACCGCCAATATTTTCTATACAAAACAGGTACACTTGGTTAAAAACTCTAAAGTTTGCCGTTTTTTGAGAAAAATGGCCATTTAAGAAAAAAAAACAGTATTTTTTAGAATGTTGTATGAACAATTTATTAAGACTTATTTAAATATTAAACACCAAACATACGTTACAGTAAGTGTTCCAAAAAAGAAATTTTTGCAATACATCTAGTTAGCATGGAATTCATATTTCACTTATATTTTATATCTGACAGTTCATCTGACAATTCTAGTAAGTTTCACTCGGTTTAATGTGTTTGCTCTAAAGTAATTAGCCTTTACGTTATTCAGCTGTTACAATCTGATTAGCAATAGTAAATTACACAAACGCAGAAATGGCAGACATGCATTACATGTATGGTCTCGCCGATGATAATGCATACAAAGCCAGACGTTGTTATCAAATAAGATATCTCAATCGAGCTTTGACAGATAGTAGACCTTCTATCAATATCCATCGTCGGCTTGTTGAAACTGGTACTGTTCGAAGAGGTACTTCGGAAGGTAGACCTCAAAGTGTAAGAACGCTAATAATTGAAGAAGCGATTCTTCGCCAAATTAATGACCATCCAGAAACCAGTACGGGAAAGATTGCTAGACAATTAAATATCCGTCATCAAATTGTTTGGAGAAGTTTCGTAGACTTTCTGTTATATACTTACCATATCTTAAGAGTGCAGGCATTACTTTCGCGAGACTTTCCAAGCCGTGTAAATTTTTGTCGGTGGTATCTTGGTAAGATTACGCAAAATCCGCAATTTTAATCCCGCATTTTATTTACGGATGAAGCAAACCTTTCGCGAAATTCCATCCAGAATTTTCATAACAATCATTTGAGGAAGAAAGTCCATATGCAATAACCGAAACCCATTTTCAACACCAGTTTTCGGTTAACATATGGGAATTATTGGTAACCATTTGATTGGCCCATACTTTTTGATGGAAAATCTTACCTCAACTTTCTTTATATATCTCGATATTTTCAATTTAGTCTACATAATTACAAGTACCTCTGTATTTTGACGTGACGCTTAACTCATTTCCGTTTCTTACGCCGTGTAGTTCAGACATCTTTTTTAAGTTTTGCTTCCCTTTTATAAGGTATGTAATGGCTTCTAATTACATTATATATATATATATATATATATATATATATATATATATATATATATATAGTATATGTATTTATTAGGGAACAAAGAAAGGGTACGCCCATACAAAAAGGAAACCGCTTAGGTTAAGAAAGAACTGAAATTTTGATAATTTTCGTATCGTTGTAAAAGCGTGGTGTGACGTCACGAATTTAAATTGCATCAAATGGCGTGGATGATTGCAATAATTAAAAATGGGGATACCTTCGTATCATTACCGCTTGCTGTTAGTTTGTAGTTTTTCCATTATTGGTGTGTGGAAGACATGAAAATTACCTTCATTTATGATCTACATTTTGTTTACTTGTACGTTATCAAATGAAAACTATCGTACCTTACTTTACGTTTATCTTATGGAACTTACGTTACCTTCATTTATGGTCTACAGTTTGTTTGTTTGTACGTTATTGACAAATGGAAATTGCCTTTATCGTATGTTTATCTTATGAATTGCAAATGAAAATTCTCCGACTGCATTGCATTTTAAGACGAAGTTATATTTATTTTGTACAAGTCAGTACGTATCCTTTTAGTGCAGTTTAAGTAATTAACAAATCAGTTAGTGTTATTCTGATACAATTAAAAAAGGAGCAGCTGAGTTCTGCTCCTAAGCTAAAAACATTGGAGTTCATAAGCTATCGCAAGTGTAATTCTTTGACATTGGTCAACACACGTTTCACAATTGAATACAGTGTTGATTATATTGCATTTTGAATTTTAAATAAATATAAATTATAAGGTTGTACAGTGTTTAGTTTAGTAATATTAAGATCGTAAGCTTTTACGAGAAATATCGTTTTAGTTATTTTATGCTGGTATTAATCAGACATTTTGCTTTATTAAATACACATATACATACAGTTGTTTAGTGTTTATTCAGATTACCTGTTATGCTTTATGATACAAATTTCTCAATTTTTGTTGTATTTTAATGATCAAACGTATAAATTGAGAACAATAAAACAACTACTAATACTGATTACATCTACGGATAAATCAACACCTAATTTTTTATTCGTTATAACACCCTGTATCTCAAAAACGGTGCGTTTGAGATGATATGTTTATAAGAAAAAAAGTCTTATTGTTTTATATAGAATCAACTCCTTCAGTATCGGCATATCGTTAAGGAACATCCAGTAGAACAACTAAAACTGAAATGCTCAAAAAAACTAAGTATATTGAAAGTGTTGGCTCATACTGAGTGGGAAGCAGAGCAGAAATGGCTTATCAAAATATACAGAGCAATAATACCGTCACAAATTGACTATGGGTGCATTTTGTACTCATCGGTGCGTAAATCACTCTTATCAATGTTAAACGTGGTACATAACGTAGCAATAAGGTACTGTATTGCGCATTCCCAACTAGTCCCGTTGAGAGTTTATATTGCGAGACAGGAATTCCGCCACTTCACACTAGAAGAAAGCAGATATTGTTGAATAATGTGACGAAAATTATGTCCATGCCACACCATCCTAATAATAGTATCTTAAACATAGATAGAATACATAACTCGCCCAGCAACAGGTAGACTTTGGGACGAGCTTGTGAGAAAAAGGTAAACACGTTAAAGAACAAATACGTACAAGAATTTCAAAACATATGCCATCAATATCCAGTACACAAAATTATATATACAGATGGCTCAAAGACTAAAAATGGCACAGGAAGTGCTTTCTCTACTACTATGCGTGGAAAATAAACGAATATACGTCCGGCAAGGTTTGCGGAACAATATGTTTTATGGCAAGCAACACTATTCTGATCTATGCAAACTGAAACAAGACATTTCCTCATTGTAACGGATTGCATAAATATCATAAATCAACTGTCAGAAACATACACCACAGACTCTATCAACGTAATGTGCCAGTCACATTAAATATTAAAATACCTAAATAAAAAAAGAGTAACACTTATGTTTGTTTGGTTCCCTAGTCACGTAGGTATACCAGGACACGACCTCGTACACACAGTGGCAAAGCATGCTACCTTATAAGCGTATGTGGATGTCAACTACATAGGACTGATGAATCTAAAAAGGTGCCTAAAAGTAAAAACAGAGCAATGGCAATGAAGATGGGGCTTATATAATACTCACCTGTCCACAATAAAACCAGAAGTAAAGATATGATCTAAAATAAGTTACAAGGGAAGAAAATGTCAAGTTACACCGTTTACGAATTGGACGCCCAAAACTTACGCATCAGCATTTACTCAAAGGCGAAGATGCACCTCTCTGTCATATGTGCCAGCTAACTCTAACTACAAAACATATAATCAATGAATGTCCAAATTATGAAGCTCAGAAGCTGGAGGCGAACTATATAACCAATTTCACCAACACGATGAACGTAAGGCATTTACTTAATTTCTAAAAACCAAATAGATATACAATGAAGTATGAGTTAAAATTTGTTCATCTCTTGTAAAAGTTACAAAGGGGATACGACCATAGCAGTCGAACCCTTTATAAAAAAAATTATAACTGTAGGAATTTTATTATTTATTGTATTTTATGAGAAAAATTTTCATCAAATAAACAAGTTTTAATATCTACTCAATTATCTATCTCTATTGAATAAATTCAAGTAACTCCTCCAACTGAACATACTTATTCAGAATTATTAGCTAATTTCTAATGTGACAGATTAGTGCAATAGATTTAAGACCTATTATACATTTTAATTGCTTTAGAAATAGCTGTTTGATTAAATTTTAATTCACAAAATAGAATTATTTCCCCTCTAATGGAACAATTAACTTTCTTTTAATGATCTACGCTAATAATTTTAACTATAATTGTAATGATTGTCATATATTATAGTTTCAATTATAACAAATAAATTTTTAAATCGATATTTATTAGGTCAAACTATTGAATTAATTTCTCCTGCCATAACATTAATTTTTATTTCTATACCTTCATTACAACTTGTATATTTAATAGATGAAATTGACTCTGCAGAAATTGCAATTGAATTAATTGGCAATCAATGATTTAAATCTTAAAAACGTTGAATTTGTTTCTTATACACTTCCTGAATTAAAACGAACATTTTCATTTGAAAGGTCCACATTTTAGTAATTTTAACTATTTTAATAAGTGTAACTAAAAGATAGGTTATTAATATAATTGAAATCATTCTTATAGTGTAGGATATAAATTTTCTTAATCTTGACAAGAAGAATGGATGAATATTAAATTTCAATTAATCAATATTGTAATTATTTTGTAAGTTAAATGGTTCATTAATTATAGTAATATAATTAATAGGATAACAGGTATTACAATGACGAAACTTATGATGTAATTATTAAATTTTTCATTTGATGCAATTCTTATGTAAATGAATAGTACTAATAATCTTTCAATTATAGCAATGAATAAAATATAATATAATAAAAAATTTAAATTTGAGAATCCTGTTAATTTACCCATTGATGTTGTTAATAGATATTTATGTATTAAGGGCATAATCAAAAGATTATGGCTCGAGGGAATGTTAAAAGCCCGACGCGAAGCGGAGGGCTTTTATATTCCTGAGAGCCATAATCTACAATTACGCCCGTGGTACATACAATGTTTTATTTTATTTTGCACCATGAAACTGGAACAAAATTTTAAAAAGATTCAGTATTTTCGGCAAGTTTTTAAATGCAAATGCAGTGAAATAAAGTCGACAGTAGGCTAATTTGTTGTTACTAAGATACTGTGATATTGCTAAATTGTTGCTAAGGTACTGTTTGTTTGTAAATAATTTGCATTCTAAAATGGAAGGTGAAAACGCAAAAACTTATTCACAAGAAATTTTAGATGAATTTGAGGCCGCCCAGTCAAAAATAATTCCAAGTAAATCGAAATATTTATACATAAAAGAGTACTAAAAGTTTTGCGCGTGGCGGAGCACAAAAAATGTGTCCACAAAATGTGATGAAAAAGTTGTGATGGCATACTTGTCTCAAATGGTAAGGGATTGTATATATACATTAGTCAATTATCTCTATTCAATAAATATCTATTTTTGCAGTCAAAGATCTATAAGCCGTCGTCATTGTGGTGTTTATATTGTAAATTGAAAAAGATGTTCAAGTTGAAGGAAGATGTTGATATATCTCGTTTTTCCATGCTCACAGAATTCATGAAGAATAATTCTGTAGGTGATCAAGCTAAAAAGTCCTATGTATTGCAACGGCATCAAATTGAAGAATTCATGTTGAAGGCTCCTGATCATACGTACTTGTTAGTTAAGGTATAACGATTTTAGTTTTTTTTTTTTCCAATTCTCATTATAAAAATTATTGTGTTTTATAGGTTGTCACAGCCTTTGATATTTTTGGAGCATGTCGTCGCGAAGAACTGCACGATTTGGCTGTACAGGACGTAACAACTGAGGGATCAGTGCTATTAGTAAAGATCAAATAAGCCAAAACTTATACTTCGAGGCGATTTACAATTGTACCAAGCGATGAATTGGTTGATTACGTCTCTTTGTACCGAAAATATGCAGCATGACGACCGGAACATACTAAAATTGACAGCTTGTTTTTGTCGTATCATAATGGCAAATGTATTGCTCAGACTGTTGGGAAAAACACCTTAGGCAAAATGCCGAGGATAATAGCAGAGTTCCTCAATCCACCGGATGCCCATAAGTACACAGGGCACTGCTTTCGCAGGAGTGCGGCGACGATCTTTGCAGAAAGCGGCGGTGATACAAGGGCACTGAAGCAGCTTGGTGGATGTCGATCGGATAAAGTAGCCGAATCATATGTAGAGAATTCTCTGCAAAATAAAATTAAAATTGCTCAGAACATTACTGGTACAGCAGCTATAAGTATACCACAAAACGGCGAAGGAACTGTCAGTTTTGGTGTTGGCTCATCTGGAGTTACAATTTCAAATCCATCCAACTGTATTTTCAATTTTTATAAAGAATAAGTTTCATTACTATTATTTTTATTAATAAAGGTTGTATAGTAAGGTTGTTGTTTCAATAATTCTTTCAACTTACGTGACATATCATGTGATGTGTTTGCTGTGAATCATGCTGCTTCGCAACAATGACATTTCCGTGCTATAAAGACCACATTACGCCCGCATTTGGGGGCGTATAAAGAACATTATGGTGGCAAAATAAAATAAAATTAGTGGTAGTCCTATTGCTAATGGATAATTAATTAATAGATATTTATGTATTAACGGCATAATCAGAAGATTATGGCTCGAGGGAATGTTAAAAGCCCGACGCGAAGCGGAGGGCTTTTATATTCCTGAGAGCTATAATCTATAATTATGCCCGTGGTACATACAATGTTTTATTTTATTTTGCACCATGAAACTGGAACAAAATATTAAAAAGATTCAGTATTTTCGGCAAGTTTTTAAATGCAAATGCAGTGAAATAAAGTCGACAGTAGGCTAATTTGTTGTTACTAAGATACTGTGATATTGCTATTATGTATCATGTCATGTGTTTGCTGTCAATCATGCTGCTTAGCATCAATGACATTTCCGTGCTATAAAGACCACATTACGCCCGCATTTGGAGGCGTATAAAGAACATTATGGTGGCAAAATAAAAAAAAATATATAATAAGGAAAATGTTATTAGTAATCTCAATCATATTTCTGTACAGAGAATAGTTTATGTAAAATATTAATTTTGGAAATTAATGTATATATATATATATATATATATATATATATATATATATATATATATATATATATATATATATATACAGGGTGTTTCATTAAGGCTGGCCACCGGCCATATTTCAGAAACTAGTGGACATAAAAAGTGGAGAAAAAAAATTCATTATAAAAGTCGCCACGAGAAAATCCTGGAAATTATTTTTAAGTTCCGTAATTCATCGCAAGGGGGCGCAAGTGAAAATTAAAAAATAAAATTATAAACAATATCTTTTATTCTTCCCCACAAGTAGAAATCTAATACAGTTAAATCCGGGGATCTAGGTGGCCACGCAAACAAACTACCCCTTCCCATCCAGCGATTTGGGTATCTAACATTTAAGAAATCACGGACTCTTCGGGAATAGTGTGAAGGACATCCATCATGTTGATACCACAGGGATGCTCTCACGTCAAGGGGAATGTCTTCTAAAAGCTTGGGCAAGTCATTTTGTAAAAAGTTTAAATAAGATTCACCATTTAGGTGCCCATGAAAAACAAATGGTCCGATAATTCTGTCACCTAAAACACCACACCACAAATTTACACTCCATCTGTTTTGGTGATCCACTTCGCGCATCCAGTGAGGATTTGTTTGCGACCAATAATGCATATTGTGCAAATTAACTCTGCCGCAGCTAGTAAAAGTAGCCTCATCGGTCCATAAAACTTTGGAAAGGAATCGAAGATTTTCACTACACATGTCTCTCAGCCAATAGCAATAGTCGAGCCGCCTGTCAAAATCAGTGTCTGATAAAGCCTGGTGTAAAACTAGATGATAAGGATGCAGCTTAAAATCCCTTAAAATTCTGAACACAGAAGCAACACTTACACCTAGTTCTGTGGAAATCTCCCTGATGCTTACGTGAGGCTCCGATTCTACGTACGCAAGAACATTAATACTATTGTCTTCATTTCTTATGCGACGTCTTCTGACAGGAAGTGGAATACGTCGTACATTTCCTGTTTGTCTTAAACGTGTGGCCATTCGCCGAAACACTTTTCTAGTGTAGTGCCTTTGATCAGGATATCTGATAGCGTATTGTCGTTTCGCGATAGCTGCATTTTGAAAACATTTATAATACACGGCAAGCATGTCGTAAGCCTCGGAATTGGTATACGACATTTTTGAAGGATAGCACTAATTTCTGATAAGGTACAATGAAACCCAAAACTAATGAAGGAAAAAATTTTTACAACACAAAATCAATCAAAATTAAGTAAGTTGACAACTTTTTCAATTTATTTACCTCCATGGAAACGAGCCGACTTTGTTCCGCAGCAAATTAGATTATTATTTTAAAACACACCACATTAGAGTTATGCCTTAGAAGTTTTATATGATGTTATAAACGTACAGAAGAAGAATTAATAGTTGTTTTTTACAAAACGGCCGTCAATTTGAACATTTATAGATTTTCACTAGTTTTTTAACAGTTGTTCATGATTTTGTACCATTCTATTGAAAAGTTTCTTAAACAAAAATCAATCATTACTTTGATATCGTTGTTATGGCCCGTTGACCTCTAAACACGCTCCAAATTTTGCAATTTGCTTAGTTTTTACTAGTCCTAAGCCTAGATAGAGTGCGAAGGGAGGCACAGACTATGATAAATGCAGATTCCTCTTTACTAATCCAACCTATACACCTTAAGAAACCATAGCAACAATCAATTATTAAATTAAACGGTTAAAAAGTCTTCTTTTCGCCATAACTCTGGAACAAATAAAGATATCAAATTGCGTTATTTACGTTTTTTGTTACAAATTTAAGCTACTTTCCGCTTATGATGTCATAATTATACCGTATGGTTTAATTTTTCTGAATAAAATCAAAAATACTGGTATTATTACAAATTGCGCCCTCTAACAATTTTATTATGAGCTATCGCGTACCAATGGATACGACAGTTAAAAGTACTTACCTTTTTCTTCTAAACAAGCCTAGGTTTACTACAATCGGATAAGTCGTTAAAAATAACAGCGATTTAAATGATTACACATTCAATAGCTTCCCCCACTCTTATTAAGGTCGGCACGCCAATGAGCCTTAGACCAAAATGATGCAGAATTGTCGAAGCTTTCTAACGATGTTACCAAAGGTATGCCTTAATGTGGGAATTTTCGGAGAAATTTATAATTTTATTTTTTAATTTTCAATTGCGCCCCCTTGCGATGGATTACGGAACTTAAAAATAATTTCCAGGATTTTCTCGTGGCGACTTTTATAATGAATTTTTTTTCTCCACTTTTTATGTCCACTAGTTTCTGAAATATGGCCGGTGGCCAGCCTTAATGAAACACCCTGTATATATATATATATATATATATATATATATATATATATGAAGGTTTATTAGGTTTATTAATTCTTGTCTCAATAGTGCATTCTTATGAGAATTATTGTTTTCAAACTTCTAATATTCTAGGATAAAGTTTATTTTATTGATAATTTTTATGATTCCTTTATGTTTTTTTAAAACAATATTCTTGAATTGTTCAATTTTTATTTTTGTTTATTTTTTATTTTTAATACTTTTAATAGAATTTAATTTAATATTTTTTTATAGTACTATTAGATATATATTTGGATGTGATTATTTAAGATATTTTATAATTTTATTAAGAATTTGAATCTGTACTTTAATACTTCTATCTAGAGGTACAATTTATATGGAAAAAAAGTATGGAGGTATCTTTATTTGTTGTTGTTATAATAATGTTTTTTTCGTTTATTTTATTTGATATCAGCCTGAACGTATTCAAGCCAAAACCGTTTCAGCGCTTTAAATCGTTTATTTCTAAAGATAGATAAAAATTGTGTAAATACAATTTGTAGATAATTTTGTGCCAAATAACGTCACCGTATTCGTTTTTTTAAATTTTGCTTAGAATTTTGAAGTTATACAGCAAAGTTTAAAATTCTTATTGGTTTTGTTAGTATGGAATTGTAGAAAATTAATTATGGTGTTCGCAAATTTCGAGAGACTTGATATGATTGCATATTACATCATTTATAACAAAACAGTCAACGAGCGGCCAAACGCTATTATTTATTGTATTTGGATCGCCCTCAACCATCTGTAGACACCTTCAAGAATTTATACAACAAGTTAAAAGAGCCTGGGAGTTTTTTGAAGCCCTGAAATAGGGGCAATATTGATGAAAACGTGCAGATAAATGTTCTCCATGTTGTTAACAACATCCATCTGCATCAACACGGCAGAATGCACAAGACGCTGCAATCCCACAACGCACAGTAGTGAGAACTTTAGCAAAACATAAATACAACCTTATAAATATTCAGTTAGACAAACTTTGCACCTTGGTGATGATGGAATTAGATTAAACTATTGTAATTGGTTGATAAATATGTGCCATGAAAATAACAACTTTACGATGCAGATCTTATTGACCGACGAAACAGATTTTACAAGCTGTGGTATGTTCAATCGCCATAATGAACAGCTTTGGGCCCAAGCAAATCCTCACCGTTTACAAGAAAAACGACCTCAGATTAAGTTTGGCTTCAATTTATAGTGCGGTGTTATTGGTTCGCAGCTTGTTGAGCTATTTATTTTCAATAGGATATTTGCAATTTCTTAGGAACGATTTTAACAATATCCTAGATGAATTAGATTTACAAACCCGTGCAAACATACAGTGGTATAAACACGATGGTTCCCCACCCCACTATCACTATCAGGCAGTTAAAAGATATTTAGATGAAACTTTTCCAAAGTCGTGGATAGGCAGAAGTGGTCCTGTTCTATGGGCTACACGTTCCCCTGATCTTTCACCTTTAGACTTTCTTGTATTTGGAGTAATAAAAGATCTCGTATATGTGCGATCATGTTGAACCCAGCATGAGCTACAGGAAGCTGTTATTAATGCGTTGAACAGATTAGATGGGCGTAAAATTAGGAAAGCTGTTAACTCTGTATTGACCAGGTGTCGCATGTGTGTCGATAATAATGGTGGACGTTTCGAACACTTGCTCTAATTTTAAAAATAGAAAAACGTATATTGTGCTTTTATTTATTAACAAGAGTGATACAACCCTTACATTCCAATCAGAAAAAAATGCACTTTTAGAATATGTCTTAGCCAACTATGGTTTCCATGTAAAAAAATTCAACTTTGCCTCATAACTTCAAAATGCTAATCAAAATTAAAAAAAACTAGTACGGTGTCGTTATTCGGCACAAAATTATTTATAGATTGAATATAATCAATTTTTATAACATTAAATATCACGAACCGTAATTTTTAAATTATTTTGAGATTTGATAGAAAGATCACTATAACGGTTCAAAATTTAAATCGACAAAAACCACGAAACTCACTTAGTAGTTAGTAACTACTTACTGTAAACTAGAATAAAAACACAGTGGTTTCATGATGTACGAAGTAGAAATTTATTATGAAGGCGTAACGTTTCGGGAAGCTGACATATTTCAAACATATGCTTGGTTCCCTTCTTCAGACTTAGTCAAACATAATTTCAATCCAACAAAGTTGTTATTTTACATATGGACTTAACATCATTAACAGTAAATATAAGGTTATTGATACCTATAGTATCTGAATTCTTGTACATTCAAAAACTAACAAAAAATTGGTAGATGTGGTATACAAAAGTAACATAAAACATCTCCAAAAACTTTTACATTTGACATTATATGCGTTACACGTGTTTCCTAAGAATCGTTAAAGTTCACAAATTTAGTTGAATAAATCTTAAAGATCAATTTTGGAAAATTTCGTATGATGCGGGTGTTAATCCCCGTTTATAACGGGGTTTTTGGAGATGTTTTATGTTACTTTTGTATACCAAATCTACCAATTTTTTGTTAGTTTTTGAATGTACAAGAATTCAGATACTATAGGTATCAATAACCTTATATTTACTGTTAATGATGTTAAGTCCATATGTAAAATAACAACTTTGTTGGATTGAAATTATGTTAATTGACTAAGTCTGAAGAAGGGAACCAAGCATATGTTTGGAAATATGTCAGCTTCCCGAAACGTTACGCCTTCATAATAAATTTCTACTTCGTACATCATGAAACCACTGTGTTTTTATTCTAGTTTACAGTAAGTAGTTACTAACTACTCAGTGAGTTTCGTGGTTTTTGTCGATTTAAATTTTGAACCGTTATAGTGATCTTTCTATCAAATCTCAAAATAATCAATTTTTATATATCTTTAGAAATAAACGAATTAAAACGCAGAAACGATTTAGGAGAATATTACTTTTTTACAAATATCTAGTAACATGGTATTAACTAATTAATAAAAAATTTCACAATAAATTTTGCCCTCCATTCTATCGGACTCTCAATTCCCAAGCCTTTATCCAGCGCGGTGTGAGGCTGCACCTCGGTGGGGATCCACTCTTCTAAACACGCTATTTTCTGCCCCCTAATTCACGTACCCTACTAATCTCCATGGTAAAACATGACAAATCGGGCCTCCGGGCTATGAGCGCCATTGTTCCTTTCCGTCCCCGAGACTCGCGACACCACTCTCCTGCCTATCCCTCGCGGCAGCCGCCCCATCTCTTCCTCAATTAGAGAGGACATCTTCTATGCCCTCTATAGCCCAATCCTGTTCAACCCAAACCTTCCACTTCCCGTTCCGCTACAGCAACGCAACCTAACAGTAATTCTACACCCACCCCTAAGCCTTCCGCTATCTACAATCCTGTCGACCGGTATTGCATCCGTAATATCCCCACCCCTGCAATAACCAAAAATCATTCTTTCAATCCCTTGTTCCTCTACAACTCCCCTGGTTGAACGTTGAGCTCAACCACAACAGAACCTGCCTGCTGGAAACGAGCGAGGCCCTGCCAGCTGCGATGCAGAAAACTATGCAACATCACTTCGGTGAGCCTACATCGATGCTGATACAGCTGTCAGATCCCCGAACGCCCGCTGCGTCCACCAACCCTAACCCAAAACCCTTGGCCTTTTCCTGCGTCATCCGTGGCGTAGACAAGGACATTCTTCCCGAGGAGATCCGGGAATCCATCGAACTTCCCAAAGTCACAAAAGCCATCCGGATCATATCCAAAACAATCAACTCTCCCACTTCCTTCATCCGCCGATACCCACTACCATATCCACCCTCAACTACCTTCTTTCCAACCGTGTTTACCTTTTCGGTAGGCGTTATCCCTGCGATAAACCCCGCTTTTCCCATGCATTCCTCAAATACTGCTCCACTTGCACGCAAGCGGGGCATATTTCCGAGGAGTGTCCCACCCGTACCCTCCGTTGCCCCACCTGTAGTGAAAGCCACAAAGCCTCCTCCTGTGCGCGTCTGAATACACCAAAATGTAACAACTGCGGTGGACCTCACGCGACGTATTCTTTACCTGCGCGACTCGTCGTGCAATCCCTACAACCCCAGCAGCGACTTCCGTTCCTAAACCACGTCAGACACCGAGGATGACAAACCCCAACATCCTCTTACCATTCGCGACTTTATCGCCTCCCTTACCCTCTCGCTAATCGAATTATTCCCTGAGCGCAGGGCCGACATTGTGAAAGCTGTCGATAATACGTCCAGGGCGTACTTGAAACGCCGTACCCGAATCAACATTGTTGGTAATGGTATCGCCATCTCCATCCACCCCACCTGCTCCTAATCGCTCACAGTAACCCCTCAGCCTAATCCCTCTCTTTCACCCTAAGTACAATGGATCTTATAATAGCGACAATTAATGCGAGGGGTGTCCGTCGGAAGCGTCCCCTCATCAAAAACCTACTACCCACAAATAAAATGCAGAAGATGATAATGGGGTTGAACCATAGTTAGGTGATCTTAAATCTCCTTTAATTTTTCTTGTAAATTTAAAAGCAGTCCTAATGCCATGATTAACTAGGGTTTTTTCGATTCTACCTGTATCATTAATTATAAATGGTAGAAAAGCAATACCAACATTAAAAACTGTTTTCTTTTTCTCTATGGTTATATCTGGCAGATGTAATAACATTCTCAATATCATTAAGTGAATGTCCATTCGCTTGTAAGGAGCTTATTAAATATTTATATTCATTTTTCACAAATTCGGGACCACAAATTCGTTTTTCTCGATCCACTGAAGATTTAATTACACCAATTTTTTGACGCGAATGGTGGTTCAATTATTTATGAAAGTATTTATCAGTGTGTGTACGCTTTTTGTAAACCTTAAAAGATAGTGAATTATTAGTTTTAGATATTAGTATCTCAAGAAATGGTAAACTTCTATTAACTTCCTTTTCCATGGTAAACCAGATGCTAGGATGTATCATTTATAAAAATTAAAAATTCATGTAGTGCTTCTTCTCCATGTCTCCAAATAACAAATGTGTCATCTACCTATCTATACCAAACAAAAGGTTCCTTAGGTGAATTTTGTAACGCTAATGTTTCAAATTCTTTCATATAAAAATTAGCTATAACAGGGCAAAGAGGGCCACCCATGGCTACACCATCAAGCTGTTCATAGAATTTATTATTCCGCTGAAAATAAATCGCAGTAGGACAGTGCTGAAAAAGAATTATTATATCCTTTTGAAAAATATGATCAATACTGTTCAATAGTTTTTTTTATAGGGATTTTATAAAAAGTGAAATGGTCAAAACTGACCATTTATACCACCCTCTCTAATTTTGAAATTATGTATTTTTTTCAATGAAATCATCAAAATTTTTAATATAATGGAGTGTGTTTTACCTCATGTTATAGTCGTTTATATTTAATATAACAGTTGTATTACTTTTATCTGATTGTAATATTATTACATTTTCTCATTACGTTTAAGATCAAATAAAACATGGCGCTGAGGAAAGGATAAGTTGCTTTTTGGAGGTTTTTGTTTTACGTAATATGTTAACAGTTTTATATTACTTCACTCGCAGCATCAAAAGGTGACGATTTAATAGCATTTTTAATATTGGAAATTATATCTTCAAAAGGTATTATTCTTGGTGTTACCGCAAAATTTCCTCCCTTAGAAAGCGGTTCAATAGCATCATACGAAAAATTATCATCAGAAAGGTTTATATCTATTGTATTATCAAAAGATTATCTATTATATTGCTGCTTGAATAATTTCTCAAACGTTGCCTTTTGACGTTTACTTGAGATGTAAACATGTCTTTCCACACATTTAAAGGTTAATGAATCAATTTTACCTCATTCCCCTTTATTTAATATATATGAAATTTCTAAATGTAGAAAGGACGTCATTGAATAAAACCGATAGAGAACTTTTGTATTTACATTTAGAATACAAAATCGTTACAAGCTAATGGATATTTACTTAATGATATTAATAATATCACTAACACCTGCTAGACATAACTACAAAGAAAAACAAGTGCTTAATGCTGGTTGTACTTTTCTTTCTTTTATAACTAATGTTACAGACAGAATTGAAAAAATCCTAATTAATCATCGCAGTAGGATTGTTTTAAAACCTACAACAAAAGATGATTCAACCCCATTATCATCCTCGGATTGTATAAGTTATCTTGTTCATGTGGAAAAGTATACATTGGAACCATAAAACGTAGATTTGATACAAGGCGTAAAGAGCGTATGAGATTTTGTAGATTAGGTCAACCTGAGAAATCTGCGGTAGCTGAACATGCTTTAAATAATTTAAATCATGACATTCAATTTGACAATATGGAGATATTGTCAAAACCAGTTCGTTATTATGTTCGCTTAGAACGTGAAGCTATTGAAATATATAAATATTCTAATAATTTCAATACGGAAGAAGAAAACCTCTGTTTAAATGGGTTTTGGGATCTTATAATTAAAAAAAGGCGCAATGGTACGTCTTAATTTTAGATTTTAGTATTTCTTTGCTGTATTTTTTCCGAGACCTTAAACCGAACTGGTAGAGTAGTGGTTACACAACCTGCTTAGCATTCGGGAGGTTTTTTAGGGGGTTTTCCTCATGCACATTACAATTATTAACCAAAAAAATTTCTTTATAAGATTTGATTAGATCTTTAATTGGTATGTCAAGTCTCTATTTGTGAATGCTTTTATTAATTTCAAATTAAAGTTTTTCGCAGCCTTACACTTACATCATAATTTGATTAAATTTCTTTAATTTGTCCTTTGATTATGACATTTTTCACTTCAGCCTTCGTCCGTCAGATGGTGTTCTGATTTTCATGTTTTCATGTTTTTCATATTTCATAAATTTGTTACAACATATCAAGTAATTGTTAAATATATTACCATTAATTGAGAACGATAACTATAATTGTTATCGAAACGTTAATGTTATATAAAATATAATATAAAAACCCCAAAGATGAGTATTTTAATTCTGTTTTGAAAAAACTGCTACTACTACTACTACTACTACTACATGTGTGTTCGAGCAACCCATCAGGCGCGTCCCCAGGTGGAGGATAGGGGTACGCCATGTCGCCCCGGCGGCGTGGCTAGAGGTGTAATAAGGGGACCCCTGCGGGTCTGACGAAAGCACCTCCGCGGACCAGCTCTCTCAGGGGTCCAAGCTTATGAAAACGAGAGTGGCAACCCCGAGGTACCCCAGCTGGATTTTTCACACTTCTTCTACTGCTCTTGGGCGAGATTCTTGCTGTTGTCTGTCCTGTCTGGCCTCTCTTGGGCGCAGTTTCTTCCGACCCTGACGCTATTAGGTTAACCGAGGGCTAGGGGTCACTATTTTCCAACTATCCTCTTCTTTCTTCAAAAAAAAGGGGGGGAAGAATACTCGTAAAACCAAAGCCCAATCCTAAGGTGTAGCACCATCGTGGCGAGGAGATGCATGGCACAGGGCTAAAAGTGTGTCTCGAGCGATGCCACTAATACCTGGCGACCTCTGTGGGATTTTAGCCTCGGTAAGGGCGCACTGCCGAGCTGGACTGTATAGTTCGTCCCAACTCGTGGGAACAAAATGAATGAACAAAATATTAACCAAGTTGAACGGAAAGATGAGACCAGAGACATCAAGGAATTAGATCTGGAGAAACTAGTAAACCCCTTTACAAAAAGGGAATGAATTTCAAGGACACCTCCTAAGTTGAGAAGGGTTTCTATATCCTCCGCAAGCTCTGTGGCACGGGAAGAGAGTGGGAACGAAGGTTTAGTAGAGGAGAGACATGGAAAGGACTGCGTCAATTATTATAGTTATACAAGGGAACCCAAAAGAAAAATAATGGAGGCGCCAGAGAAAGAAGGTTAAGTACATACCGCTGAATGCCTAGAAAGAATGAAGAAATAGTACAAAACACTCAAAGACACAATCAGAAAAGGAAATGAGGAAACAAAGACTCTCCAGGCTCGAGGTCCCAAACACAAAAAAAGAGATCAAGAATGTGGTCTCTAGGCTTGCAAGGAATAACAAGAAAGTGGAAATATCAACAAAATTTGTAGAGGAAATGATTGAGATGTTGACGAAAGCAAGCACGATCGTGAATCCAAGCGGAAACCCGGAATTAAAAAATACGATAAAGACCGCGGAGGCGTATACGCAAAGTGCGCCGTGGAACAGTAGTAACAAATCGATCCTGCATAGTCTGGATACAATACAGGATTACGAAGAATGGAACAGAGTTAAAAATCACAAGTGGGAAAAAGAACTTCTAGAAAACACAGAGGTAAAAGCTGTTAATCCTTTCGAAAGTGAATACAAGATGATAAAAGTAGTATTTATTGAACCCAACGATCCAAATATGGAGAGGGGAATACAAAATTTTTTTAAAGAAAAACATTCCGAACTAACGGAATCAGAAGTGGAACTAGAATTCCTAGCACCAACAATCACGCTCAGATCAAGGAAAAGCGCACAAAAGACAGACACTATAATAAAAAATGATGCTCAAAGGGGGCGGCAAAGATTTATTGAACAGAATGCAGCGAATAAAAGACAAAACAAAAGAAAACCAAACTATTGCCATTCATACCATAAGCTTTATGACGCCTGGCAATATTACGAAGATGGCTGCCGCAGTTTTTTATGGCAGAAAAAATCATGTAATAGTATACACCCCATACAAGAAAAAAACTCCTTTAACAGGAAAAAAAAAGAAACACCATTGGAATGGTAGTAAGTAACGGAGGGAAATCTGACAGGGACATTCTGAGCCAGTGCCAAACCCTAATTGAGAAAACCCCTTCCAGCGATGCTGTCACAACAATGAGAAGTACCAGAGGTGGAAAATTGCTTATAACACTCGACAAGGAAGAGGAAGCAGCAGCAGAAATTATTAGAAAAGCCTTAATGAATACCTGGAATCCAATGACGTGCAAAACGGTAGGGACATCGGAGAAGAGAGAAGTCTTACATATTAGAGGACTGGACCTAAACGCTAATAAAGAAGACATCAAAAAGGCAATTACCAAATACGTAAGCAAATGGGAGGACAATAATACGATCAGTGATCTAAGACCATTAGCCAACAACCTTATGGCAGCGACCGTCACTATAAATAAAGAATAAGGAGAAAAACTGGTTGGAGAACAATTTATAAGAATTGGAATGGTTAGGTATCGGATAGTCAGACGAGTCCAGATACTTAAGTGTAAAAAATGCTGGGCATATGACTATCCCAAAAGGGAATGTGAAGGACCTGACAGAACCAAAAACTGCTACAAATATGGCGCAGAAGAACATTAGGCTACAGACTTCACAAATAAGGAGTCTTGTCCCATTTGCAAGGGCGACGAACATAGGTTAGGTTCGAACAAATGCGTTGCATTCCGGAGAGCTCTGAAGAAAGCAAGAGATCAAGACCGAAAAATAAGCAGTCAGAGATTCCAAATTAGTGAAGCAGCAAACACAATAAACGGCAACGAAGAGGGTGCACACGAGGACCAACTAGGTATGGAGCTGGAGCCGGAATCAAAAGGAGAGAATGTGGATAAGACTGATCATGACGAAAAAACACAGACAGAAAGTGAAATAAGAACTACCCTAAGAGAAGATATGGCTGCATCCGCCCGCTTAGTGAACGCTGCTACAAACACGACTCAGGCCCTGGAAAACAAATAAAACATGGGACAACCTCGCATGCCCCATAACATCCTACAAATAAACGTGGGAAGAAGTGTAACCTCACACGACCTCACGGAAGCAACTGCAAAAGAGCTCAAGTGCGATATACTAATAATAAGCGATCCAAATGTCCATCTTGTCAAGAAAGACGGCCCCTGGATTACAGACAAAAACCATGACACAGTAATAGTTATACTAAACAAAAAGAGAACATTGAGGAAGATATAAAAAGAACTAAAAGAAAGATTATTGTGGCAGGAGACCTCAACGCCAAATCGCCGGAATGGGAATCTGTACGAGAAGATGCTAGAGGCAGAAAGCTTACAGAATAGACTGCAAAAAATAATTTAGTTACCCTTAACGAACTTCGAAGTTAAAAATACCACTGAGAAAGTTACACAATCCGCTCAGAGAGACTGGAGCCTGAAGAAGATAAATGAAGATGGTTTTAGACAGAAAATAAGAGAGTTCCTACAAAATGCAAACATCCTTAACGGAAGTAAACTAATAGATCTTATTACAAAAACATGCGACGGAACCATGCCAAGAAAGAAAATACCTACCGTAGACGAGAAAACTACTGGTGGACAGAATAGATTGCTAGGCAAAGATTAAAATGCAACAAACTTAAAAGAAAAAAGTCAAAAATCAATATTCAAAACAAGATGGAAATGATGATGAAGTGGGAAAGATACGTAAGAGAAGAAAGAAAAACACCTAAGAACATGATCATAAAAAGCAAAAATACGGCTTGGGAACGGTTGTGGGAAACCGTCGAGGAAGACCCCTGGGGAAAAGCCTGCCAACTAGTCATGGGCAGGCTTAAACCCAAACCGTTAGACCTGACCCCAAATTTCCGCAAAGAAATAATCCACACGCTTTCCCCGAAAATGGTCACGAACGTCTGGATACCAGAACAAGGGAACGAAGAAGTCGTACCCGAGATAACCGAAGAGGAATTAAGATCTGCAGCTAAAAAACTGAAGAACGGCAAGGCGCCGGGCCCGGACGGGATACCTCCTGAAATAGTAAAACTAGTTATAAGCGAATCCATAGAACCTGTTAGGAAAGTTATGAACGAAATAATTAAAACTGGCATAATCCCCAAACAATGGAAATGAGGCAAACTGGTTTTACTCAAAGAATCAGACAAAGAAGAAGCCATCACCAGTTCATATAGGTCGATATGTCTCCTGGACACAATTGGAGCACATAATAGCGGAAAGAATAAATTGAGAATTAGAAGCCAAGGGAAAGCTGTCAGACAACCAATTTGGCTTCAGAAAGGGTAAATCGACTATCGATGCTGTAAGGGAGGTCGTACAGGTAGCTGAGCAGGAGATAAATAAAAATCAAAGATCCAGAGCTTTCTGTGCAGTTGTTACTGTGGACATAAGAAATGCATTTGATTCGGCGTCATGGAACAGCATAATGCGAGAAACAACGAGTAGAGGTCTATCAAAATACCTTAGAAATATAATAGCAAGTTACCTTTCGACCGACACATAATAGACGAAGATGGTGAAGAATACTCAGTTAGAGCCGGCGTTCCACAGGGATCGGTTCTTGGACCTCTGCTATGGAACATACTATATGACGGAGTGCTTAATTTGGAGACAATCGAAACGGTGAAACTGGTAGCATATGCAGACGACCTGGAAATCATAGCCACCGACAGGAGAGAAGAAGGCCTAGTAGAAACTGTCAATATAACTCCACAAATGGTGAGCCAATGGCTACAACAACATGAACTCACGTTAGCACCCGAAAAAACAGAATCTGTTCTTCTCATTGGTAAAAGAAAGAAAGAAAAAGCAATAGAATTTACGGTCGAAGATTACAAAATAACACCGACAAATAGTATAACATACCTGGGAGGGACAATCGACAAGCATCTTACATTTAAACAACGCATCGAACAAAGCTAAAAATGTAATGGCATCGTTAATAAAAGTAATGCCCAGAAGAGGAGGTCTAGCGAAAGGGTAAATACGCCTGATTAGCGAAGTGGTCAATTCCATAGTATTATATGCCTCACCGATTTGGTCCAAGAAAAAGAAAATAAAAATTAACATAATACTATTAGAACAAACCCAAAGAGTAGTGTCCTTAAGGGTATGCAGAGCATACAAAACGGCCTCAACCGCAAGCTGTTTAGTTATCGCCAGGACTATACTGATTGAGTTCCTAATTAAAGAAAGGGAAGAAAAAAAGGGAAAGAGTTGCACGCTCCAAAAACAGGCTAGAGAAGAAACACTAGCCAAGTGGCAAAATCTGTCGGAAAACTGCGAGAAAGGGAGGTGGACATTTACTCTAATACCAAGGGTATCGAATTGGTACCAACGGAAATTTGGAATAACAAACTATTCCTTCACCCAGCCTCTGACCGGACATGGCTGCTTTATGATCTATCTTAAAAGACTGAAAGTACGTAACCATGATACTTGTATGTATTGTCCTATGGAGGATACCCCTGAACATACCTTCTTCAAATGTCCTAAATGGGAAGACGAAAGGCTAGCACTAACTATAAAAATCAAAAGGGCTATAACAAAGGAAAACATGGTAGAAGTAATGATGCAGAGCATAGATAATTGGAATAATATTGGCCAACTGATAGAAAAGATATTAATACAAAAGGAAAGAGATAGAAAAAGGGAAATGATATAGGCAAAGGATATGTAGAGAAGTAGTTCCAACTGGAGGCCTCTACATATCTAGAAGAGGGAGTGGTTTTTAGTGGGTAAAAATCCCACACTACTTGTAAGCTACCGTCCATTGCAAGTATCTTTTTGAAGATTTTCCACTTCCAGAAAAAACTACTACTACTACTACTACTACTACTACAGTAGTAGAAGTAGAACTACTTCTACGACTACCGCTACTACTGTTTTAATTATAAGGCAACCATGTTCATGTTATTCCGTCATTTGTGACATCAAGTAACAAGTCTGTTTATCTGGCACGAATAAAGCAGGTAGTGCGCGCAATTCGGAGTTCTAATTTTCATAAAATGCGCGCAATTAGGTATCTTTCTGGCCGGAAACTCAGGTACTGGGCGCAATTCGGACTTCCCCGTACTAACACGTTTACAATTATTGTGTACTGAAAAAGTTTACATAAATTTCAAGTATTTATGGTAACGAATTGATAACTTAGTATAAGTTAACTAATTATAATGCTTCGAAATTTTTGCACTCATAGCAGTAAATGTTTATTTCTTTTAATATTATTCATTTATGTGTTTCCATCTTTCTGAATATATTTGCTGTGTTGTTAAAATTACTGCCATTTCCCCAATCGGCTGTGTACGGTTATTTTATTAGTTACTATTTTATTCCAATTTATTATATTTTTGATATGCACGGAACTTAATGGCGCCCGACAAACTAAGCATCGTCGTATTTTGTAAGCTCGTTTCAGTGGTATACCCTGCTCTCCTATGACTAGTACTATCCCTTATCTACAGTTTTTCGAATCGAATCTACTGCTTTCCGATTTAATTTAATCTAGTTGGTTACGTACCAATCTTTGTAAAATGATGCATTGAAAACAGGAAAGGAAAGGAAAGGTCACGTATGTCATTCCCTGAGGGCGGGCTGTTTTGAGCTTTGCAAGCTCCTTCAGCCACAATTATGGATTCCCAGCATACATACCTACATTACGTATCTATGTATTGTGGTAGTAAGGATGAGTGTGGTTAGGATAAGATCGGAAGGAACGTAGTAAGGGTTCTGAGGGGGAAAATACAACCCCAGCATTCGCCTAAGTAGCCACATAGGGTGTGTATATACGCAGTGACCATGCCGCTACATGTGTACGAGGAAAACCCCCTGAAAAAACCTCATACAAGGTAGACGGTAACGGTAATCGAACCCACTACCTCCCGAATGCTAAGCAGGTCGTGTCACCACTACACTACCAGCTCGGAAAACAGAAACAATGCCTTGTGTTCCCTGGAATCACATACAAAAGTTTAGAAAGAGCATGTCGATACTATTCTAATTATAGTTATTACCTTCTATAATTCAACAAATATGACTTGAAAATGTTCCTGAGTATGTGTACAGGGTGGCCAACTAAGAATGCGAGGTACTGTATCTGGGAAACTATCCATCGTAGAGGCTTGCGCAAAAAAAAGTTATTACCAAAACGGCCAATACAAAAACCTGGAAAATATTTTCATGTTTCTGAAATGGCCGCTAGGGTGCGTAACTACAATCTTGAATCTAAAAAAGTGATGTTTCTGTGAATTCTGCTATATTAACCTAATAAAAAATAACTGATCTTTGAAGGCTAGGATAATCTGAACTTTTTTTGTTTGGCACTTTTTGACGTATCTATAACAATAAAGTGGTGGGGGGTATTTTTTTTAACTATATTTTTCTGGAATTGTTTCTATTATGTAAGTTGTGGCCCTAAAAAGGATCGATTTAAAGGAGGAAGATTTTTAATGCCCCCGTAAATGCTCGAAATGCTGACCATCACGCTCTGTGCATTGCTGAAGCCTCTCATGACTACACAAAACTGCAGCTTCAATTTTGGCTCTCGGTATGTTACGTATTGCCTTACGAATCCGGTTTTTCATATCTTCTCTAGTAGTATGTTGAGTCCGAAACACGATGTCCTTTGAACGCCCCCATAAATAAAAATCGAGGCAAGTTAAGTCTGGCGATAGCGGAGGCCATGGAAACAGACTTCTTCTTCCAATCCACCGCTGTTGAAATACTGCATTAATATGCTCTCGCACATTAATATCAAAATGTGCTAGGCAACCACCCAACTGCAAAAACAATTTTTGCCTTGTTTCCAGAGGCACAGCTTCCAACAACAACAATAATTGATTGACCAAAAAGCCAAGAAATACATTGCCATTTAGGGGTTGCTCGAAAAAATATGGCCCACCATACATTTAAACTCCAACGTCCTTGGCGCTGAACTTCACGCAACCAATGGGGATTTTCTGCAGACCAATAATGCATATTGTGCAGATTGACTCTCCCGTCACTACTGAAGGTGGCTTCATCGGTCCGAAGAATTTGAAATAAAAATTCTCTATTTTCGCGTATCATGCCTAACATCCAATGGCAATAGTCCTTCGATCGAAATTTTCGTCTTTCAAGACCTGATGCAAAACGACATGATATGGGTGCATTATTAAAGTAATTAAAAAAAAGTTTAAACGAATACCTATATATTTTGATGGCCATTAGAACTTACCTATGGCCCTTCAAAATATGTTGAACCGTTGTCCGTGATATGCCCAGTACACGGTTAATATTTTCTTGTGTTCTTCCAATTCTTTGCCGTTGAAACTTAGGCCGAAAACTACCATTGGCTCGCCTCGCCACTAATCGGGGAAAAACTCCTACATCGCAAGGACGCCGATTTGGATATCGAGCCGCGTAAACTCTTTTAGCTACTGCGGCATTCTGAAGACATTCAAAATAAACCGCAAGCATATCAACAGCTTCATTATTCGTAAAACGCATTTTGAAAGCACAAAAATTGCTTAATTGTTTATGTATCTGTTTCCATTGCCTGCTTCTATTAATGTATTTTTCGTATATATCCATAGTGAATATGGATTTAAAGAAATAAAATATAGGCCTTTTGTGTAACTTTTAGCATTGCTTACTTGCCCGTAGTCATTTCAAAAAGAGTGATTTTATTCTGGTGTATAAATTTACAAACATTTAAAATCGCAATTTCCAGGTAACCTATTCAGGCCGAAATTGAAGCTGCAGTTTTGTCTACCCATAAGAGGTCTCAGCAATGCACAGAATGATGGTTAGCATTTCGAGCATTTACGGGGGCATTAAAAACCTTCCTCCTTTAAATCGGTTCTTTTTAGGGCCACAATTTACATAATACAAACAATTCCAGAAAAATATAGTTAAAAAAAAATACAAATTTAAGTGATTTTCTTTGGCCGATATTTTAGGTTAGGAACAAGATATCGAGATGCGGTTTTCGCGAGCTTGTTTAGACATCATTTAGCAACTTGTTCATGAAAAAAAGTCATACCAATGCATTTAATTTTTTTGCGAAAATTAACTGTTTCTGTCGGAATGTCGAACAAAGCCCTCTAGCGACGACATGTGAAACTAACAAAACTTAAATTATTTTATCATTTGTAGCCCAAGAAAAGCTCTTTTCAACGCGCCCAAGTTTGTTAAAATCGGATTAGCCATTTCGAAGATACGGGGGGTGATTTGAGGAAACCTTTGAATACCTCCCACCACTTTACTTTTATAAATACGTCAAAAAGTGCCAAACAAAAAAAGTTCAGATTATCATCGACTTCAAAGATCAGTTATTTTTCTATTAGGTTAATATAGCAGAATTCACAGAAA
This sequence comes from Vesta saturnalis, assembly GCA_036346205.1. Lineage (NCBI taxonomy): Eukaryota > Metazoa > Arthropoda > Insecta > Coleoptera > Lampyridae > Vesta > Vesta saturnalis. The sequence continues at coordinate 4,039,892 of JARFJB010001727.1, read as the reverse complement.
CATCACTTTTTCAGATTCAAGATTGCAGTTACACCCCCTAGCGGCCATTTCAGAAACATGAAAATATTTTCCAGGTTTTTGTATTGGCCGTTTTAGTAGCAACTTTTTTTTCCGCAAGCCTCTACGATGTATAGTTTCCCAGATGCAGTATCTGACATTCCTAGTTGGCTACCCTGTACACGTTTTAACTAATTTTTTTGTTTGGTAATTACTTTTATTGCAATAGCCCTTTATTATCTAGAATAGTATAGAGGAAAAAAACCGCAATTTGAAAACGCTGAGTAAGTGATGTCTAATGTGATATTACGACAAGATTGTGTTAATTTTCCTACACCTTTAAAACCGGGTTATTTATTTTCACGAGTTGGGTAATTAAGAATTTTATTAAGGTACTGTATACAAGTAGAATATATTTGCATAAATCTATGTTGACATTTTAAATGCTAATTGTTTTTATAAGAAGCTGAATTTGAAACAAACTTATAATGTAAATCTTTATAATTGTGTACAAACACATTTACAAACAAGTTAATGAAGTAGTCTTTACTACAACGCATTTGAGTTGTTTATTAATTCAGACCTGTACCTTAATTAAGCAAATAAAGTAATTGTTTCAGCAAGAAGTTTCTCTATGATCACATTCAAATGTGAAATAAAGCATTCGTTATAAAACTTTGTTAACGATCTTAAAATAATTATCGTTATTAAAACATGATACAACTTTAAATTCAACAATTTTAAGTAAATTTGTAGCGTTTTATGTTATATGCAGATTTTTAGCTTACAGCCCTAATCACATTTTACTAAATTTTGTTTGCTAGCAATTCTACTCAGATGTTTGCAAATTACAGTCTAATCTAGGAATATTTATATTACTAGCTCCCTGCAAATTTTATGACAGTACCTCTAACAAATTTATATTAAGGGTAACAATATTCATGCTGCGCGATGCTTACTAAATAATCTCACTAACCTAGTGAACATTTTATTTAGCCAATTGGAATGGTAGACTATGAGTTCCCTATAATCTTATTAATAGAACCCTTATTTTTTTTACAATCTATACAAAGAGTTGAAAATTAAATAAGCGTAAATTACTGTATAAAACCCAATAACACGTTTGATTATTATGGTAATAAATAAGTAAACCCCACAATTTTGTACCCATCTGTGATTATAGTCGGAATATGGTTACTGGTTCTAGGTCATTGCTTTATATAAGCCACCCTAACAATGTAAACAATTTCATTGCAATAAATCCGTAATGGATACATGTACCCACCACCTACACATTTAAACTTGAAACTTGGAGCAAGTAATTGTTTAATTTAAACCATTCAATGCGTAGGCTTTGTGTAAAGTACACAATAAACAATGGTCAAACTAATTTATTATTCGCTACATTCGGTTAAAGTTATTTTAATGATTTTTGTTAATTTACTAAAGTTCAATTTTGTATTATTAAAGGTTAGTAAATAAAAAATTGATTCAAACTCTTATAAAGTATTTCAAAGTAATTTTAAGAAACTTTTAACTCTACTAAAATGGTGCTTGGAAAGTAAATGTTGCGGCATTGATTATAAACGTGCTGTATACTTTTCCGCCAATTTTTCTATTTTAAGAATTAACACAAACGATATCTTGCTCTTCGATTGCTACTTACTACAATATTGTTGTTAACTTTTTATTACTTACAAACCAATTTTCTAGACCGTATCGGTAATATTAAAGAAATATAAAATTTCAATTTTCGTTTTTAATTTTTCACGCTTTTGTTTTACAATTTACTAAAAAACAAGTTTCACATTATTAAGGTACATTTAATGCTCCTTAAGGTGGTACAAATGGTTTTTAAGTCCAATATTTCGTTTTCTTGATCCCGTCATCAACTTCAGTATTATAAACAATGACCCGGACTTTTTATTTCATGAGGCCTAATACCCATAACCAATAATTAAAGGACTATAAAATCTTTAAGAGCGTAACATTGAATTTGTTCGCCTTAATGCAATTTCAAGAAAAAAACGCTATTTGCTTGCCTTACATTGACTTTCATGGCAATGATTAAAAGATTAGAATTTATTCATCAGTCTGATATTTAGTTATTCGCAAAACTCCAATCTGATCAAAAAAGAATTGGCCGTCGAGTGGTTGGTACGTTGTGCTATTTGAATTAAATAGGATTGGATGAGGTTTAGGGTCTATTTCTTAATAAATTTATTTGCCGAATAAATCCCTATATAATTGCAGGTGTAACTATGGTAGTTATTAAGAGAATACAGTTTTTCGTACACTCAATGGAAATGGACCATATTTCCTGATTACAAATCTTAAAGAAAAGTGTCTTTTTTCTTTGTAGCAACCATTTCTTTATAAAGAATTTTAATTACTTATTGGAATAAATAAACCTACAACTATTAATGTTAGAAAAACATATGCTTGTACAATGTTTTAACTGATAGTGACGATTTTGATAAAACAACCTGATGAACCACTCCATTTGACGTAGAAAATGATGAAACGCTATATGCAGGAGCCAACTGTAATTCAGTACGTTCTAGGACAACATCTGATGGATTCTGGCATCCATTGTTGAAGCGTGCCAATTCTGAGCTATTATTACCTTAATCTGTTTTCAATTCTTGTCTATCGTAACCTTAATTAAGTTTCGATATTTGCATTATTATTATATATATATATATATATATATATATATATATATATATATATATATATATATATATATATATAGTATAATACAATAATGCAACGTTAATTGGTTTTCCGGTCAGAAAGCAGACTGTTAATTTTAAAAATAAGAGTTCTAACTATCTCTGATTCGTCATTTGTCAATAAAAATTTAAAAAAATTATCGAGACTCTTCATCGAAAACTCTTATCCTAAAACCTTACTTAATTTTCTCACAAGAAAGTCCTGCTATGCAAAATCATAATAATACGTCACAGCGTTCGATCAATAATACTTCTCAACAGATACCAAATAATAATATAAAAACCTATGTAGGCCTTACGTACTTAGAAAAAGTCACTCCACAAATAAAATATATCGTGAAACCATTTCCAATTATAATAGCAGATAAACCGTTAGTTACTCTTAAAATCCTCTTCTCTCCTTTAAAGGAAAAAACGCATTTTCTATTACATTCAAATATCGTATACTCTCTAAATTGTACTAAGTGCTCTGGCACGTATATAGGGCAAACTTCACAATTTTTGAAAGGTAGAATTTCAGCTCATAAATCAGACATAAAATTTAAAAAACTAGGATGTCAATTGGCAGCACATTCAGTTGAGAACAGTCACTCTTTCGATTTCGATAACCCAAAAATATTGGCTAAAGAACGTAATATATCAAAACGCTTATTCCCTGAAATGTGTCATATGTGATGAAAATTCAATTAATAATAGAACAGACATTAGTGGCCTCAGCACTATATATAATTATCTATTAAATATGCAATTCATCAATCATTAATTCTTAGTTTTGACTTTGTACTATTTTGAAATTCCCGCTTTACTTTACTTAAGAAAGGGGGGGGGGAGATTGGTACTCCCATCCTTGTCCAATATAAAACTGGCATTTCCCTAGTACACATGCTTCTTATCAGTTAAAATTGCAGTAACACGCATTTAAAAATAACGTCTCCATTTGTACATTAATTGTAAGTCTTTTACAATAACCTTTTATAATGTTAATTAGTTAATTATAATTTTAGATTTCCTGTTTTAAGTACTTCTTACATGTATTTATTCATACATTCATCAATATTTATTAATTGTTACATTGTCACATTCCGTTTCAATTCATCATTAATTTATGTAAGTGTGTACACTTTGTAAATTTAATTTTATATTTCCTGACCATGGCGTCTTTTAGTATTAGTCCAGAAGAAGAAATAAAATATTTCGAAATATCGACTTAATAATGGAATTTTAAATCTTTTTAAAATTAACAGTCTGCTTTCTGACCTGAAAACCAATTAACGTTGCATTATTGTATTTCAAAAAAGTAGGTCAAATTACTTCCCATCACTCTTATTATATATATATATATATATATATATATATATATATATATATATATATATACAGGGTGTATTTTAAAAAACCGACAAACGAAAACTGGAGATTCTATGATTCAAAATAAGACAAAAATGATCATAAACGCTTTTCCGAAAATGCTTCCTAACCGACATACAGGTTGATTAAAAAATACTTTTTTTAAGGTTTTTTTAAGATTCCTCAAAAACTACAAAAGATATTACACTGAGATTTGGTACACCTAAATATCTAATTAAATACAATTAATCAGGTGAGTTTGAGTGAACTGACTCCATCCAGTAGCGTAGAATAATTTAAGTTAATCAGTTTAACTAAAAAAAAAACGCACGCCCCTGCAAATAAAATCATACTTAGTATTTTTTCGATTCGGCACCCCGTTTTTGAAATATTTTGCATTAACATAAACGACCACATTATTCAATAAAAATCAAAATTTGTTTTATTTTACAAAAAAATAACACAGGTAACTATTAGGTACATTATTGAAGAGATATTGAAGGAATCAAATACAAAATAATAATGATTTTCATACATATTGTTCAAAATGTCCTCCTTCCTTTTGAATACAAGCTTGTATTCTTCTTAGCAAATGAAACCTAACACGCTGAAATTTGTGTCATAGCCCTAATCTCATCGCATGCCATCTGTATGCGATTCCAAAGTTGCTCTCGATTATCAATTTGAACAGAATAGACACGAGAAAAAGGTACAATGAGTTTAAATCTGGCGATCGTGCCACGGTACTTCCTCGTTCAATCCAGCGTCCAGGGAACCATGCATTTAAAAGTTCTCTGACGTTTCGTGTAGAATGTGGTGCAGCACCATCATGCATGAAATACATGTGCATTCTAACATCTAAGGGTACGTCGTCAAACAATTCTGGCAAATCTTCTCTCAAAAAATTTAAATAGAATTCCCCTGTAAGTCTTTGAGGAAAACGGATAGGTCCGATTAGGTGTTCGTCTAGTATACCTATCCAAATATTTTCGCTAAATCTATGTTGGTGATCTGTAACTACAGTTGGATGCTGATTTTCATCTAACCATTTGTGGGAATTATGCAAGTTTATTATTCCATTTCGGGAAAAAATACACTCATCAGTGGTCAATAAGTTTCCAATAAATTGTACATCTTCAGCATTTTTATTTAAAAACCATTCGCAAAAATTCATTCGACGAGGATGGTCAGCAGGTAACAATGCATGCACTTTTTGTAGGTGAAAGGGATGTAAATTTTGTTCTCGTAAAACTTTCTAAGACTTGCTATGCGACACACCAAATTCTAAACCTAACCCACGCGTACTTATTGATGAATTTTCATAAAATCTATCTAAAATTTGTTCCTCTATTTCAACTGGTACACGAGCATTTCGTCCGGAATTTTTCTTTCCTTTTAAACTTCCATACTCTAACAAATTACAATGAACGGTTCTAAAGGTAGTATGATGTGGATGTATTCTATTTGGAAATCTTTGTTCATAAAGTCGAGCAGCTGCACCAGCATTGCAATTAGTATTACCATAACATAAATGCGTATCGACCAGTTCTCGTTTGGAATAATTCATTTTTGCACAGTAATTAGACACAAACAATGAATTACAAAACACGCGTAAATGTAACTATTTTAGCAAACATAAGATACGTAACTGTCAAATGCAAAGCAATCACTGATTTATTTAATTTGGTTATTACTGAATAATGTAGTCGGTTATTATAATGCAAAATATTTCAAAAACCGAATCGAAAAAATACTAAGTATGATTTTATTTGTAGAATTAAATGTTGAATTTAACAAAAAAATATTTCTTCAAAAAAAGCAGGGACGTGCGTTTTTTTTTACTTAAAGTGAATAGCTTAACATATTCTACGCCACTGGATGCAGTCCGTTGACTCAAACTCACCTGATTAATTGTACTTAATTAGACATTTAGGTGTACCAAATCTCAGTGTAATATCTTTTGTAGTTTTTGAGGAATCTTAAAAAAATCTTAAAAAGATTATTTCTTAATCATCCTGTATCTCGATTAGGAAGCATTTTCGGAAAAGCGTTTATGATAATTTCTGTCTTATTTTGAATCATAGTATCTCCAGTTTTCGTTTGTTGGTGATTTTAAAATACACCTTGTATATATATATATATATATATATATATATATATATATATATATATATATATATATATATATATATATATATATATATATACAGGGTATTTCGCATAGGAACCGACAGAGCAGGAGCATGTAGAGGAGCCTAAAATATGATGATTTAACGCAACTTATCTATATAACAAGTTGTACCCGTGAGAACTTATAAGCATTTAAAGTTGGATCTTAAATTTCTAAAAAACTCAATATCTCAGTAATACATTAAGTTATAAAAGCCAAATTGGAATACGTTGTGGATGTACCAAGAGTATTAATCGGTAGTAAGTAGAGATCAATTGTAGCATTTGAAAGGGTTGATTAGGATTGATGCTCCCCTAAAATTTAACAGACCGTTTTAACCCGTTGGCGGATTTAATATATTATTACTTCATTGTATAAGTAATTCAATTCTAAAACTTTTTTTACTCTTGTTATTTTTTAAAAAACTTTGTCGTTTTCACACAAAAAGCGAATAACTAGAGACATGTTGTACTTTATTAATTTTACTCAAAAAGTTCAGTAGTTGTTAATGAAATGGTACGTTAAAACTTGATAATCAGATGTCAAATTATTTAATTTTAGTAATAGCTTACAGGTTCATTTGAAAATGACTGGATAGTTTTCACTTAGCGAACAAGTTGACATGTTGTTAGTGCTAGGTTTCTGTGAAGAAAACTGCAGAAGGAGTGTTGAAGAATATCGGAGAATATATCCTAATCGTGTGATCCCCCACAGAGAAACATTTTCCAATGTTGAAAGACGGGCACGAGAAACAGGCAGGTTTACCAGTTGCACTCGAGAGCGTACTATTGCAATTAGGGTACAAGACGACGAACTTATTTTGAATACAGTTGAAGATGAACCAGGTATTAGTACAAGAAATTTATCTCGACAAACTGGAATATCGCAAACTTCTGTACACCGAATTCTCAGACGTAATCTACTACACCCATATCATGTTCCGAAAGTACAAAAATTGTTCCCGGAGGATTTGATTAAGTGAGTGACTTTCTGTCAGTTTATTTCACGTCAAGAGATTGGTTTCCAAAAAAAAAATCTCTTTACTGATGAGGCTTGTTTCACTCGCAGAGGAATTACAAACCAGCATAATTATCATGAGTATTCCGACGTAAACTCCCGTTCAGTAATTTCTCGACATTTCCAACGCGAGTTTAAAATAAATGTTTGGATCGGCATTATTGACCGGTATCTAATTGGTCCGGTTATTTTACCACATACACTAAATGGCCAAAATTATTTGGAATTTCTCCAAAATACCCTTCCGGATTTGCTTGACGAGGTACCACTGCAACTGAGACTAGGACACTGGTTTATACATGATGGAGCACCACCTCATTTTATCAATTTGGTTAGAGACTTTTTAAATCACCAGTATCCAAACAGATGGATAGGACGTAGAAATAATTGCCCACAAGTTTGGCCCACGGCCACCAGACCTAAATAAATGTGACCACTTTCTTTGGGAAATGTGTGTATTCTTCTCCCATTGGGTTCCGGGAAGAATTGTGGAATCGTATTACGAGCAAATGTAACATGATAAAAAATAATCATGAGTTATTAGAAAAAGTAGACTTCAATTTTCGACGAAGAATAAATTTATGCCTGAGAGAAAACGGTGACCATTTTCAACAATTTTTATAAATTATCATCAAATCTGTTTTCTATTGTTTATTTGTTTTTCTATTCAATTATTTTTATTTACAATTGTTTGATGATTTTGAGTAAAATTAATAAAGTACGACATGTCTTTAGTTATTCGATTTTTGTATGAAAACAACGTTTTTTAAAAAATAACAAGAGTAAAAAAAGTTTTAGAATTAAATTACTTATAAAATGAAGTAATAATGTATTAAATCCGCCAAAGGGTTAAAACGGTCTGTTAAATTTTAGGAGAGCATCAACCCTTTCAAATGCTACAATTGATCTCTACTTACTACCGATTAATACTCTTGGTACACCCACAACGTATACCAAATTTGGTTTTTATAACTTAATGTATTACTGAGATATTGAGTTTTTTAAAAATTTAAGATCCAACTTTGAACGCTTCTCAGGGATACAACTTGTTATATAGATAAGTTGCGTTAAATCATCATATTTTAGGATCCTCTACATGCTCCTGCTCTGTGTCGGTTCTTATGCGAAACACCCTATATATATATATATATATATATATATATATATATATATATATATATATATATATATATATATATATATATATTACGTCACATTAGTATCTTTTTTGTTCAATAATAAAAATTTTTATATCTCAATATTTTCACTTTAGTCTACATAATTACGAGTACCTCTTTATGTAGTATGTTATGGTCTTTGTTTTGTGCGCAACTCAACAGGCTTTGACCCTTAACTCATTTCCGTTTCTTATGCCGTGCAGTTCAGACGTTATCTTTTTTAAGTTTTGCTTCCCTTTTATAAGTTATGTAAAGGCTTCTAATTACATTTGTATATACTATATTTATTAGGGAAGAAAGTAGGATCAAAACTAGGAACAAGAGTAGGGACAAGGAAATCTCTTTTGTTATGAAAAAAGCTTTTATTTGGATAAATTCCCGTGTTATTGTATAAGCTTGGTGTGACTTCACGACGTAAAAATTCATAAAATGGCGCTTGACAATGTATTGTCATTTTCTCGAACATTAATGGGGATACCTTCGTATCAGTACCGCTTGCTGTTAGTTTGCCTGTGTTTGTAGTTTTTCCATTATTGGTATGTGGAAGACATGAAAATTACCTTCATTTATGATCTACATTTTGTTTGTTTGTACGTTATTAACAAATGAAAACTATTGTACCTTACCTTACGTTTATCTTATGGAAATTGCGTTACCTTCATGTATGGTCTACAGTTTGTTTATTTGTACGTTATTGACAAATGGAAATTACCTTTATCGTATGTTTATCTTATGAATTCGGAATGAAAATTCTCCGACTGCATTGCATTTTAAGACGAAGTTATATTTATTTTGTACAAGTAAGTAAGTACCGTTTTAGTGCAGTTGAAGTAAATAACAAATCAGTTAGTGTTATTTTGATACGGTTAAAACAGCTGAATCCTGCTCCTATGTTAAAAACATTCGAGTTCATAACCTATGGCAACGGTAATTTGTTGACATAGGTCAATACACGTTTCATTATTGAATACAGCGTTGATCATATTGCATTTTGAAGTTTTTAAGTAAATATAGATTATAATATTGTACAGCGTTTTATTTAGTAATTTTAAGATCGCAAGGTTTTACTAGAAATATCGTTTTAGCTATCTTATGCTGATATTAATCAGACATTTTGTTTTATTAAATACGCATATACATACAGTTGTTTAGTGTTTATTCAGATTATCTGTTATGCTTTAAGATACAAATTTCTCAAATTATTGTTGTATTTTAATGGTCAAACGTATAAATTGAGTGGCGTCCCAACAATAAAGCAAATACTAATGCTGATTACATCTACGGATAAATCTCTGCTTCCCTCCACCTGAAAATTAATGAGTTCTCAATTACAGTAAGTTTATACCTCACTGAGCAATTTACCTTTGTAATATAACAATCAACAAAACGAAATTTTTTATTTGCTATACTGTTTGACGATGATGGTTGATTAAAAATCATTTTCGACGTCGCCATTTTATTGTTAATGCTTTTTTCTATATATTTTTCTGGAGTCGTGTTTGATCGCCATCTTCCATAATTTACGAGCCTCCTGATCTCCGCCCCACTCTCAGCAAGAAAAATAGTTGACGTTCGACGTAGACGGTGTCCAGTGTAACCGTCTGGTAGAAACTGTGGATCCACACAGGTTGCACTGTACATTTATTGTTCATATAAAATATGAACAATCTTGAGTGCAACTCAATCTTATTAATTCCTCTCATTTCCGTCATAACGGTGAATATACGCTTCGTCCTTGTCTTAGTGTCATGGAGAATGACAACCAAAATAGAGCCGGTATGCTCGATATCCTTCACATTTAACTTTCTCAGCTCCTCACTACGACATGCCCCATGCAGACCGAAAATTACCGCCGCTTTAATCATATGAAAAGTATCGTCAGGCGCTTCTCTCAAAAATTTTGACACATCATCCTGCGATAGAAATTTTGATTTTTTTTGCTTCATATCTCTCACTTTGGCGCTTTAAATATAACTTTAAATGTAACTTCCCATAATTCGATATATCGACGTTTTCTTTCACTCTCAACGTGCTTTTCAACATGATAGTATTCAGGAAAACTAACTTTTTCATGAAAAAAAAATCAAGCATAACTTCTTCTTCGATATCCCTTACATTCTTTAAAGTCCTCCTATTGAAAATATTGTAGGTCTTCTCATATTTATCTCGTGATTTCAAGGGTAATAAACTAGCAACAGCTTCAAACGCTAATGCCGATATTTCAGGATAATTTTCATTATTTATTTCCATTTTCACGCGCTACCACTTGACAAAATTTTTGTTTAGTTGTTGCAGTGATGGAAAGGGCAATTTGATTCTCGCGCTTGTCATGTATTTTTTAAAGAATTTCTTATAAAATGTAATCCATTTCCATTTAGTGTACGAAAAAATTTTATGTATTATTCTTAAAGAAAAGCATGTTTTTTATTACTCATCGCGTTTCTAATCTCGGCTGTGCCTCGATTAGAAAGATCGCGATTCGTAAAGAAAACAATACTTTTCTTTACTTATAATACAAGTAACTATGTTAGGAGGTGTAAAGACCGGCCCTAAGTGTTGCATCAAGTGGGGCAGGTAAACAATGAAACCCAATTTATGAATACATAATTAATTGCACAAATACATTAATAAATCAAATAACAAAAAAAACGTGCGTACAAAATTATGAAATTCAATAACAGAAAAAAAATTAAAAAGCAGTTTAACTATCAATTATCCACGCCAGGAATGTTTACCGCTATGTCATTAATTTATGAATTTAGCTGTTCAATTTGGTTATACTGTCTTCTCATATAAAACAGTCAATTAAATAAGGATGGAGAAAACTCGTAGTTCATTTGACGAAATCGACATACGATATTGAATAAGCAAATGCAGTAGAAAAAGTAAACCTATAAACGCGAAATCAATTTGTTTTACATGCATATGAATTTAATTCTCATTTGACTAATACTACGTAACCTCCATTTGTTTGTTTATCCTTGGAATGTTTCCTCATTTCCTACATTTCCTTCTATTAATGATCATTTATTACACACTTTAAAGAAAATGGGGATCCCCTGATATCAACATCTGCTGTCCAAGACGTATCACGTTAAGTGTTTATACCTTAATTCATTACAATCATGAAGTTATAGCGTGACAAGCCCCTTGGGTATATCTGAGAAGATGGTGACAAATATCAGTCTCGAGCTGCATCTAACCATGTTTTAACAAGTGCGGGTAAAAAACGACCACGCAAGAAAACAATATCTGACGATCTACCTGAAACATCAAACATGGGCATTAGTAATACGTTACACAAGTATGTATGCATAAAGTGTGTAATATTACATCACAATCTCTTACACATGCTTGACATACTAATTTATTTACAAAAAAACATGTCACAGTTACAAGTTTAAATGAAGAAATTCGTAACGGTCACATATTAATAAGTGACAGAAGTCTTCATCGTGCTATCCAGTCGCTAGGATTCAAATTCAAAAAAAACTTCAACCGTAGAACTTTATTGGAAAAAAGTTATATCACAGAAATGCGAATTAAATTTCTTAAACAATATATTAAAGGGATGAATTCACCTAATCGTCGGCAAGTAAACTCTTTTAATTAAAATCATTATGGCCTAATTGTGCGCGATACACTGAAGAAACAATAAATCAATGGCATAAACGGGAAGAAATGTTGCACATCACTGTTAACAAACTGATTATTAAAATCGGAAACTATTCTGAAAGCTTGGATGTAGATAGTTAACCCTGATTAGAAGTTTTACACTTTGACAACGATGTTTCTACAACCTAAAATTAGTAATACGAGTGTGTTAGTTCATATTTAATACAATTTCTATTAGTAATTAATGTATTTCAATTACGTAAGTACAATATATTTTGTGGTAAAATGCTTTTCTAGATGTTAATTTACACATTTCCCATAGAATTTATGTTCCACATTAAATGTCACCTTCATATGAATATTTAGGCACGTAACTTAACACCCATTTTGTGTAATAATGTTACCATCTTATTGTGGACCACCATTGCTACTGAATTGTTAACAACAATAAGAAATTATGATTCTGAAATGTAGTAGTCTTGCGAGGTGTAAATAGTGCAGCTCGATAGCAGTTCCATACAAATTGTTTAACCTATCAATTGAATTTTCAAATTAGCAATTGGTGATTGTTTATCAGCAACTTACAACATAACCATTCTCCTATTTTTATAATTCCGCTGCAATTACTAAATGTTTACATTTTGTTGAAAATTGCATTGTTTGTAATAGGGCAGCAATGTGTTATATATACATAACCTGCATGGTGCAAAAATAACGTACCAATCACCTGTTAGATTTCAAGGATATTGGGTATCATTACGATAATCAACGTTCTCCAACTTTTACAAAATAAATCGCAATAAATAAGTAATTGTATTTCGGAATTCTGCTACTTTAAATGCTGCCATCTTGGGGTATATTTTCTAATCAGAATTTATTATAACGAAAATAATTTTAACTCATGTTTTTCATATTACACCATATGATTGGTGATGATGACATAGCGGTAAACACTCCTGGCGGGGGTAGTACACATAAACCCATGATTAAGATCAACTAATCCCGGCCTTTATGTTAACACCAAAGTATATAAGAAAATAATAATGCAGGCTAAAGTACACATAAAATACGATATACAGTAAAATGAAACAGGTAACAATAAGGGAACTGAAATGCAATTTAACTGCACTTAGATACCAACAAAAAATAGGCAGGGAATTTACACATACACAATTGTGTGGTTAATAAAAGCACAAAAATATATACGTACAATTACAATAAACTACATATATAAAGAAAAATTAGTTCGTAAACAAACAATTCTAAATGAGCTACCTAAATCAAGGACACAAAGAAACATGATTAAAACAAAGCCTTGCAATGGTCAGGTGCAAATAAATGATAAAAAAGTGACCGGTAACTTAGCCATAAGTGACTACGCTTTTCATATTTTCATATTTATTACTAAAAGAAGTATTAATTTTTAAAATATACACTCGTACGTAACCAACCCCCGAATTTAAAAGTACCAAACAAAGATGTGTTTTGATGTTCCGATGTAATTAATTACTAACTGCGACGTTTTTACCCCAAAAACGTGTGTATAGGAATTTTCAACGATTTGTCACGGTCTTTCGGTAAAGGCAGTTTGGACAGAACACCTACTTTCTACGCCAACATATGTTTTTATTTTTCTTTTCAACCTTTAGTCAAATATCAGTTAAATAAAATACATAAAATAAAATATCCCAAAAAACATTATCAAATTACGATTTATTCCCAAGATATTAAAACCCATTAATTATCTTTTCTTTCTAGGTAATAATTGAGATCTGAACATTTTTGTTACAATAATAACATTTTCTCGGTCCGACACCTACGATTTTCTACCAAAAACTCCGATGCGTCTAATATTAGTAGGTTTTATATTACATAATAATATAACTAAATCAATGACGATTAATAGATTAATCGTAATTGGATTAAATAAATGAATAGAAGATATGCAAGCTATTTAACTTTTTAATGCAGTAGTAAAATAGAAATGATTTGAAACTTCACAGTTAAGTATGGAGCTTCTGTGTATTTACATTTCGCCACACTCATTGGCTCATTCAGAATACAAAAAATGTACAATAAACAATTTTGGTGCACGGTATATAAAAAATGTTACACGACGAAGACAAATTCTGCATAATAAATTGTGGGGTGATTTACATAATCTAATTTACAAAATGTTTGGTATGGAACAATACACAAACTTCCAGTTAACAAAGTGGAAATTAAAAGAAATAAACTAATTTTTTTAACAATAATTATTGTAGTATAATTATGCAACCTCTATTTGAATACGTTCATAATGAAAACAGGCAACATTGTAAAAACAACAGTAATTTATGCCAGATGGACGTTTAAACCTTCATGTCAGGTAGAGGTTAATGGACATCTAACTTGAGAAAAGAATATTCTTAAGACCCCCGCTTCTATAAAATATGGGTAATACAGTTTAAGCATTTTTAATTCCGTTTAATTAATTTTGGGGCTTATCTGGCATTGTATTAAAAAACATTCAAACAAAAGTTATGTAAAATTAGATATTCTTTGAAAAATATTCTATGCATTTTCCTATAAAATTGATCGTTATTCAGTTATTGAAAAAAAAAAGTAACAGTTAAATTCTATCTTAGGAACTTTTTATCACTAAATGGCGCGTAGTATCAATGAATTGGTTAGAACATAATTAATCGATATACTTAGAATCTACAGTGCCTATTCTATGAACTATAAAACTGAAATTTTGTAAAACCGAACCAAGGCAAATACACTACATTTTTTATGGTATTCGGTAACTTAATCATTAAGAATGGCGGATAGACGCCATTTTGTAGAATAATTTTAGATGGGATCATATGGAAAGTAATACCTCATTTGAAAGCTCGTTCCATGTCCATTTCAACGACATCAACAACATTAAAATATCACTACTGATTCACGCGTTTTAACCCAAAAAAAGCCACTTAACGTTTTAATAAATCCGTAGTGATATTTTAATGTCGTTAAAAAGTACTTGAAACAAGCTTTCAAATTAGGTATTACTTCCCATGTGATCCCATTTAAAATTATTAAAAAATGGCGACTGTCCGCCATTTTTAATGATTACGTCACTGAAAACCATCTAAAACGTTGGTTTCCCAAAATGTTATTAATTTGTATCTTATGGTTCACATAATAGGTACAGCGCGCGCGCACGTGTGTGCATACACACTGCACGGCCGATCTTGGCAAAACTTGGTGATCCCTCTATAAGGAACCAATATTCCAGAAGAGGTCATCAAAAACACGGGAACAACCGATAGCTTTCAAGAAACTGTTATTACTTTCAATCTACAACCGCGTGTCCCGGTAGGGGTACCGCGCCTGTTCCGTAGTCTCGAGATAACTCCACCTGAACAACCGATCAAACACGTTCACAAGATAGAAGGTTAAAATGGGAATGGAAGTAAAGTGTATACTTAGTTATACATTTCATTTTTAGGGTTAGCTTATTCTTTAGGTTAGTTTGTTTGATACGTTTAGTTTTCCTTGAGGTTAGTTTTGGATACCAGTAGACAAAGCTTCTTTTTCTTTACACTATTTTTTTTTAAAGTTTTTTAAGGATTGATACCTTCATGGTATTTTCAGTTTAATGATAACGCACAAAATTTAAATTTAAGAAATTAAAATTTGGAAAAGCATTTGCTATCGCAGCGTAATTACAATAATGTAGTTTTATTTAAATAGTAATTTGAGAAATTATTTTAGCGTTCATTAGTTTTCGTTTTAATGATTTGAAAGATTAATGGTTATTGTAAGTGCGAATCGAAGCCGCAGTTGCATTCCAGTAAAATGTTTTACAGATGTTGCTGTGTTATCGACCGATTTTTAATTACCGATTAAAATAGGTAATTAAACTGACGCAATTTCAAACTGTGATATACGATTGTTATTTATTAATGATTTCATTTTATGAAACACTTCTTTGTATTATATTTAATTGTGTTTTCATATCATTTTTTCATTCGCTTTCCATCTGCATCCCTTCATTATATTTTTTTTACTGCGCCCAATTACTTCGGTATCAGTTATTCAGGGTTTAAAAAAATTATTTGTTGATGTCAATTTGGATATTAATTGTTTTTAAATACTTAGCCGATATGTAAAACTTTTTTGTAATTACTAATTTCAGTATGAAAATGTACATTTTCACGATTCACACATAATTGAAAAACTTGTCTCTTGGGTAATTAAATCGTGTATTTTCTTTATTATATAAGTTTATCTTTATTTGCTCATCTTTACAAGTCTTGCATAGTATTCGTGCTTATTTTTTACATTTTTATCTGTTATTTATATTTATTTACCTCCTTTCCTAACTTAACCTACACCGCCTTCTTTCCTTTTGTCTCCTCTCCCTTATCTGTCTTCTCCTTTTCCATATCTCTTCCATCCAATCGCAACCCTTCCTTTGTCCACTAGTATTTCTTCAATCGTCCTCTCCTCTTCCTTTAACTCCCTCCATTCTTTTAGCACAATGTTTGACCGTCTCTATCTTTTCCCTACACAACCTACATTTTCTATCTTCGTCCTCTTTCCAATATTTGTTTCCCTCTCTTCATTTCCACATTTAGATCTTGCTATTATTTTCTTGTATTTTGGGTAAATAAATCGTGTATTTTCTTTATTTATCTTTTATATAATTTTAAACGTTTGTACGTACAGCTATCGTCCTCAAGTTAATGGTAATA
This sequence comes from Vesta saturnalis, assembly GCA_036346205.1. NCBI lineage: Eukaryota > Metazoa > Arthropoda > Insecta > Coleoptera > Lampyridae > Vesta > Vesta saturnalis. The sequence goes on along the minus strand of JARFJB010001727.1, from coordinate 4,023,109 downwards.
TCTTTAAGCATACTTGAGATATCAAAACCAAATTTATGAAATAAGAACAAATTATTCATATTTAATAAATTTCAATGAGTATGGATAGTTGTATGTACGGTATAGTGTTGCTTTGTAAACATAGACATTCTAATTATATATATATATATATATATATATATATATATATATATATAACAGAAAAAAATTTGGTAAAACGGGAGGCAGTAATTCCGCATACTCGCAGTAACTCGTAGTAGAAAAGCTATTTGCAAAATTGCGAAAACCCGCCACTGTACGTAATTGCAAGACTGCTGCTCTTTCACATCGTTTTTAGTAAATAATAAATTCATTTTTAGAAATAAAATCCATTCCTCAAATTTGGGAATGAATTAAGATTCTCAAGTAGCTCAAAACCAACTTTCCCAAAATAAGTTTAATAACTGAATAGCTCCTAAATATACGTTAGTTTCGATATATATTAATTAAAATATCATCTTCAGGGAGGAAAAATTATGCAATAATAGTCAAATTTAATTAAAATATGCGTAAAAATGTTTAAAACTATTCTACGCATATTTTGATTAAATTTGACCATTATTGCATAATTTTTCCTCCCTGAAGATGATATTTTAATTAATTTATACCGAAACTTATACATATATATATATATATATATATATATATATATATATATATATATATATATATATATCGAGCTTTTGATAGTGTGTCGCATGAGATTCTTGTTCAGAAATTAAGACAAATTTATAATTTTGGTACTATTAGCTGCAAATTAATTTATTCTTACTTAAAAAATAGACGCCAAGTCGTAACAGTGAATGATAAAACATCAAAGTCGCGTTTATTGACTTTGGGAGTTCCCCAGGGATCAATACTAGGACCACTCCTTTTTTTAATATTTATTAACGATTTACCGCCTCATTTGTCTAACCTTAACCATTGTCTTCTGTATGCAGACGACACAACACTAATTATTAGTGATAGTGATCCTTCTAAAGTTTTAATCAAGGCCCAAAATGCTTTAATTTCGGCAGAACAGTGGTGCCAAAATAATCTTTTAATTCTAAATAAAAACAAAACCATTCAAATGATGAGCACCTTGAAACCTTATTCACTTCATAACCCCAACTTTGTGCAATTTTTGGGTGTCAAATTAGATCCAAAACTTAGTTTTTCAGAACATGTTAAGTCTTTAGCCAAATTATTATGTTCTAATATATATCTCATGCGCCGCCTTGCAGATAGTATTTCAGAAAATATGCTAAAAATGGCCTATTTCTCATTTATTCACTGCCATCTGTGTTACTGCAACATAGTTTGGGGTAATTGCTCTCAATCGTCGCGAATTTTCGCCCTTCAACGCCGCGCTGTTCGAGTACTGGGGGGACTTGGGTATACCGAAGATTGCAAATCTCTTTTTATTAAATTTCATATTTTAACTGTTCGTAGTATTTTTATTCTAAACTGCATACTTTATGCTAAAGCTCATTCTGATATTTATTCAACTAGGTCCACTGTTCATGAGTAGGGAACGAGAAACAGTAGTGATATATGTAGAAACTTTTATAGACTAACAAAAACACATAATAGTTTTATTAATTTATCTGTGAAATATTTTAATTTATTACCAACAGAAATTAGGAACTTAGATTTTGGATTGCTAAAACGGAAAATTAAGTTCTTTTTATTAAATAAAGCCTTTTATAGTGTTCAAGAATTTGAATCTTGTAATTTAAGACTTCTGTAAAGTGTTTTTTTTTCTATAACATGTACTACAGCAATAAAACATATTATTATTATATATATATATATATATATATATATATATATATATATATATATATATGCACGTACTCGTGCTCGCGCTCGCGCTCGTGCTCGTGCTCGTATTCGTGCTCGTGCTCGTGCTCGTGCCCGTGCTCGTGCTCCTGCTGGTGCTCGTGCATGTGCCTGTGCCTGTTCCTGTTCCTGTGCCTGTGCCTGTGCCTGTGCTTGTGCCTGTGCCAGTGCATGTGCATGTTCCTGTGCCTGTGTCTGTGCCTGTGCCAATGCCTGTGCCGGTGCCTGTGCCTGTGCCTGTGCCTGTGCCTGTGCCTGTGCCTGTGCCTGTGCCTGTGCCTGTGTCTGTGCCTGTGCCTGTGCCTGTGCCTGTGCCTGTGCCTGTGCCTGTGCCTGTGCTGTGTCTGTGCCTGTGCCTGTGCCTGTGCCTGTGCCTGTGCCTGTGCCTGTGCCTGTGCCTGTGCCTGTGCCTGTGCCTGTGCCTGTGCCTGTGCTTGTGCCTGTGCCTGTGCCTGTGCCTGTGACCTGTTCCTGTGCCCGTGCCTGTACCCGTGTCCGTGCCTGTGCCTGTGACTGTGCCTGTGTCTGTGGCTGTGTCTGTGCCTGTGCCTGTGCCTGTGCATGTGCCTGTCCCTGTGCCTGTGCCTGTGCCTGTGCCTGTGCCTGTGCCTGTGCCTGTGCCTGTACCTGTGCCTGTGCCTGTACCTGTGCCTGTGCCTGTGCCTGTGCCTGTGCCTGTGCCTGTGCCTGTGCCTGTGCCTGTGCCTGTGCCTGTGCCTGTGCCTGTGCCTGTGCCTGTGCCTGTGCCTGTGCCTGTGCCTTGTGCTTGTGCCTGTGCCTGTGACTGTGCCTGTACCTGTGCCTGTGTCTGTGCCTGTTCGTGTGCCTGTGCATGTGCCTATGCCTGTGCCTGTGCCCGTGTCCGTGCCTATGCCTGTGCCTGTGCACTTGCCAGTGACTGTGCCTGTGCCTGTGTCTGTACCTGTACCTGTGCCTGTGCCTGTGCTTGTGCCCGTGCCCGTGCCCGTGCCTGTGTCTGTCTGTGTCTGTGTTTGTGTCTGTGTCTGTGCCTGTGCCTGTTCCTGCGTATGTGCCTGTGCCTGTGTATGTGCCTGTGTCTGTGCCTATGTCTGTGCCTGTGTTTGTGCCTATGCCTGTGTCTGTGCCCGTGTCTGTGCCTGTGCCCGTGCCTGTGTCTGTGCCTGTGCCTGTGTCTGTGTCTGTTTCTGTGTCTGTGCCTGTGTCTGTGTGTGTGTCTGTGTCTGTGTCTGTGTCTGTGCCTGTGCATGTGCCTGTGCCTATGTATGTACCTGTGCCTGTGCCTATGTCTGTGCCTGTGCCTGTGGTGGTGCCTGTCCCTGTGCTTGTGCATGTACTTGTGCTTGTGCCTGTGCTTGTGCTTATGCTTGTGCTTGTGCTTGTGCTTGTGCTTGTGCTTGTGCTTGTGCTTGTGCTTGTGCTTGTGCTTGTGCTGTCTGTGCTTGTGTGTGCTTGTGCTTGTGCTTGTGCTTGTGCTTGTGCTTGTGCTTGTGCTTGTGCTTGTGCTTGTGCTTGTGCTTGTGCTTGTGCTTGTGCTTGTGCATGTGCTTGTGCATGTGCTTGTGCTTGTGCTTGTGCTTGTGCTTGTGCTTGTGCTTGTGCTTGTGCCTGTGCCTGTGCCTGTGCCTGTGCCTGTGCCTGTGCCTGTGCCTGTGCCTGTGCTTGTGCTTGTGCTTGTGCTTGTGCTTGTTGCTTGTGCTTGTGCTTGTAATTGTGCTTGTGCTTGTGCTTGTGCTTGTGCTTGTGCTTGTGCTTGTGCTTGAGCTTGTGCTTGTGCTTGTGCTTGTGCTTGTGCTTGTGCTTGTGCTTGTGCTTGTGCTTGTGCTTGTGCTTGTGCTTGTGATTGTGCTTGTGCTTGTGCTTGTGCTTGTGCTGGTGCTTGTGCTTGTGCTTGTGCTTGTGCTTGTTCGTATTAGTGTTCATGTTCGCGTTCGTGTTCGCGTTCGTGTTCGTGTTCGTGTACGTCTTCGTGTACCGTGATAGTGTTCGTGTTCGTGTTCGTGTTCGTGTTCATGTTCGTATTCGTGTTCGTGTTCGTGTTCGTGTTCTTGTTCGTGGTTGAGTTCGTGTTCGTGTTCGTTTTCGTGTTCGTGTTTGGGTTCGTGATCGTGTTCGTATCCGTGTCCGTGTCTGTGTCCGTGTCCGTGTCCGTGTCCGTGTCCGTGTGCGTGTCCGTGTCCGTGTCGGTGTCCGTGTCCGTGTCCGTTTCTGTGTCCGTGTCCGTGTCTGTTTCCGTGTCCGTGTCCGTGTCCGTGACTGTGTCTAGTGTAAGTGTCTGTGTCTGTGTCTGTGTCTGTGTCTGTGTTTGTGTAATTCGAACTACGAGAGCTTGAGCACGAAACAAATGACAGGGTTTATTTTTTCTAAACCCACGCATACCCTCTTTAGAAATATTGTTATGTACTAATGTTTTGAGTGATTAATAAATACATGCTCCTTTTTGATATAATAGAGTTAGGCATTTATACAAAATTCAATCATTACTATGCTAACTATCAGTTAAACAAGGCTATTATCAGAGCGAGAACTTGTTAAACAAAGGTGATGATGCGAAATCACTAACTCAAACTTTACTTCATAACAAATTGAAGACACATTGCAAGCAATTTCAAAACGCAAATAAATAGCAACACTCGATGTAGACATGCCGTATAGCTTCGGTACACAATTTCAGTAGGAGATCGCGAAAGCCCAAAGCACTAATGCTACAGCCAAGAGTGATATAGTTCTTTGTATTAGAATAAAATGGTTACTACATTTATAACAAATATACATTAATATTTGTTCTGTCAAAACGAAATGTTTGAGATAATTTTACACTTGACGTTTAATTACTTTTCGAGAGACTTAATTAAATAATGTATGTAATTATTGGGTGTTATATTTTTATAGGAAGCAAAAGTCTTTGATGCTCATTTTGAGTAAGTTGTGAAAATACCAATGACATTGTGGCCTGAATAGATAATGGCTTCTATTAGTAATTTTCCAATGTGTTATGGACATTAATATATAATTAATGAATTGACTGTTGTCGGCAGTAGTTCAAGAAGTCATTTGCATAATGTTTTTTGTACGGGTAATTTAATATAAAAGTTTAGCTTCTTTGCATGGTGGCAGCGGCAGTAGCGAACGATCAAACTACGACTTGCCTGTGGGGAGTGACCCTCACGCATGGTCAGGATGTGTCTCTCCTTTTTGGGTAAACCCTCTCCGGAATGGCGAAGAGAAGGGAAGCCTCGGATAAGTATAATAGTATCGACTTCCTTTAACTATTTCCTGGCCTAAAGTGACCACTAAACTGATACGTTTTTCCTTTTATTTCAGATATCCTACAACAGCAAACATGAATTACACCAGCCCAGAGACAATAGTACAGTCCACACAGTACCAACTCTAATAGCAACAACACCCACACGAGGATGTTTTCTTCGGAAACCAACAAACTACAAATGATTTCAACATGCATACCATCAACATCACATAGCGCATGCGCTGAAGAGAACGAAGACTCCCGAGCACCACATCTCCAATGTAACATGATACTATTTTATTCAGTTACAATTGTACGTTGTATTATGATCTATATGTATTGTTAAATATCTAAAATTTTAATGAATGAATTATTCAATTGATTGAATACCCACTTTTCGGTGACACTATAACTAGACCAAGACACCTTCAGTTGTCACAAAAATATCTAACCACTACTATAATCGCCTTATTTCCGAGGATAAACAATTGGGTAATTCCAGTAAGGTATCAGCAAGATGGTGCACCTCCCCATTATGCACTAGCTATTTGAACAAATCTACATGTATTTCCAAATAAGTGGATTGGAATGACCACCGAGTTCACTTAACCTTATCCCGCTAGATATTTTCCTTTGGTGTCGCCTAAAAACGGTAGTGTATAAAACTAAACCTAACAATATTAAAGAATTAAAAAACCGAATTTGATTAAAATGTAACATTTCTCAAGAAATTAATAATGTGAAGCACGGATTCATTGATTGTTTTGGGTACTGTCAGACACAATAAGGTTTCCAATCCCACATCAGATGAATTAAGTTTTTATGTTGTTAGTTCCTGTTAATGTATTGATTTTTACTGGAATTGCCTATCCCGAGATATATGTCAGTATTCTGAAATAATGAATTTATTTCGTATTACTGTATATTACAATGTGTACTATATGTGGCACGAGTACATATTACATTAGCACTTTTGTGTCATTTTTCTTACGTTTCATTTATTTTATTGTCAAATAATATAACCAAAATATCTGGTGAAGAATAACACACGACCTTACAACCTACAAAATGGAAATTAAGAGAAATGAAATAATATTAATTATAATTTTGTAGGATAACTATGCAACCTCTTTTTTATACGTTCACAACGAAAACAGGCAACATTGTACAAGCAAAAACAATACTCTATGTCAATCAGATGTTTAAAACTACATGTCAAATAGAGGTTAATAGACGTCTAGATGCTAACTTAAAAAAATTCCAAAGCCACCGGCTTCTATAAAAATATCAATAATACAGCTTAAGCATTTTCAATCTTATTTATTTAATTTTTACGTTTATTCTGCTTTACCTTAAAAAATGTTATCTAGAAAAGTTATGTAAAATTAAATTTTCTTTAAAAAATAGGTCTACTTCTTTTCTTATAGAATTGTTATTATTACGATATTGAAAAATCTACTTTAAGAATTTACTTGCCGCTAAATTACGCGTCATATCAAAACATTGCATAGTACATAATTAATCGATATGTTTAAGGTCTATGTCTAGCTATTTTTATATCTTTGAAATATGCAGCTGTTGTAGAAATATTTGTTAAAAACCAAAAACTTGGCCGCTGGATTTCTCTCAAAATCTAATCAGCTCCAAGCGATATCAAAACAAGCTTAAATACAAAATTTTATGTAGGTAGGTGTTTTCCTTCTGGAGTTATAGTGGATTTTAACATACATCCACACACAGCGACACACACACATGCATCCAGATATGATGACCAATGTTGGCGAAAGTTGACCAAAAGTTGAAGAATTAGCTAATAAGTCGATATAGCGATAGTGAAAAAAAAACTCGATTGCATAACCTTCTATACCTACATATGTATATGTAGCTTGGAAGGTAAAAATTACCAATTTTTTACCAGCGCTGTCAAATAGTTCAAGGCAGATGAGGTTCTCGTATTTCAAGCATTCTTTCGATTAATGTACATTTGTGCAATTCCAGATTTATGATAGTTTAAAAAATACCATAGTATCTAATGTTAAAGAGAACTTTTATTGGAAACTAGGTACATTGTGTATAATCTTTATTACTTCAACCTATTGATTAAAACGCTTTTTCTCAATATTTCCTTTTCATAGACAGCAATCGATAGTCCAATAAATATAACGTCATAAGGATAACTAGGTATTTCAAGATACAAATAAACCTTCAAGTACGTTTTGTTTAATATAACACAAATAAACATACTACGTAGGTATAAAAATAATCGATATCAAAAGAATATTGCTGCGCTAGATTTTACATTACAAGTGACATTACGTGAGCTATAAAAGTACTTCAATCATGCAAAGTTTTATGCATTTTGTATTTTTCAATTTAAATGTTTGTAGAGATAAATGCAAGGTTGCATACTCTATCCGTAAAACATTAAACGATATTGAAATCAAACAAAGGGTTATGCCAGATGTGTTAGATCAGAATACAATCTGAAGAGCAATCATTTCGACACATTTAAATTGTAAACCATTACATCAAATACATGGATTTGTAGTTTTATATTACTAAAATAAAAATTTATTAAAAGGGAGACACTTTAAATGTGTTTAAACTCATTAAATGTTATATAAAGTAAGTACGAGAGAAAGGTAATAATAATAATAATATTTATTGTGCGAAGGTGATGGTACACTTACACTCGTTAAAATTATATATACAGCGTGTCCGAGATTCAGCATGCATGTATTGCTATATTCGTTGATATTGAAGATAGAATGTCGGTTAAATGGGGAAAGTTTTAGAGAATTTTATGGCTATCATAATGGTAAAGTCAGATTTGAAGTAACTTTTTTTGATTTTGAAATAATTGAAGAAAACAAAAATTGTGCATTTTCTACTACCCCCTGTAGCTCTTTTATTTGAAGCCTGACAACATTTTGATTTGTACATTATTATGACACTTTTAAAAGACAATTTTAAAAAAAGTACTAAAATTTATCTACAGTCATTTGTTTTTGAAATACATACACTAACTATTGTTTTTCATATGGACGCCATCTTGGATTTTTACATTATTGAATAGTATTTTTTATCACCTTTTCAGTGATGTATCACATGATACGAGAATTTACTTCCAACTAGAGAGCGGATTTTATGCACTATAAATTGCCGAAATGTGTGCATATATATGCACTTAAAAACCTTAAAATATGCATCAAAAATGCATTATTAATTCAAAATATGCAAAATATGCATAAATATTGAATCTTCTATTTACCTGTGTTAATTCCAAATTATAACATTAATATATAAAAAAAGTATATATGCTTGTAATTTTTTAATAGGAAAAAGATAAATTGCATACAAACTTATTTTAACATTCAAAATTATGTGTTATTTAAAAACTACATATTTACTTATACACTATACATTTATAAAAACTGCACCCTGTCATTACTACCTACAAAGCAATTATTATCTTAACATTATTTTAAAGTTATGTGTTATTTAAAAATTACATATTTACTTATACGCTATAGATTTATAAAGATTACACCCTCTCATTACTATTTGCAAAACAATTTATAACTAAATATTTTTCCAAGTTTTCGGGCAGAAAATTTTGGCGTCTGTCCGATAGTGTTTTTGTACAAAGAAAAACTTCTTTCTACATCCACAAGTTATGGGTGCATATTTTAATGCGGCTAATATGGCCAAATCTAAATTTATAACAAGATCATCGGAATTTTCCTCAAGTTTCAGAACTTTATTATTAACTTTTAGTAACAACTGATATCCACTGTTTTTTTGTAAAATTTCATTTAATTTATTAGAAATAGTTTTACCAATATTTCCTGAAACAGCAGAAATCAGCTGTTGAAATTTATTAATTATTTGCATAGATTCATTTAATGACAATGCTTCCGTTTCTAATTTAGCAATGGTTGAACTTCCAAATAGTAATTTGCTTTTATAAATGCCAGCTCATTGCGCAATTGTGTTTTCTTTAAAATGGATTGAGCTTTTTGAACGTAAGTACTTGAATTATCAGAAATTTCTAAAACTAACTCCTTTATGTTTTCCAAATGATCTGCATAAAAAAGAGCTGCATTTAACCAAGTACCCCAACGCGTAATCACAGGTTCTGGTGGTAGAGGAATATTAGGTAACTTTTCTTTGTACAATTGAATTCGTAACGGAGCTTTTAAAAACACTTTCTTTATACTACTTATTAAACTATTTACTAATGGAAATTGATTACGAATTGTTTCTGCTACTCTATTAATACCATGTGCGAGACATGTTACATGTATTAAATTTTCATAAAATAATTTTAATTGCTGTCCAGCTTTTACCATATACGGTGCTGCATCAGACAGCATTAAAACTATTTTATCTGTTGCAACAATATCAGGAATAAAAAATTGCATGAAAGCATCGTTTATAAAGCGAACTATTGTTGCATGATTGGTTTTCTCAAGAACTTTGGAAACGATTAAATATGATATACTAGACTGCGCCTCACTTAAATAACCAATCATTAAATTTGCAACATATCGCCCGCAACAATCTGTAGTTTCATCTACTATAAAATAAAGATATTTATTTTTTGTAATTTTCTTTATATGCCCCATAGTTTTAAGATATAAATCATTAATATACCTTTTTCGAAGCGTGCTTTCATCTGGCACTTGCTTTTACTAATTTTTCTAAAATGGCCTAAAACTAGGATTTTGCAATTTCTTTAATGGAATATTGGCTTTAACAAGTGCACTACACAATTCGAAATTAAATTCCTCTTGTGCATTTCTTTTGGCCGTTTCTTGAAACAACGACTGGCGCAAAGGTGTCTGACAAACTTTTGTTTTCTTAAATGTTTCTAATTTTCTTTTATGAAGAGAGGTTTCAATGTGCTGTGTAACTTGAGATTTCCTTTCGCACATGATCTAAGGAAAAATTAATTTTAAAAATAAGTATCTGATTGCGTTTAAAAACTGATAAAACAGTGAATTCAATAACCTACATCAATTAATAAGGGTTTAATTTCCGAAATCAATTAAAAATATGTAATGTTACTTACTATTTTTCCACAGGCTATGCAAAACACTTTTTCATCATCCAAACGTAGCTCGGATATATTTTTTATCCATACTTGAACTAAACTATTTTTAACTTTCGGCATCTTGAAGTTCACTTAACAAAGCCGTACCATTCAGTTACGTCTTCGCCCAAAGAATGTTTAAAATTTTGCATTTTGTCCGTTACTCTCAAATTATTTTCAAGAAGGATTAACTAACTAAACACTTACCTTGAAAAGTCCAAATAACTTTAACCCTTGATTGCGGAATTCCCTCAATCAATGCTTTAACTATCTACTTAGGTACCATTGGAATTTTCAAATACTACGAAATAGCGGCATTGAAACTTCATAATCCGGAAGTATTAACGTTGCACTTAACTGCAGGTAATAATCTTTCTTTAAACCTGTCTTATTCATATAAAAATACATTTCTTAGTTAGACACAATAACAATATTTAAAATAAGTTAGAATAATGCATTTTAAAGCGAATTTGGAAGATATAGAAAAAATGCGAAATATATGTTAATTATGAATAAAAAGGCAAAATATGCATAAAATTGCAATATATGCAGTATTTGGCGAAATATGCAAAATATGCAAAAATTAATTAATGTCAAATGATTGCATTTAGTGCAATTCGTCTAAAAACAAAACGATATTCTTCAACTATAAAAAATAAGCGATATGCATTTTGCATAACATCCTCACTCTACTTCCAACTATCAAAAATTTTAAAAATATAAAATTGAAATAGTAGGCCTTGAGAAGACATGGATTAATAAATGAAAAATTTATACAATTAGATACCTAATTATTGTAATTTCTAATAACTAAAATAAAGACAAAACCGATAATAGTAACTATCATAAAACATGCTCGATATGTCCCCCTCTACACTCCACACATTTTCTACAACGATTTAACACTGAATGTGTAACCCTAACTAACGTATTTCTATTTACAGAATTTAGTACATGTCTTACTCTATTTTCTAAAATGTCAAGATTTTCTGGAGTGTCGAAATAGTACACCTCGTTTTTTGTATGACCCCATAAATAAAAATCTAGTGGGTTCAAGTCAGGGGACCTGGCAGGCCATAAAATGTCCCCATTATTGGAAATTAATTTATTATTAAATACTCTTTGTAAATATTGTTTAACGTCTGCTGAATTGTGTGCTGGACAGCCGTCTTGCATAAACCAAATATTTTCTAAATTTAGATTGATGCTGCTCAGAGAGGGTATGATTTGTTCTTGCAACATCTCTAAGTATCGGACTCCGTTTAAATTATAATTGAAAATAAATGGTCCAATCAAGTTATTTCCTAAAATGTTACATTTAAAATAAACTTTTTAAAAAAATTTTATTTATACCTATAATTCCGCACCATACATTGAAACCAAATCTGGTTTGAAATCTCCTTTCACGAACTTTGTGGGGATTTTCCACATTCCATAAGTGCGTATTGTGCCTATTAAAAATTCCGCAATTTGTAAATCTGGTTTCATCCGTCCATAAAACGTTGGACGAGAATTGAGGATCTTCCCCAGATTTTTGAATGTACCACCGTGAAAATGCCATTCGTCTCTCAAAATCACCTTCTCGTAACGCTTGTGTAATAATTGGTTTGAATGGATGAAATTTATTTTTTTTTAAATGTCATGGACGGAGGATTTTGGAATGTGTAATACATCGGCCATTTTTCTAACCGAAGATGCTTCGTTTTCACCAACAAAATTTAGAACAGCATTATTATTACCTTCTTTATCTTTAACATACTTGTTAGGTCTTTCCTTCTCAAAACTGCCATATGATAATAAATTCATCGCTAAAGTCCTGAAATGTCTTTTATTCGGTTGAACCCGATCGGGAAATATTTTTTCATAATTTCTTATTGCATTATCTGCATTTCTATCTGCTTTGAAACAGATTTCAAGCATATCTAGCTTCTCTTCATTGGAATATCTTAACGCCATACTTCAAAAAATCTTGCACCAAGATACAAAACAGGAATAAATATTAACAATAATAACAACAGGAACAAACAACAAAAACATCACAAACGAATAACAGAATAACAACAATAATAAACACTAACAATGACAACAAGAACAATTATTTTTCCAAGATTGCGAATAATTTACGCGAAAAAATAAATTATGTCATCTTCTTGTCAGTCATTGCAATTATTATCCATGACCTCATCTTTTATTTTGTTTAAATGTTTGGTTGCTGAAAGTAAATTTTCATATCATGTAATACATTGTTGAAGAGGTGTTAAAATCCACTATTCGATAATGTAAAAATCCAAATAGCGTCCAAAAACAAAAGTTAGAAATGTATTAAATTTTGTAAGTAAAAACATTAGCAAGGGTTTAAATTTTTGATAGTTGGAAGTAAATTCTCGTATCATGTGATACATCGCTGAAAAAGTGATAAAAAATACTATTCGATAATGTCAAAATCCAAGATGGCGTCTATATGAAAAACAATAGTGTATGTATTTCAAAAACAAATGACTGTAGATAAATTTTGGTACTTTTTTTAAAATTGTCTTTTAAAAGTGTCATAATAATGTACAAATCAAAATGTTGTCAGACTTCAAATAAAAGAGCTACAGGGGGTAGTAGAAAATGCACAATTTTTGTTTTCTTCAATTATTTCAAAAACAAAAAAAGTTACTTCAAATCTGACTTTACCATGATGATAGCCATAAAATTCTCTAACACTTTCCCCATTTAACCAACATTTTATCCTCAATATTAACGAATATAGCAATACATGCATGCAGAATCTCGGACACACTGTATATATATATATATATATATATATATATATATATATATATATATATATATATATATATATATATATATATATAGGGTCCGCCAATAGTGCGTGGACGAAGCTTTATGAGTGTATACAATATCGTTTTAAAAATTATTTATTGCAGGATTGTGTGGGATCTTTCGGGTTACAATTAGAAAATATTTTCGCAAAAATTACTACTCGTGTACAGGGTATTACAACACAAAGTTATATTTTTTTAATTGGAACATACCGTATATTATTATAAATTTGGATTCCCTGGTTAATTTTAAGGGCACTTTATTCACTATATGAGGTATCTTAAACGCGCAATTTAGGCGCTGCATTCCATTTTTTGAAAATTTAGAGGTTGAAAAGAAAAATTGTAACAACCGTATGGAGAAATGTGTAACACAAAAATTTTAATGGTTGATTAGTCATAGACTGTGCTATATAAAATCGTAAGAATAGTACTATTATCTTATTTAATTTTCGAGATGTCGTAATGCAAAGTATAAGATTTTCAATCATAGATAACTTGATTTTTTTAAATGGAAAGGTATACATTGTTTTACATTGTTAGATAGGACATTTAATTATATTTTTTTATGATATAACATTGTTGTTATTTATGTTTTGCCGTTTTTTGATAATCCTGCTTTTTTACTGAATTTACAAAGTTTAAGATTTTTAATCATAGATAACTTGATTTATTTAAATGGAAAGGTATACATTGTGTTACATTGATAGATAGATAATTTAATTACAATTTTTTTGATATAACATTGTTGGTATTTATTTTTTGCCGTTTTTTTGATAATCCAGCTTTTTTACTGAATTTATCGATTTTTGAAGAAAATAATATTAAATTATATTTTCAAATTGTCGTTCACGCTGATTTAGACAATACAGAATTCTTTTAATAAAAGAAACTTCAACCCGATCTAACATATTAGGAATAATTGTAGCAAAAACATTTCTAATTCGCAATTTCTCAACAGTTGTTGGTTCTTCCTCATATACTTTATTCTTCACAAAGCCCCAAAGAAAAAATCCAATGGAGTTATATCGGGAGATCTAGCTGACCAAGGTATTGGTCCTTGTCTTCCTATCCAATTTTCGTGAAACGTCGAATTTAACCACTGGGTTACAATTCTGGCATGATGAGGAGGTGCCCCGTCTTGTTGGAAATACATACCTCTTCTTTGAGCCAAAGGTACATTCTCCAATAAATGATATAATTCGTTTTCTAGAAAATTATGATATTCTACCCCAGTGAGTGTGCCATTGAAAAAAAAAGGACCAACAATAGTTCCGCCGAATATACCTGCCCAAACATTCACTGACCATTTATTTTGAGAGACTAACCGAAATTGGTGTGGATTTTCATTTGAATAAAATGAAAATTATGTCTGTTCACAAATCCATTTCGATGAAATGTACATTCGTCGGTAAATAATATCCCCGATATAAAATTTTCGTTCGCATTTAACTGTTGTTGAACCCACTGGCAAAAATTAATTCGATTTTGAAAATCTTGTTCTTTCAGCTCTTGATGTAATTGTACATGATAGGGGTGAAGTTTATTTTTCTTTAACATTCGTCTCACGGAAGTTTGACTGATTTCTAAATTGTCACTTAATTTCGGAATACTAACGTGGGGGTTTTCAACTGTAGCTACAAATACACGAAATTCATTTTCTTCATTTGTAACAACTGTAGCTCTTTCGTTTTTAGGATATCCAACACTTCCAGTACTTTCAAATCTTTCTAAAAGATTGCGAAACGATTCTTCTCTTGGTTGTCTTCGATCAGGATAACGCTGCACGTAGATTCGACGGGCCAATAAACAATTTTTGTTTGATTCTCCAAGCACAAATATCATGTCAACTAATTCATTTTGCAAAAAATTACTCATTATAATTCTTAAATAAACGTATTACGTATATGATGTTCGTAAAGTTAAGCGTCAAACATTCACACTGCAATACAGTAATGAACTCAGTTACGTTTGAACATACACGCGAAATGACAAAACAGATACTACTGCTGAATTTTATTTCTAATATTCTTTTGTTTTCATAGCTTGATGTAATTTAAACAATTATACATACATACATATGTGAACCTGCGAAAATCGACAAATTCAGTAAAAAAACTGGATTATCAAAAAACGGCAAAAAATAAATACCAACAATGTTATATCAAAAAAATTGTAATTAAATTTCCTATCTATCAATGTAACACAATGTATACCTTTCCATTTAAATAAATCAAGTTATCTATGATTAAAACTCTTAAACTTTGCAAATTCAGTAAAAAAGCTGGATTATCAAAAAACGGCAAAACATAAATACCAACAATGTTATATCAAAAAAAATGTAATTAAATTTCCTATCTAACAATGTAAAACAATGTATACCTTTCCATTTAAAAAAATCAATTTATCTATTATTGAAAATCTTAAACTTTGCATTACGATATCTCGAAAATTAAAAAAGATAATATTACTATTTTTACGATTTTATGTAGCACAGTCTATGACTAATCAACCATTAAAATTTTAGTGTTACACATTTCTCAATACGGTTGTTACAATTTTTCCTTTCAACCTCTAAATTTTCAAAAAATTGAATGCAGCGCCTAAATTGCGCGTTTAAGATACCTCATATAGTGAATAAAGTGCCCATAAAATTAATTAATTAATTAATAATTAATAATTAATAATTAATAATTAATAATTAAATAAAATTAAAATTAAAAATAATAAAATAATTAAATTAAGGGAATCCAAATTTATAATAATATACGGTATGTTCCATTTAAAAAAATATAACTTTGTGTTGTAATACCCTGTATACGAGTAGTAATTTTTGCGAAAATATTTTCTAATTGTAACCCGAAAGATCCCACACCATCCTGCAATAAATAATTTTGAAAACGATATTGTATAAACTCATAAAGCTTCGTCCACGCACTATTGGCGGACCCTGTATATATATATATATATATATATATATATATATAGAATAAAGATATGTATAAACTGTACAACCATGATTTGGTGGTTGATCAACAGGTTTAAATATGGATTCAAATCATTAACTAGTTAATCTAGATACTTAGCATTAGCGATAAACTCGTCAAATGAATAAAATGAACTTAATGCCATTCTGGGTTATAGTTAAACCTGCAGTACGTTAATCTTACATTATCTTTTTATATATGGTGTCATAGCTGTGTAGTTCACGTTGTTTTTTAACCTAAGGAATGTTGTTCTTATCATAGGATAGGGCTTCTAGGAAGAAGAGGCAAGGGAACGGTAATATTCTTAATCACTATGAATTTGCAATAATTCGAACATCTTTCAATAATAATAATATGGGGTAAAGCAAAATAAGCCGTTCGCGTAACCTCAGGCGACGTATTATCTCGCAATCTTTTTTACAAAAAGACAGATTTCCTAATTTTGTTAGTAATAAGAGATACTCCTGGGTTAATATTAGAAATTAAATTACACTATTTTAGAGGTATGGTAAAAAAATTTGCCTTGAATTCATTTAATTTTAATTTGTTACTAACACTCAAATTCGCAACTTCGTTGACACCCGTTTGTGCATTTTGCAAGGCAAAATTAATATCCTGGTTGTCTGCAATTAAAGTTTCATCATACTTAACTTAGCCTTCACGCCATTCCCTTGCGAGGTACGCAAAACAATCCCTGTCTCTTATTTATTTTTCATTCTCTATCTTTCTTCATGCTTTCCTATCTCCGCATACCTGCCTAGCTTCCGCAAGGTTCATTCATTGTCTCTGGCATACCCTTTTATTTTTAAAACTCCTTATCTTTCTTTTCTTTATCATACATTCAACTATATACGCGGCCTACCAGACCCGGCCTTTCCTCTAACCTCATCCACATATATTTGCTTCGTTGTTCATTCTCTCAATGTGACCAAACTAACGTAATGTACTACTTTTATACCTATCTATCATCGCCTTTGCCCGCTACACTCCGTCATTATGCATTCATTCTTTGTCCTGTCCCTTCTCGCTTTTCAGGAATCTCATACCCACGGCATTTTTTTTCTTTCGTGCTTTTTTTGACATACCCATGTCTCACTTCCATACAGTACTGATGGGACAAACACGCTATTATAGATTGCTCGTTTCGCAGCAAGGCTCATGCTTTCGTTTCTCATTATTGTCCACATACTTCCAATCACTTTCCTTCCAGCAATGAACCTTCGTCCAATCTCGCCCTCCATTGTACCATCTGCAGTAAACATTCTACCCAGATATACCAGCTCGTCCACTTGCTCCACAATTTCATCTTACAGAGTAAATAATTTACTCTTTTCTTCACGTTTACCTTTAGGTCCATGCTTTCACATACTGTATCAAACTTCCTCAGAGCGGTATGTAGCTCATCCGGACTGTCACTTAATAAGACTGTGTCATCTGCATATACCAGAAGTGGTACATTTACGTCACCACTTGTATGGATACATGCTTGTCTAACACATTTATCCATGTATACATTTAACAACCACGGTGACATCACATAACCTTGTCGTACCCCTTGCTCAGTATTAAATTATTCACTCACACCTCCTCTCACACTAACTCATGACCGACTACCGTTGTATACTGCCCTTACTCCATTTATTAGACCTTTATTTACGCCATATTCATTTAATATTTCCCACAGCTTCTCCTTGTTCACTCTGTCTTACGCTTTCTCTAGATCTACAAACGCACAGTATAGCTTCCTTTTTTGCCCTTAAACGCTTATCGATCACCTGTTGGAGAGCAACCATCTGATCGACGCATCCTCTCCCTGGCATGAGGCCACCCTGCACACCCCAAATCTTAGTTTGTGTAGTTTTTCGTACTATATCAATCAGAAATCTTCCAAATACTTTACCAGGCACGCTGAGCAAAGCTATTCCTCTGTAGTTCTTGCAATCACTCTTGTTCCGAGTTATAATTATTTCTTTGTTATTTAACTTAATATTTATTTAACAAATCTGCTTTGTTATTATGCCGAACTGTGACAACTTAACCTTTTCCATCCTCTAAGTTTCTTTTTTTATTTAATTGAAGGGTAACAATAAATAACGATAATGGCCCTGTTGGCCCTCCCGACATAGACTGTTTACTTTTAGGATTCATTAATTACAATTAAGATCAAACATAGTAACAAAGGTAAAAGTTACCTTAAATTTTGAATTTGCAGTCAAGGAAAAATAATGTATAAGACAATATGCAACACACGGTTATAATTGAACTAAAATAAAAATTTGATCAGCCTTCAAACTTGAAAACGAAGAGAGAAAAAATGTTCAAAAACTTACCACTTAATACGGATCTGCCCTTTATAGTCACATCCTTTGTATTTTTATATTTGACAAAATTCTACTGTTAAGATTATTAATATTTTTGCTTATTAGTAATATACAAACCGATAAAATCTATTCAATACATTTCTACTTGTATTTAGATTAGATTGTTCCCTAATGGGACTTGCTGGCATTTATTTGAGAAAAGAAATTATTTAATTACTTTCATTTAGAATTTAGATTACACATTAGAGACCGTTATTTGTTCATTTTATCTATTTATTTGCTTTTTTCACTTTGGATTACGGATCCGTTCTAGTTATTTATTTTTATCATTTAAGCTAATACAACAGTTCCTATGACAGTGCTTACGTTTGGATTTGTTATAGAAAGGGGTTCATTACAAGGATGAATCAAATCTGGTATTTTTCCTACAAATAGGTATTCATGACCATAAAAAATACAACCGATGTGTGGTGATACGGATAAGGGAATATCGTTAATATAGATTATAAAAATAATAGAGCCTAGAATTGAGTACTGAGGAATCCCCTGCTGTACCTGCACGCGCACGCGCACGCGCACACGCACGCTCACGCGCACGCGAACGCGCACACGCACGCGCATGCCCACGCTCACACGGACTCGCACGCGCACGCGCACACTCCGCGCACACGCACACGCACACGCACACGCACACCCACACGCACACCCACACCCACACCCACACACACACACCACACGCGCGCGCTGGAGAAATGTCAACGTCATTTAAGTCCGTCTCCAATTTTATTACAGAATAGTATATATTAATAGAGTTAGTCGTGTTATTTATTGCAATTAACATGTCTGAAGACTTCAATATTGATGAAGTATTTGAAGAATCACTTCGAGCACTGGTTAATGTTTGTGAAAAAAGTGGAAATTTAAAAAACAATTTACGTCAAGATATTTTTAAATCTGTTTCAAGCTTGCGTAAAATTTATGTCAAATTAGTGAATAATATAAAGGCTAAGGACGCTGAAATTGTTAATTTGGCCAAGCACCAAAAGGATTTGCCTGAATTAAATCCTCCAAACCTTAAAATTGATAGAAAATTGACATATTCGGAAACTGTCAAAAATATTTCAAATACAAGTGAAAATAAAAAATTTAAAGTGTTCGTAAAATCTAAGGCAGATCAATCTGTTGATTTAATAAAGACGCAAATTAAATCTAAAGTGAACCCTACTGAACTACAGATTGGCATTAAAACATTTAAATCTTTAAGAGATGGTAGAATTTTGATTGAATCTGAAACCCAAAAAGAGGCAGAATTACTGCAAAATAAAATAAATGAAGTTTGTGGAAATCATTTGGAAGCTGTTTCATCAAAGTTAAGAGATCCTCAAATGATTATATATAACATTCCGGAAGAAATAAATTTAGAAAGTGCGAAAGAAATTATAAATTTACAAAATCCTGAATTAAATTTAAACGAGGATTTACTTATTCCAAAAGCCATTTTTAGAAGTAAAAGAAAATTGTCAAATTTAATAGTTGAAGTTAACTCTACAGCAAGATTAAAATTATTAAACAAGAAGTTGAAATTGGGATGGAGTATTTGTAAAATTGAGGATTATATAAATGTAAATAGTTGTTTTAAATGTTCTAAATTTAATCATTGGGCAAAAGATTGCAAAGGTGAAACAATTTGTCCTATATGTGCAGAAAATCACAGTCTTAGAGAATGCAAGGCAGTAAAGGAGGAACATAAATGTATTAATTGCGTAAATAGGAACAAATACGCGAAAAATGAGAAAAATAATGAAAATCATTCTGCCCTAGACAAAAATTGTCCATGTTATGTAGACATTGTACGGAAGCATCAAGAAAATACTAAATATTAGATAATGGCATCTTTAGTTACCTAATATTTATTATTGTCTTGTATAGTAGTTAATGTATTAATTTTACAGTCGTGTTAGTTAATAAGTTTTTATTTGTTAGGCAGTTAGGTAATTTCATAGTAATGTATGAATATTATTATCACTGTTGATATGTATATGATGAACACTTAGTCAAATTGATGATATAATAGTTAGAGATAATAGATTTAAGTATATTATAAAAGATAATTATGCATGTAATATGTTAATGGTGCATGCTGAATAAAGATTATTAAAAATAAAAAAAAAAAAAAACACCCACACCCACACACACACACACACACACCCACACCCACCACATCCACACCCACACACACGCACGCACGCACTCACGCACGCACGCAAGCACGCGGGCAGGCGGGCGGTGAGGCGGGCAGGCAGGCAGGCAGACAGGCAGGCAGGCGGGCAGGCGGGCAGACGGACAGGCGGACAGACGGGCGGACGGACGGACGGACGGACGGACGACGGGCGGACGGACAGACGGACGGACGGTCGGACGGGCGGACGGGCGGACGGTCGGACGGACGGACGGACAGACGGACAGACGGACAGACGGACAGACGGACAGACGGACAGACGGACAGACGGACAGACGGACAGACGGACAGACGGACAGACGGACAGACGGACAGACGGACAGACGGACAGACGGACAGACAGACAGACAGGCAGGCAGGCATGCAGGCAGGCAGGCAGGCGGGCAGATATACAGACATACATGTTGAGCGATCTTGGCGAAAGTTGGTCAAAAGTTGTAAAATGAGCTAACTTGATTTAGCGATAGTGAAAAAAAGGCGATATCTCTTAAAAACTAACAGTAATAGCCTTAAATTACTAAATAATGGTTATAAATACCTGTTCATAAAATTTTGTATACAATCCTTTTAATAACCTCTGGTATCTAAACGATTACGTAAATGTAAACAAAGGGTGATGTCATCTTTGCACCAATATTGCGCAATATCTCGAAATAACAATGCTTTACATTGTAAACCTCACCAAAATGGAATTTTATTTCTTATAAATTTCTCTTCATGAAATTTTGAATCCAATATTTATTGCATTCTTTCGAAATTCAAATAAAAATCGGGATCTACCTTTAGATCAGCATTAAAAGTAAAACGCAATCATAAAATGAAAGCGTACCTAAAAGTAGGATTAAAACGTAATTAAAATAGAATTAAATGTGCAAAAAATAAAAGTGTAAATCAAAGTGCCATAAGTCAATGGCACTTTTCACAAAGTTTAGGTGGAAACCCAAAAATGGATTCCTGCATCAGACAGCGTACCACAAGAAGTGAAAAAATGGACGCTCAGCAAGTTGGATGATGACGCGTTGCGCGAAAATATGAGCAAAAAAAAAATAATTTAAAGAAGTGGGAGTATAAACCCTAAAGAAGTATATACACTTAAGTTACACCAAAATGCAAATCAAGTTGCCTGCTACATACCTATAAATCATCAAAAATTGAAATTTTTTTCTTATATTTACAACTAAATGAACGAAGAACATAAATTACGGTATATTTTAATACAACTCAAAATGGGTTGTTACAGTTTATTTTTGCCAAACGTTATATAACACAGAAACAGTTTAGATACATTTTGAATAAATTAAAGAAGGCAATCTTACAAAGTCTGCAATTATATACCTAAATAATAGGATTTCGAAAAATAATGCTACCCAAATTAGATAAATTTGATACCGCTCTATCGTGTTTTTAAGTACAAACTCTTTACGATTAGATGCCGATTATAACTATCCTAGTTAGTTTTCAATCCTAGAATTTTCAATCTTCAATCTAATTAACGTTTAGACTTACTTTGCTTTATATTAAGGAACTATAAATAAAACTTTTGTAAAATTAAATTTGATTTAAAAAATATATCTACATATTTTCTTATAAAATAAATCGTTATTCAGATATTGAAAAAAATTGAATACTTAAACTCCACCGTAGGAATTTCTTTGTCGTTAAATTGCGCGTAATAGCAAAAATTGGATTGAACATAATTAATCGACACGTTTAAGGTCCATAAGTTGGTATTTTTATGTTTTTGAAATATATAGCTGTTTCAGAAATATTTGAAAAACCAAAAGGTGCTCCTAATAAACCTAAATTACGTACACATACGCACTGGCTCACGAAAACGCACACGCACAAGCACACGCACACATCATGGCCGATTTTGGCCAAACTTTGTCAAACGTTGTAAAATGGCTAATAAGACTATGTAGCGTTAGTGAAAAAAAAAGTCGATCGCATAACCTTCTATACCTACATATGTGTATGTAGGTTGGAGGGTAATTAATGTCAATAAAACATAAAACATCAATACGCAAGGAATGAGTATGTTGTAACAATTAGATTCCTGCATTTGAACGCTCATATTAAAGTTAGTTTAACGAAAATTTAAATTTTACATTTTCGCGTAACCTAAGCTTAGTTTACTAGTTTAGTTAGGCTGAATTTATTTAGTCTTAATTTACTTATCCAAAGTATATTTAACTGCGTTTTTAGGTATCTCCAGTTTACTAACATGAGATTGGTTAAGCCCAGTTTGCTTACACGAGTCAACTACCGTAATTAACTGAAGTTTAGTTAACTATAGCTTAATTAACGCCAGTTTGGTTATTTAGAGTTGGAGTAAACCCGAGTTTACTTAACCCGAGATTAGTTAATCGTGCTTTAATCAACCTGACTTAATTTTAGTTTAGTAAGCTAGAGTTTAGTATACCTCAGTTCTGTGTATCCAATTTTAGTTCACCCGAGTTCAGTTAAACCCCGAGTTTAAGTAGACCGCTTAATTAGGTCAAGGTTAGAATAAGGCAAAGTATTGTGTACTGAGCGAACTCCAGGAACCTAAGTATCAGAGACTACAGACGTAAGGCGGAACGACCAGTATATGACGTGTGAATATAATGATAAGGCCAAAAGCCATCATGGGAAAACCAGTTCTAGACGGTTCTTAATAAGACGGTAGCGGGGCAACACTATCAAACAAAAGTAGAGAGATATACGCTGACTGTGATTAAAGTACATAGAAACAGTATGGAGGAGGACAGAAGTGTAACTGGCACGGTCACTATGTACTAGTGAAACGGCAAGTTATAAAACATCACAGTGTAGTAGGAGATTTCAAAGAGAACGACACATAGGGAAAGCTAAAACAAAAGCGAGGAATATGAAATGGCAAAGAATATTTTAAGAAGGTTTTTCTAGAACAAATATATGCATTAAATTGGAAAGAAGCCAAGTGAGTACAAGTAAAGAAATACTGTACACCAAAGGCTAATTATAATATACTGAGACAAAAAATTGAAAAAAGGGCAACCTTCCAGATAGAAACTATGGATTTCGGAAAGAGAAGTCAACAATAGTCACGGTAAATAAAATCATAAAGTCAAAAATGTGCATGGAAAGCAATAACTTTATATAGACGTGAGGAGTGAGAAAGTGAGCAATCACAACTCTTGCTCTGGCAATCGTCCCGCATACCCTGAGTAAATGGAACATAAGACACTTGGTCTCCATAAAGTATTTTTACTCCCATACACAAAATAAAAGTTAATCCTAGTTATGTTAAGAGTAGTTAAGCTATACCCGAGTTAATTAAGCTTGCATCAACTGAGTTCAAGATGGACTAATCTAGTCAACTGAGCCCAAATCAACGAAACTAGGGTATCGACTAATCTGGGGTACTCTAAACTCGTACTGCGTACGCAAGGATGAGTCAAATAAACTCAAACATAGTAAGCTCAAGTCAGCTAATCTAAGGGAAAATAAGCATGGGTCAGTACAGCTAGATTCAATCTAGTTTTCCAAATATGTGCCGGGTTTGCTCACTCCAAAACAAAAACAACCACGAGTTGATGACTCAGAGCGCTCTTTGGTCACGTTCAATCGGAACAAACCTAAGTTTTTGCATCGGTACATCACAATTAATGAAACATGGCTGCACTATTTCCCTCCTCAATCAAATCGATAGTCAGTGGAGTGGCGAGCAGCTGATGAAAGCCGTCCGAAGCGACCAAAAACGCAACAATCAGCCGGCAAGGTTATGGCTTTCGTATGTTGGGATGCGCAAGGTATAATTTTTATTGACTACTTGAAGATGGAAAAACAATCAACAGTGACCATTATACTGGGTTATTGTAGCGTTTGAAGACCGAAATCGCACCAAGACAATGCACCGTATCACAAGCCACTGAAAACGATGCAAAAATACGTGAATTGGGCTTTGAATTGCTTCCGCACTTACCGTATAGTCCATGTCTGGCCCCAAACGATTACCACCTCTTTTCCGAACTCAAAAAGAAGCTCCGTGGCACCAGATTTGGATCTGACGAGAAAGTCATCGCAGAAACTGAAGCCTATTTTGAGACCAAAGGTAAATTGTTCTAAAAGGCCGGAATCGAAAAGTTAGAAAAGCGTTGGAATGAGTGTATCGCCGCTAAAGGATACCATATTAATTAAGAATAAAGAAGAATTTTAGCAAAAAAAAAGTTATTTCATTACTTACGCCCGGGATTTTTTGACCCATTATTTATTATACTTAATAACGGTATGTTAATCAGTATATCTTACTAATGATCGTTTAATTCAAGAGTAAATTCATGATACAAATTACGAGCCATATATATATATATATATATATATATATATATATATATATATATATATATATATATATATATATATATATATATATATATATATATATATATATATATATATATATATATATATATATATATATATATATATATATAAAGATTATAATAACATTTGGGACTTTGCGTTTTATATTGTTTACAATTGCACATGGACACGGAACTTGAATTCTTTTAATCATTTTAAATTTTAACTTATAGGCCGCGGTTAATCCTAATAATGTTGATATTAAACAATATGTGCCTTATTTAAAAAAGGTTCTGAGGCACATGAATTTTATGTTAAAGCTATGAATATTAATTTCTATTTAATGTTTTGAATCTTAGTATAATACGACAAATTGGCACACATTTAATGCAAGATTCGTTTTATTCAGGATTGGTTCGAGATTCATTTAGTTATGATTGAGTAAATTTTACTGAACTTATGGTTTTTGGTTCAGGTAGAGATGGATTTTGAAATGAGATTTTCTTTAATTCTAGTTTTTCGATGGGTTTATCGAGTTTAAATGTTTTAGCGTATAAAAGTAAGCTAAGTGAGCTACTAAATTTACGATATGCATCACAGTTACTGCCTTTATTTTCTAATGCACAGTGCACTATAAGCAACGTATTCTTTTCATTAAAAAAAATATTGGCTTGTGTAAGCATCTACAATAAATTTTGTCTGTATCAAAAATGCTAACTTTATAGAAAACAGTGTAAACTTTCATAATATAAAGTTAATTTTAAGTAAGTTTCTGTTCTAAGAGTTTTCAATACGAAGATAAATAAGTCTTAAAAATTAATTTAAATATCATATGTGCGTAGTCACATAAAACAAGAAACAAAAATTAAGTTTTAATGTATCCTTGATTTTAATATTTGACAAGTAAATGGCAATGATCATTATTTGATTAATTTAAATGTAAACGGAGTTGAGTATTACTCCAACGAGTATGTAATGAGAAAAAAGGACTAAAAAACTGTCAGCTAGGGTGTATGTAATTACTTTTTCACAATGGATATATTTATAATTAACAAATTAATTGCATTCGTTTTGTACTTAACATAAGACGAAATATATTACGTGACACAGGCATAAGAAAGCTTATCAAATTCGTTTAAATCTGAATTTACTAACGAGTATATCTATTGAAAGAGCATCTTTCATATCAATGTCAAGATGTACAGCATATTTTTGCTAAATTTGCGTATGTTCTCTTAGGAATGTTACACTGCTTTTCAATTATAAACACTACGCTTAATGCCACAAAAATTAAATTAAAGTTAACGTTCATTGTTATCAAGGCAATAAAAAAAACTAATAAAAAGGGGCAAACGGAGTCCACCTTCATAAGAAAATAGAAAAACTTTCTAACGTAATAATTAAGTTGTCACAAAAGAAGTAAACGAAGTAAAACAATGTAAAAATATAATTATGTTGTAAAAATCTCACCCCTTAGGCGTGTTTAATATTTCACAGAAATGTTTGTTTCTTATACTTCTTTACCTTTTTCTGATTTCCCAAATGACTTTCATCATAAAAGTAAGTGTAAGTGACACGTTATAAAAATCCTTTTACTTGGATCATGTACTTATCTATACCAAGGTACAATTCAAATTACACAACCTTTTTTACTGTTAATCAAATGCTTGAAACAGAAAATAGCATCCGATGGGTAGAATGATTGGACACGCACGTTCGCAGCCTATCCTTTCTCATCCTAGCTGTCACTAAGGCTTATAGCGAAAAACCAGGGGTGACTCTAAATTAACCTCTCCACTGCGTCACACATATAAATCATTAGCCAGAGTTGAGTGCGTCAAATTCATCTTGTTTGTAGAGTCAGTAACATATACCGGACAGATTACTACATTCAAATTAAATATGTGCAAGTATATCATAACTGTATATGGAAATTGATTTGAGTGTACTCCAAGCTGATATAATAACAATAAAGCCTATATAACACATTCTGGCAAGATGTAAAGTGGGGCATAAAGTCTTAATACAAGTAACGAGGAACTCGCTAAATTAATCATTAAATGCCCATATTATCCGTTTAAATTTAATTACAACTTGTAACTTAGACAAAACCTTATCTACCTGCAAGCGTACTATTACATGCAATACCGGTGTAGCTAATTTATAGCTGGGAAATCGCCGACTGTGTAAACTTAAGCGGAACATTAAATGCATCGATTATAATTTTAAAAAAATATTACGGCACGGATATTGCAATAGCCTTATCTTAATGATCCTGTCAGACCAGAGAAAAATTTACATGTAATCGTGCATGTCAAATGGTATATTATGGTGCAAGCGTTGAGGAGGAGGTACAAATCGAATTGAACTAACATTATAATACGTTAAAATTAAGGTAATGACTACAACACAAAAATAAATTTAAACCGTTTTCACTTGTGTATAGCGTAATTATAATAGATACGAAGTATTCGCGCATATTTTGTTGGTAATGATATACAGATATGCTATGTATATATAAAATAAGAAAACTTTCCAGTAGTCCATTAAAATTTTATCTAAAATTAAAATAGTTGCAAGAATTTTTAGTATCAACCTGTACCTCAGTGATGGAACAGGATCCTTCGAATTGAATAAAATACGCACCTTTTAGGTGTGTCCAAATGCCGTCAAAAATGATAAAGCACTGAAAACAATTCACTCTACGCAGCGGCCGCAAAATGCAATTTTGCGTCCGTTACCATACACAACGGAGACAAAACAGATTCCTGTCCGTTGCCATGGGTAGCGGTCTCAAAATACCGTTGTCCGTTCAATCACTTCTAGCAGTGTGGTAGATGACACTTTGTACTGATTATACAGCAACTTGGTATACAAGAAAGGATAGGTACGTAACCTGAATCTTTTGTACCAAGTTCAACGAGTTATACTTAATTGCAAAATGTAATTTGATAATTGATGTCCTTTGTTTTTACTTTCTCGTATACTATATATACTAAGAGAAAGTATTGCAATCGAAAAAATTTTTTTTCGTAGATTTCAAAGTTTTCTTGTTCACTGAGTCGAAAAACGTCGATTTCGGGAAAAAAAATTTGATGTGTCTGTCTGTGTGTGGCTCCGAGACTATTTGATAAATTTTAGTGAGATTTGGCATGGGCCCTATATCTAAAAGTTATGTATAAAACTGGCTTTTCGTAAAATTTAATTAATGGGGGGCGAAATGAGGGTGTTCTTTTTGGGGATAAATATCCGAAACTAGAGCCAGAAAGTCTTTAATGAGAAGTTAGTAACCCTAAACACCGATCGAACAATTTTTTTTTTAATTCTAAATCCAAAATGGCAGCCAATATAGCGATTTTAGTACATTTCGGAGCTTGTACTGTCACTAAGAAACCATAAAAGCTACTTGCAGTTTGAAAATCGCAACTTGTAAACAAAATCTCATGCTTTCGAACGGTTTATAAAAATTTTTGAAAAAAATAAAATGTTGCCCTTAATTAAGGGGTTAAAATCGCCTCTTTTTTTTCAAAATTGATTTTCTCACAAACGGCTCTGGTAATTTTTTTCTAATTTACGTATTTTATAGTCGCATATAATGAAAATATAATGAGTTTTATGAGATTTCTCTAACTTATCCAGGACTGGAGTTAGAAATTTTCAAATTTTTTTTCGCGAAATCGATATTTTTCGACTCAAGGAACAAGAAAACGTTGAAATCCACGAAAAAACAATTTCAAAAATTTTTTTTCGTGGATTTCAACGTTTTCTTGTTCCCTGAGTCGAAAAACATCGATTTCGCGCTGTCACTAAGAAACCTTAGCTACTGGCAATTTAAAAATCGCAACTTGTAACTCACGCTTTCAAACGGTTTATAAAAATTTTTGAAAAAAATAAAATGTTGCCCTTAATTAAGGGGTTAAAATTGCGCTTGTTTTCAAAATTGATTTTCTCACAAACGGCTCAGGTAATTTTTTTCTAGTTTACGTATTTTATAGTCACATATAATGAAAATATAATGAGTTTTATGAGATTTCTGTAACTTATCCAAGACCGGAGTTAGGAATTTTCAAATTTGAAAATTTCAATCTCTCATAACTATGCTTCTGATCAAAATCAAATCTTGGAATTCAGGGATTATATAGTAGACATGTATAGGTGATAAACTGCTATATTAAAATATTTTTAGCTCTTCCGGTTTTGCCGAAAATAACAAAAAAAGATTATTTTTTAAATTTTTGTAAAACAAATCTAAAGTATTTTAAAGTTAATTTCTCATACCATCCAAATACGTAAAAATGATTTGCAAAATAGAAGGTGAATGAGTAAAAAATAATTTTTGTAGGTAAGTATATCTTATTATATTGCAAGTTATAGTGGCTGGCCTATCAATGTATAACTTTTATATTTACATATTTTATAGTCACATATAATGAAAATATAATGAGCTGTATGAGATTTCTATCATATCCAGGACCGGAGTTAGCAATTTTAAAATGTAAACATTTCAATCCCTTATAACTATGTTTCTAATAAAAATGAAATCTTAAAATAACGGCATTACATAGTCGACATACATAGCTAGTCAACTGCTGTATTGGATTATTTTTAACGCTTCCGGTTTTACCGAAAACAACAACAACAAATTATTATTTTAATTTTTTTTTAATATTTTATATCAAAGTTTCAAAAACAAATCTAAAGTATTTTAAGGTTAATTTCTCGTGCTATCTAAATATGTAAAAATATACAGTGATTTGGAAAATACAAAGTGAATAAGAAAAAAATAATTTTATAGGTAAGTATATCTTATTATATTGCAAGTTATACGGAGTTAGGGATTGTTGCGGGCAACAATTTCCTTATACGAGAAGGTGTTGTGCCGAAGTCGATCGGCCAGATTTTTTGATTTGTTATTTGATGTTTGTAACAACCCATTTTGAGTTGTATTAAAATATATCGTAATTTATGTTCTTCGTTCATTTAGTAGTAAATATAAGAAAAAAATGTTATTTATTAATGATTAGTAAGTATGAGGTAGGCAACTTAATTTGCATTTTGGTGTAACTTAAGTGCATATCTTCTTAAAGATTTATACTCCCACTTCTTTAAATTACTTTTTTTCTGCTCAATATTTTCGCGCAACGCGTCATCGTTGACTTCTTTGCGCAAATTTTTTCGCGCACGGCTATATCACCAGATATTCGGAGCATCCATTTTGTTCACTTCTTGTGGTACGCTGTTAGATGCAGGAAGCCATATTTTTGGGTTTCCACCTAAATTTTTGAAAAGTGCCATTTATTTAATGGTAAGACAATTTAACTCGTAATACTAAAAATCAAAACATTTGCTCTTTGCAGGCAATTTTTTACTTTTATTACTTTTACTTTTCTACTTTAATTACATTTTAATTACACGTTTAGTTCTATTTTTACGTACGCTTTCATTTTATGATTGCAATTTTTGATTTAAAATTTCAAGAAAATGCAATAAACGGATTATTCAATTTCATGAAGATAAATTTATAAGAAGGAAAATTCCATTTTGGGTGTGGTTTACAACGTAAAGTATTATTCCGAGATATTGCGCAACATTGATACAAGGATTACATCACCTTGGTTTGCATTTCCGCATTTATTTTTTATAATACCAGGGGTTCTCAAGAAGATTTATTATATTTTGTACAGGTATTTATATTTATAACAATTATTTAGTAATTTAAGGCTATAACTAGTTTTAAGACATATTTTATTTAACCCTATCATTAACTGTTAATAAACATAGTTTGTATATATTTTTTTTTTTTACAGTTTGGTAGAATTTTTATTGTAAACAACCTCGGTGTAGTTATTCCGAATATAATTAAAAAATAACTTGGCGTCCAAAATCATTTTTATTAGTGTTACATGGCAGTTATTGTATTGATGTTCAGTGGAAGTAATCGAGCAGAAATTGTGGTAATTAAGCAAATTAAAAGATTGAACCACCCTACGTTAATCTACCGACTGAGTCAAAGGCACTATTAATGATGAATGGGTTGTATCTCCAGTTAGTTTAACGATTTGTTCGGAGAACATGTTTACACTTATTTCTTTATTATAATTATACTATTTTCACACCACTTATTTCTTTATTATAATTATACTATTTTCACACCACTATTTTATATGTTGATAGGTAAATTTTATTCTGCCCCACATCGTAGAACTGTGAGAATTTTAGTACTCATTGTGCGCATAAATAACTTGAATTTAATTGTGTATTTATATTTATTCAACGGTTGCAGACAAAATTTTGTGGACGTCATAGACGCTAAATGTCTTTGACGGCCTCAATTCTCCTTTCAGCAGTCAAAGTAGCAATTTGTGTCCTTGACATATAAATAACTATTGTTTGTCCTATGAATTTATAAACAAATATTTCAATGAGTTAATTTAATAATATTAATATCGGTATAGTGCAAAATTTAGCGTTTGCCCATTTTGTGGTAGTAGTAAAACTCATGTATTGGATTAGTCAACAAACAAAGATAATCCTTCCAAAAACCTTCATACAGTTGTACGATGTGTGCTCTTCGGTAGTGGAAAGTAAAAAAAAACTACAAACTAATACCTGGAATCCACATTAAACAATATTTTAGGAAAAACTGGTCTAATACCTTTCTTCACTGAATTATAGTTTGCAGGTTACGACTGTTGGACCGAAGGAATGGTTTCTATCGACAATAACGAAAAATTACAAAGAAAGTTATAATAATATTGACCACAAATAAATCTATTCGAATGGAGCTTAATATTATTTCCTACTCTTTTGTGTTTCATGATTTGCTGGGAAATACTTTAAAACTCATTGTAAACCTACGCCCAAACGTTCCTTTAACACTTCTATTTCGAATATTCTAAAAGTGAAGGTTATAAGGTTAGTAGCGCTCACAACCTAACTTTTAGCCCTTAATGTAACAGTTCCTCATTTTTTACCTTCTAACCTACATGTACACATGTAGGTATATAAGGTTATGCAATCGACTTATTAGCTCATTTTACAACTTTTAGCCAAGTTTCGTCAAGATCGGCCATGACGCCTGGATGTGTCTGTGTGTCCGTCTGTGTGGATGTATGTTAGTATCCACGATAACTTCAGAACGAAAACACCTACATTCCTAAATTTTGTATTTAAACTTGTTTTCATTTGGTTTAGAGCTGATTAGATTTTGGGAGAAATCCAGCGCCGGAGAGAGGGTGTTTATTAGAAGCAGTTTTTGGTTTTTATCAAATATTTCTAAAACAGCTGCATATTTCAAAGATATAAAAATACCTAGATATAGACCTTAAACATATAGATTAATTATGTTCTCTTTTGATACGACGCGTAATTTAACGGCAAAAAATTCCCAAGCTAGAATTTAAGTATTAATCCAATTTTTTTCAATATCTGGATAACGATTAATTTTATAACTTTTCTTTATAAAGCTTCTAATATAGCACAAAGTAAGTCTAAAAATTAATTAAATATGAACGAAATGGTTAAACAGTATTATTGATAGAAGCAGGCGACTTTGGAACATTTTTAAGTTAACATGCATTTATGTCTATTAATCTCTATCTGACATGAAGTGTTAATCGTCACCTGAGATAGATTATTGTTTTTGTTTTTACAATGTTGCCTTTTTTCATGATGAACGACTAAAATAGGGGTTTAATAGATACCCTAAACATGTATAGAAATCTGGAAAGAAATGAAATAATTTTAATAATATTTTTTTTAGGATAATTATGTAACCCCCTTCTATAATAAGTTCACTACGAAAATAGGCAACATTGTAAAAACAAAAACAATAATCTGTCAGTCAGACGTTAATAGTCACCTAGATGCTAAGTTAAATAATTAAAGGAAATGAAATAATTTTAATTATAATTTTTTAGCGTAACTATGCAACCCCTTTTATACATTCAATACAAGAACAGGCAACATTGTAAAAACAAAAACAATAATCTATGTCAGAATGAACACTAAAATTCTACCTTAGGGATTTTTTTATCACTAAATTATGCGTCGTATCAAAAAATTGCATGGACCATAATTAATCGACATGTTTAAGGTCTACATCTTGATATTGTTATATCTTTGAAATATGCAGCTGTTTTAGAAATACTTGGCGACCACCCACCCTAATTACTGAATTTTTGGTCCACTATTGCAGCATCTGCGGTATGAAGTCTAATCTTCATGCTGTTCATCAACAACTAAAAGTGGACAATTTTTTTCTATCTGAAACACAAATTTCCTCTGAAGGCTCAGATTCATCAGATTCGCAATATCCCAATTACTTCATTCTAACCTTCTGTCTCGAGGACAACAGCGCTTGCTAGATGGTATCTTCTTTGGAGAATAAAAATTCGATGTGGTTTGGTTTAAATATTCTGGTTCTAAATTTGTTGAAATTCTACTGTTGTAATTATAGGTCTCCTAATAACAGTAACTTTCAAGACTTCTTCGACTACCTTACTTTGAAAGTTAACTATCTACTGTCTTAGTTTTCATTTTGCGATGTCTCAACACATTAGAACAATCCGGTGAAACAGTTGTAGTCGCTTTATATATCTCAAAGACTTTTGACCTAGTTTGGCATAAGTGTTTACTTGCCAAAGTCGCGTCGCTCGGGTTAACTGATATGGGCATAAACTGGGTTTCTAAATTCCTTGATAAAAGACGAACACGTGTCGTAGTTGATGGCTTTTGTCAAAAGAATTTAGCATTAACGCGGGCGTGCCACATAATTGTAATCTACGTTCTACCTCAAATCTAGTGATTAAAGCAGAAATGGCAATTTTAATCAACAAACACATTGGACGTATCCTCGAACCTTGTATTCACCAAAAAGCATAGATCATTTCCTGTTGCAAGCGTGAATGGCTCAAATCTTAAGTTTTCAGACTCTATTACTATGTTGGAGTTGACCGTCTTCTGTCCGCTACCAAAGCAGCTGGTCGTAAAATATACTTTTTGTACAGATCTATGCAGTACTTTACCTCCCTCTTTTAGCTTTATAAGGCCCAAATTCTATCGCATCTAGAACGATTAGTTTGATAAACTACTATAAACTTTTAACATATAGTCCCTAGTGAAGAGAAGAATCGTTCCAGCTCTTTCTTTGTATTGTCGGTATTTCAATGGATATTGAGCTTCTGAATTACATGCTTTGATACCATCTCGGACTACCTTTGTTAGGAATACCCAGTTCGCTCATTCACACCATCAATATGCAGTAGAAATCTTCAAATTTCGTGCCAAACTGGCGTAATCTACATTATTCTACACCGGAACGATCTCACGAGTTCATGTATTCCTCTCACTTACGATATGGAATAATGTAAGGTAGCGGTTCATAGGCATCCCTTGGCAATTCGATACTACCCCATCCACCCTCCCAAGTGTACCTGGGTGCTTTAGCACGGTAGGCTAAACTTGACCTGTTCAGGTCCACAATTATTAAAAAAAAGGTAAGTAATTATTACGTGCCCGGACTTGCCATTTGTACTGGGCCCGTTAGAAGGTTAATTCGTCACCGGGTCTCAACTGAATTTAAAAATTTGTCAGTTTCGAATAGATAAATCGCTAACCCAAAATTTTACTACAAAGAAATTTAGTTACACAATTGTTGTATAAAGTAGTTCATGAAACATCCTTAATGCCATACGAAATTAAAAATTAATCATACGCAATCAAATGTATAAAATGTATCCTTCGGTAAGGGGTCTTAACAACTCTACTTAGCAGTACAAAGAAAAAAATATTTAGGAGCAACGGTGTGTTCTTTTAAAATCAATTACAAAATTAACAAAATCATGACCAAAATTACCATATAACATGTCTCCCGTCAAAAAACCAAAATATGACTTATGGAAAGTCCTTTAATTAATCGGAAAAACTAAATGTAGTAAATTAACAATTAGAACCATTGAAATTGATCTAAAAAATTTGATAGTTTATCATAAATATGTTCCTGAAACTTAGTATCAAGGAAAATAAATTAATTTGATGTATCACTTACCACTAGTATCGCTAATATTTTTTATGGCCAATTTCACCAATGTTCTTACAAGGAAACTTATTTTTTAAACAAACCCACAAGTGATATGTTTTCACTTTGACTTTCGAGTACCAAACAACCAAAATGAAACTAGGAAAAATAATAAAATACTTATCTTTTTTGGGATTTTTTAATGGTGTACTTTAAATTATACAATCTAAACGTTTCGATAACACTTACAGTTATCTTCGTCAGTAGTAATGTTTCTTAAAAATTGTTAAATTTTTAAGAAACATTACTACTAAAAAATCCCAAAAAAGATAAGTATTTTATTATGAGTGTTAATGGTGAAAGTTTACATTTTCATATAGGAAAAATAATGTTACATTACAATTGTCATTTTCAAATACAATCTCCAGGATCCAATAGGCAAAAATAAATATAAGCTTTATTTTAAGAACAAGTAAATTGTTTATTGGTAGATATAAGCAACATGAAAATAATTAGTTTATAAACCATATAAGAGGATTGGAAATTCTACAAACAGTAAATTGAAATTAAAAGGTATTTCCTTCTGTTAAGCTAATCACTCACAAGGGAATTCAATAAAAGTATCTCCGAAAACAAGTCTTTTATAACATCAAATTTATGTATCTACAATTTTCATTTAAATATACATTTACAAGGGATAATTAGTACCTGATACTTCAAAAATAAAGAATCAATCTCATAGAGGCTAGTCATGCGTTTTAAACTTACGATCTGTCTTATTTGACAGATTACTTTTTTGTGCACAGATCTTGTTCAATTTTTTGTTCAATTTCACTTCATCTTATCATCATTACCTTACCATTAATTTACAAATAAATCTTATACGCTACAATAAAAAAATATTTTTGTGTACCCGGCACTTGCTTCAAATATTTATTCAGTTATAGATAAACAGAAATGAAGCATTATCGCAAAGTAAATATATTATTTGGAAAATCTGTAACACGAGAACACGATTGAGGCTGCAATCTGACACCAGTAACAATCAATATAAACCCAAGTACTGATGATGATTTTTTACTGGAATTTGAAAATTGATAATTGAGCTCAATATAGTTTTGGTTGCTAATGGAAACGAAAGTGTATTTCAATTTTTCAATTTTTTTAGCATTTACTACAAAGTAGCTTATGACGTGGGTCTTCAATATGCTTGAGTTCTATAAATTTCCAAATGTTTTAAATATTATCGAGTGCAATTTACTAAATGTGTATAATGTACAGTCACAAATGAGTCCGTTAACGGCGGCAACATTGTTGGGGTTCACAAGTACCGGCGAACATAGTTCATGTATAAAAAAGTAAGTTACATAGGTTTCCCCTGCCTCAGGCTCAGTAGCGGATTATATATATATATATATATATATATATATATATATATATATATATATATATATATATATATATATATATATATATATATATATATATATATATATATATATATATAGGGTGTCTCGACGATAGCATGTTAGACGAATAATGAGAACGGAAAAACCAATTCAGTTGAAAACTTGCAACCTTATATAAATGAACATGGTCTACTTACTGAAAATATTTTCATGGCGGTGTCACTTCCGGTTATACTAGAAGTCTATACCAACTTTGTTATTTTAAACACAATGCCCCAATTTTTACTTTATTTTCGTTTTCCGCATAAAATTTTACTTCTTCTACTACCAGTTTGGAGTACCTAGCTTTTACCATTATTAAGAAAAAAAAATAACTTAACAACGAAAATTTGAATCTACTGAAAAATTAATATTTCATCAAACATAAAAGGCAGATAAGCGAAACTTGTACAACGGTTAGAGATGATATTGGGCTATGTTTTCAACATTAGACATTTTTGAAATTTATTTCTAGGGGACGTCCGGGTGTAACGGTAGTTAAGAAAATTAAAAATGTCAGAGTCATTTTTTTTTAAATTGCAACTGGGTTTTTTATATTCTCATTCGATGCAGAATTTAATTACATATCTGCTGATATGTCATGTTCCTATACCTAAACTGAATTAGTTTCGTGTTATCTACTTTTTTCTACTTTTCTTGGAGATGATGTAGTAAACACGTCGTAAATTAATAGTGTGGTCTACAATCTGTTTTGCTACCTGTCGTATGATACCTGCAATCAGTTGGCTATGCAATTGAATTGTCAAATTTATAGTAAATGACAGTTATTTAAGTTATTTTAGGATTTAATAACGAAGATTATTTGAATTTTTTGTTGGTACACCGCGAATATGAAAGAATTATTCAAAGAACGACTAGAACCTTTATTCAGACATATTTACATCGGCCTCGCCCTAACTCTTGAGTAGTTATATCTTTGCTCCAAAGAAGCAAAAGACATGAATCCTTTAGACATACTCCCCAGAAAAGTAGTGCATCTGCTAATAAGGTATGTTTTTATAAGTACACAACAAAAAACAACTAACGAGAAGAACAATACTAATTACAATACACAACACATTCTTTTTTTATAATAAGTGTTCAAAGACAGACCCGTTTTGGTCTAAACACATTTGAACACGACGTAAAGTATTGGATCCAGTGGCTCTTCTAATGTCGTCTGCGTTCAAACTACCGAACGCAACTTGAACTCTAACTACGGCATTTTCCCTTGTCGTTAAAGGCTGACTGTAAACCATGTTTTTAATAGCTCCCAAAATGTAGTCGTCAAGTAGGCTTAGATCGGGAGATCGAGGGGGCCAGCGGTAAGGACCGTTATTAGCAATCCATTTTCCATAGAACTGCTGTTCTAATAACCTTAGAACTTCACCAAAATTGTGTGGTGGGGCACCATCTTGCTGGCAGTACACATTTATTGGTTCTCGCAAGGGCAGTTCTGCTGTAGCGGGAATTACCAGATCTTGCAAAATATTCATGTACCTCTCACCATTTAAATTATGATCATAAAACTGAAGACAAAAGACTCTGTTGTCTTTTATCGCACAAAACACTTTAAAACTCCAAGAGTCTTGAAAGTTTCTTTCCCAAATGATATGTCGATTTTCTTCAGCCCAATAATGGTAATTGTGCCTGTTAAAAACTCCGTTTTTTGAAAATTTTGCTTCGTCCGTCCAAATTATGTTTTTTACAAAATTATCATTTTCCTGTGACATTAGCATGAACCACTCACAAAATTGAATGCGTCGTTCAGGATCCTCAGCTGTTA
Organism: Vesta saturnalis; assembly: GCA_036346205.1. Classification (NCBI taxonomy): domain Eukaryota; kingdom Metazoa; phylum Arthropoda; class Insecta; order Coleoptera; family Lampyridae; genus Vesta; species Vesta saturnalis. The sequence continues at coordinate 3,984,990 of JARFJB010001727.1, read as the reverse complement.
AATGTTACAACAACGTGTATGAAAATGGGTGCTATTTATGCCTTCCTAAGATACGATGTATTGTTTTAAAACATACTCCTAAACTTACAGCAGCCTCTCTCACTGAAGCATTAGGATATGCAGTAAAGTATCCCAAAACGGTAATATTGAGATCATCGTCTTGGACCATTGGCTTCTTTTTCTGGGGCGTATATCTAAAAGACCCATTTGTTTTGCAATTTTCAAGCAAAGTTGTAATTGTTAGAGAATTAGGGCGATTCCGATGTGGATACCTCTGAATAAAGGTTGCAATCGTTCTTCCAATAATTCCTCCGCATTCGCCGTGTATCAGCAACAAGTTCAAAAAATCTTCGTTACTAAATGGCAATCGTGGCATTGTCATTTACTATAAATTTGACAATTTAATTACGTAGCCATCTGATTGAAGGTATCATACGACAGGCAGCAAAACAGATTGCAAAGCACACTATTAATTTACGGCGTATTTACTACATCATCTCCAAGAAAAGTGGAAAAAAAGCAGATAACACGAAAATTATACAGTTTAGGTATAGGAACATGATATATCGGCAGATAGGTAATTAAATTCTACATCGAATGAGAATATAAAGAACCCAGTTGGAATTTAAAAAAAATGACTTTGACATTTTTAATTTGTTTAACTACCGTTACTCCCAACCCCCCCTAGAAATAAATTTCAAAAATGTCTAATACTGAAAACGTAGCCCAATACCATGTCTAACCGTTGTACAAGCTTCGCTTTTTCGCCTTTTATGTTTGATGAAATATTAATTTTTCAGTAGATTCAAATTTCCGCTGCTAACACCTGAAATTATTTTTTTCCTTAATAATGGTAAGAGATAGGTACGCCAAATCTGGTAGTATAAGACGTAAAATGTTATGCGGAAACCGAAAATAAAATAAAAATTGGGGCATTGTATTTAAAATAACAAAGTTGGTATCGACTTCCGGTATAACCGGAAGTGACACCGCCATGAAAATATTTTCAGTAAGTAGACCATGTTAATTTATATAAAGTCACAAGTTTTATATATATATATATATATATATATATATATATATATATATATATATCAACTACTTACTAAAAATATCTATTGATCCACAAACAGGAAAAGTGGAAAATGTGGTGGGACTTATTGTACCAATGGTATTTATCGGTGAGACGATGTGTCCCATTGGTAATAAAATAACTACAATGCAAATTTTACGTTTTTATTTGTGTAACACTATAGTGGAAAAAATAAGAAAACTAGGGATGAAAAACTAGGAATGATGGGATCCAAGCCTGTGCACAGCGGAATATTACATGATGAACAAATATATTTTGTTCCTTTATCTTTCTTTTCCAGAGAACATTTTGAGCAACGGCGTCTTCCTGTACCTGCTACTGGCATATGATCACCTATATTTAGTAATAGTTTAGTCCGTTTTGATCGAGGACTACTGGAACCACTAATTCTTCTGGTTACTTTGGCCGTTCGTCTGCCAGTCAAAACAGGCTTTAAAGGCATATATTGTTTTAGAACAGAAGCCCCCTTGAATTTGGCGCTTGACTTATCAACGAATTGGTAATTTCCTTTAGTAACTGCCCTTTCAAAGGTATGCTTGAAACAATTGATTATCTCCTCATGCTAGCTTCCACTGGTTTATCTGGAATCTATTCCTGGACAAATATTTCTTCACAAATGCATGCATTTCCTATTGAATCGCTTTGAGATCAATAGTCAGTCAGCCAGGGAAGGTGATTGTAGCTCATAACAAACATCAATCCCACTAATACCATTATTTCACCTGCATCTGCTAGATGAATATTTAGGTTTTTCACTCTGTTGTATATAATTAGCCTCTCATTTGTGCATTTAACAGTGAAAACAAACAGATTTTGGGGGAGCATAAGCTTGAATGAAGCTATCTCCATCTGCGATAGAGTTACTGGTATACGGAGTTCAAGATTTAGAGTGCTTTGGTCTCAAGCGTTTTGGAACAACATTTTTAGAGAGATTATTGGCTCTACTCTAAACAATTGGACGTGAATTATCAGTTAACGTACCTGGTTTCACAACTAACGGTTCAGAATCTTTTAGCGGCTCTTCTGAATCAATCGTATTCCCTGTGTTTTCTTCAAATGAGCTTTTAACAGCAATATCAACTTCTTGCGGCTCATACTCCAATTCGGATGAAGAAAAATCCATGTCATTATTGTCAGAATCTTCAACATCACTCATCTCCATCAGCTCCTGCAGCTCTTTATCCGAAAGTCCCATTTTTTTTTTATATCCTAAAAATAATCAATTATTACAATATTTAACCACCACTACCAGTGGGACAAATTATACCACTAAAAAATATAACTAGTAATATATATCCCAGAAATTTTAGGAAAACAGAGAAAATCTTACTTACCCTCTCAATATACTTTTATCACTATGTAAATGAATATGACAACAAAATAATATCAATAGTAATCAAAAAAACAAAAAGCAGCCATAATAAACAAGTAAAAATACTAGAAATCGCAAAAGAATGTCACACACGAGTAGACGCCGGCCAGCTGAACAACAAACGATAATTGAGACACGGCGCAATGTTGCCATTATTTCATTTTACTGTGTAGGTAATACCTTATACTACCACTGGGACAAGCGCTAATGTATATATATTGTATTATTCTCCCACTGGATTTGTTTAAAGGTGCTTTGGGATGTATTGTCCTGTTGACAGTCTAAGGGCTGAACAAATATGATCAATAAAGCAATAGCAAAAATAATGTGCGGGCTAAATTAGATGTAAAAAAGAATAAACAGTGAAATTGCACAAAAATAGGCTCGCACACACGTACACTTGCATATGCGTACATGCACACACGCGCATTCTCGCACACATGCACGGTTTCAGACACGCATATATACGCGCACACGTGCAAAGGTACACATGCCGACAAGCGGATGTGCAGTAGCGTTAATCTACATTCTGCACAGTAGTTCATTGCTTACTTGTTGGATTTCGTCTTCGCCGAGATGGGTAGCAGCTCGGTCTGTCAGAGCTATTTATGTGTTCCTTCTGTTAGTTTTCTACGAATCCAATTTTATTCATGGGTTATCAGCCGAACACTATAGTTTACTGAAAGACGACATCTTGCCGACAAATTAACTGCACTTAAGGTAGATACAATATTCGAATCATTCATTGCATACATCACGTAGACCAAATAGAGAAGTTTTTTAAGATTTTTAGGGTTTGAAATTTTCAAATCAAGAAATAAAGCAGTGACCCAGCAGGTAGAGCTATTTTCATGTAAACTTTAATAAAAGTTGGTATTAGTTATATTAGCGCTAAATTTTGATTCTTTGACATAAAATCAAAATATCCGGCTTCACGTTTTGCGAATATGAAACAATCCCTAAATTTTTACATGCTTGGCTTCCACAGATCAAAATTTATCTAATTAATAAAATAATTTGAAAAAATGTAATTTTTTTTTTCTTCAAAACATATATTTTTTTTTAATTTGAATGTTAAAAGTATGCCAAAATGAACACATTTAATTCAGTTACTCATAAAAAGAATAATTTTTTGCTTGTATTTACTGTGTACCTATGATGAAACAAAATACAATTCAATTTAATTTTTTTTGAAAATTATTCTTATTGAATGACAGACATGTAAATTAAATAAAAATGTTGAAAAAAATTTTTTTTTGTAAAATTGCTAAAACTTTTTACGCATGTTTATTAAACACAGAACATTCCATTTGAAATATTTATCTTTTGGGTGAAATCACGGATTTTTATTTGTTTTGTACAATATTTTAACTATAATATTTAATCTATTAAAAATGTAGTTATTAATCGTTACTGAAAATAATATTCACTTTGCGTTTTCATATTTGGTGATTTGATGACATTAACATACAGGATTTAAGGTTCTTAGACCACATCAAATCGACCTTTTAGTTGTAAGCTTAAATTTGTTTTTGGAGTAACGGTTTTATAAGTTCTTTCAGGTTGTTCATATTTAGAAACTGTTCAACAATAATTAATAAAAATTATATATTTTATCAAAATAATTAAAATACTTTTGGGTTTTTTAAATCTTTAGTGGATCTAGCTAAACTAATTTATGATGCAGGATTTTTGAAAGATGAATATAAATATTTAACAAAATCACTACAAGCTAATGGATATTCACTTAAAGATGTTAATAATGTTATTACACCTGCTAGACATAAAATAAAGGTAAACCAGTGCTTAACGTTGGTAATGCTTTTCTTCCTTTTATAACTAATATTACAGATTGCATTTAAAAGATTCTATTTATTTACGGCCTTAGGACTGTTTTAAACCTACAACAAAAATGGCATTTAAGGTCAACTAGAGATGTTTCAAACTAATTGTTATCTATCATGTTGTTATGGAAAAGTATACATTGGAACCACAAAACGTAGGTTTGATTCAAGACGTAAAGAACATACGAGATTTTGTAGATTAGATCAACCAGAGAAATCTGCGGTAGCTGAGCATGCTTTAGATAATTTAAGTCATGAAATTCAATTTGATAATATGGAAAAATTGTGAAGACGCGCCTATTATTATGTTGGTTATAATTAAAAAAAGGCACAATGGTACTTCTTAAGTTTTTAATTTCAGCTTTTGGTATGTCTAGGTTTTTTGCTTTTTTTTCATAGACCTTGAAGTACATACTTTAACAATTATATGTTAGTAAAAGTAAAACAACAATTACAATTATTAACAAAAAACTATTTCTTTACTAGATTTGACTAGATTTTTAATTAGTATGTCAAGTTCCTATTTGTGAATGCTATTATCAATTTTCAAATTAAAACTTTTCTCGACTTTACACTTACATCATAATTTGATAAAATTTTGTTAAATTTGGTCTTTGACTATGAAATTTTTCAGTGTTGGCCTTCGCCAACGCTAGTTCTGGTTTGTCATCTTTAAGGCACTTTAATAATATTTAATCTATTAAGGATCTAGTTATCTTTTACTAAAATTATATTCCATATTAAGAGCAGGGTACAATTTCATCTTTTTCATATTTCATAAAGTTATTCGAAGCAATTCTGATAGATATTACCACTTACTGAAGACGATAACTGCAATTGTTATCGAAACGTATAGATTTACATAAAACATAAATAAAAAAATACATCATTTAAAAACGCAAGAGCTAAGTATTTTAATTATGCATAATAACGTTGAAAGTTTACACTTTCCCAAAGATTTTTTAGGAGCAATAATTTTATACCTAAGTAAACATTAAAATTTAAAAATATTTTTACTTATTTCTCAACAAATATCATAATTAAATAATAAAGGTTAGCTAAGTTGAAAAAGTTACACCATCAACACTGAAACAAAAGCAAATTAAAATTGCTTTTCAAATTTTTATCTAGCTCCCGGTTATATATTTTCACTATTCAAAATTTTATTATTGTTTCAAACCAAAGACGAAAATGTACTGTTTGTTTTATATTTCAAAATTATTTTCTCACATAAAGTTTTTTTTATGAAATAGTAACAATAGATAGCTTACCTTTAATTTATTTTTCTAATTAATTCAAGTTGACAACAAAAAGTATTTGTTTGAAATACAAGGTAAGCTGATATTACGAGTACATATCATATTATTTAATATGAAAATAAATATAATTGAATATTATTATTGTATGTAAACCAGAGGTAATAAGAATTAACGTAAAAATGGAAATAAGATTAGTTTTAGGTTTCAGATTTCTTCAGAAAGTCGGTATTCGTAAACATATTTGTTTGAACTCAACGTGTTAGGCACAAGTGGAACACATTACAGTGCAGCGATAAAATTTTACACAATCTAGATTTACATATATTTTGTTTATAGCAACTAATTGTTCTGTATCACAATTTAAAATCGGGGTGTAACTATTAATTTTTGGATTTCAAGTCTGAGTCTAGTCAAACTATATGACATAGCACATGCTATTTTATACAAAGGTGAACAGTCATTTGGATTTGATATTGATTATTAATACTTTGTGTTTATGAAAAAATCTGATGTGACCAGCACAAGATTTTCTAAAGCTGGTGCCTATTGCGTTACAAAAAAGAACCTAAGCAGGGCAAAGAGAGTGAACATCCTTATATAAAACACCTACAGTACTGGCACTCATTATAAGGTAGCGTTGATCGGGCCCAAAAAGGCCTTTACCTCATTTGATTGTACATCTTAAATGACATAAAATGAAGTGGGCAACTAGAAAACATTTTTGGTAATTACTGTAATGTGGTTATACTTACTAGAACATTTTAAATTAGAAATAATGACTTCACATTATTCTAATTACGGAAAGTGTAGTACTACCATCAATTGTCTGCCGTAACTGAAATTCCTTTACCTCTAATGACAACAAATTAGGTGGCGTTGATTGGTATATAAAATGGCTAAAATTTTGTAATTTAGTTAGTTTTGTAGCACTAATACCCGTCAGTGTGCTCTGAGGGCTAGTGATTGCAACACATCATCTGATAGATTGCTAGGAATGTCGAAGCAGAAGGAAACCAAGCTTATTGATGCTGAATTGGTCGAGATTATTCAAAATGAGTTAAATGACGACGACACCCAATTGGATGATCATAAATCCGTAGCAAGCGAAGAACGCGATTATATACATACAAATAGACACGCTGATACTGAAATTCAAGGAGGATGGAAAGATAGTACATGCAGACAAAACATTTGTTTTCCTACAGGGCGCGATCATTCAAATAACGTTACCACAAGCATGCTGTACAAAGTGGTTTTTGGGCCCGGTCAGGTGATTGAAAACTCGCAGGATGCATTTTTGTTGAATTTCAAGGAGTTTCAGTCCTAAACCCTAGGAAATGGAATTTCTGCTATAGTATTGAGGTTTAGGAATGTTTTGGATTCTTGCTGATCGTTTGAGCAATAATGCCATCATATTTTTTGAGCATTTACTATATGGATCAACATTTTTTTGGGCCACCATGGCCTTGAAGCAGTTCGAGTTTTATATTACTTATAAAATTTGATACTAAACATGATAGGCAGCTTTCTGACATGTTGGTGCCCATAAGTTATATATGCTTCGGAAACATACTATCTGCTGGGTGGTATTCATTAAACTGGATAGGAATGGAATCAGTAACAGAAAGACTTGCAAGCCAAGTGGTTCAAAAATTAGAGCAACCGTATTATAGTGGTAATCAAAATGTTGTGTGTGACAACCACTTCATGTAAGTCTTTTACGTAATGAAGGAATTTCTTAACACTAATGCAATTGTAAAAAAGAACAAAACGAAAAGCATATTATTGGTCATTTGGATTTTACATGAATGTTTGGATGGCATTTGTGATTGGAACCAAATTACACACATTATAGAACCAAGGAAAACGTGAAGACTATTTCTAACATCTATGGCAGAATGCTTGGCCTAGTCCCACATTAATAGAAGTAGATTAGCAGGTTTAGGAAAGGCGGCAAGACAGTGCAACGATAGAGTTACCTCGACAAAAGAATCAGCGAGAAGTATGCATAATGCCGTTGCCACAAAAAAACGCAGTAAAGAAGTAGAAAAGAATAATGATCGGTGTATGTTTGGCCCGTTACAATATTACGCAGTATAACGGCGATTTTCTGACTGAGCGCATGACCTTCGCGATCACGTATGTTTGCCATCTTGTTCGTAAGCTACCAAATACCCTTTCATTATACAAACCTTGTTTGTACTTTCTACGATTGTTACTTCATTATTCGCCTGTAAACGCGTAAGGGATCCTTTAACCTGTAAATTTATTAATCTAAATGTAAGTAGTCATCCGTATGACATGTGTCTTGTCTTCCCTAAAAGCAATATGTCATTAGGTTGAAGTAGCAATGCTTAATAATTCCACATGAAGTAAAATTTTGGACTATGCCATTTAAAGTGTACCTTTTGATTTTCAACTAATCGTTAGTTATTGTTCATGCAAGACTTACCTGTGTATTCTATTGTAAACACGTTAACAAATCAACGTACCTAGAAAAAAAAACAAAAATTAACATTGCATTTAGCGTTCCGATCTTGTGTACAGTTTTATTTCCAGATATCACATGTTTCATTAGGTTGTGAACCCAGGTCAGTAATTCCAAAGGGGGTAGTACTAACGCTATTGATATTGAGTCAATGCTATTCGAGAAACCGAAGTTACGTCACAACGTGCAACTATTACTTTTATTAATGTACCGAATCATAAAGAGATTCCTAATCGCGTTAATTACTAGTGGTATGACTTTAATAGATAATGGAAGCCCCGCTTCCATATTGTTTTCACATTCGCACTGCGAAGTAGTTATGTAGTTTTCTCTCCATAAATAGAGAAAATATTAGTGTATCGTTATTGAATGACTGTTCATGAAAATAAATAAAAGTTATAATAGGAAGGGACTGTTCATTAAGTTTTTGAGAGGTGGCTTAAGGATAACGTTTTGTTCAAATAAGATTTATTTTGGGTATACTTAAGCGCACTGTAGCATTTTTTCTTCTTTAATTAAATTATTCTGTGATTCGTCGATATCTTCATGTTAATATTATATGCCATTTTTGATAGCGCGGTATATTTATATCAAATGTTGTTGCTATTTAGCCACATCCGTTTTTGCTTTGCGCGCAACGCGCAATATCATGTCCGTTCGCATCGCATTAGAATGGTCTAATACGTATTGAAGGGAAAATGGCGAATCGTGCAGCTTGCTCAACATTGGACAACATGACGCTTATATTAATTTTAAAGAGGGCGCAAATCATTGTTTGAAGTGGGAAGAATTTAAGTTAAATGATACCTTTTGTTTTTGTGTTAAATCTTGAAGCACGAAACGTTGTCGTCGCCGCTTTTGTATGTCTGTCAGTGTAGTAAAACCAGACTTGCATTGGGTAGATGATGCATTACGTTTACCTCTACATTGTTGAAGTGTTGTTAACCTATCTTTACATTTATGTTGTACCTTACCTTAAAATGAAGTTGTAAATGACTAAACATAATCTGGTATTTTCTGCAGCAAAATCGTTTTAATGTAATATATTACCTTAGTTCACCAAAGCTGAATACAGCGTTAGGCCCATTCTATACGAACGCAATTGTGGTCGCGCTGTATTTCGTTTTGCAGGTCAAATGGAGTTATGCTTAGCATCTATACGGGCGCACTTGTGGCCCGCGGAAGCTCTGGTCAATCCACGTTGACGCAGCCGACGGGACCTGACCTCCACCGAACGCATTTGTGGCGACTGCATTGCCGCGTGGTTCCTTCTATACGAACGCTATTAATTGTGGTCAGCCTGTCACAGCATCGGGAGAAGGGTGGTTGTTTGTCCTCATTTGTATTGTGAAGTAGTAGTGTAGTGAGCTAGTGGCACAATGTTTGATGCTGAAAGGTTCATAATTGAGATTTAGAAGCGGCCACCCATTTATGACGTCAAATCAAAAGATTAGTCAAATAAACAAGAGAAAGCGCAGTGTTGGATGGAAGTTGGGAGGGCAATGTTTGAAGATTGGGACCAGATGAAACCTGATAACAGAGACAGAACAGGTAACTAACTAGTAGTTTTTTGTTCTGATGTGTGTTATGTAAAATGAATGTAAAATATAGGGTGTCCTACGAAGAGGTTGCTATTTTTAAATTAATATGCCAGACGATTCGAACACGCTACAAACTGGAAACTCAACAGTTATAATAAATACATATGTGAAAAACCTACCCTTCAGTTATATTTGTTTCCAAGTAAAAATGGCAGAATAACGAAATAATAAGGATAATGAGCAATGTTCTTCAAATAAAGGATAATGAAACAATTATTAATAATTTATCACTTGCATTGCATGCCTCGTACATTTCTTTTATTGCATTACTTTGTAATACAATTAAATTAATTTAATAAAATAAAATAAATGAACTTAATGTAATCTACTTAAGCTTAGGCAAACTTATCTTGCCAATTTACTGCTCCCTGTCCATTAAAGTACTCGCAAAACATGTCTCTTACACCAAGTCCGTTACTACGACTACTTTCTCGTCCAACTTCATTTATGCAAACCATGTCACACGTTAATGAGTCTTCTTAAATGAATCCATCTCTCTTCTTCACATAGTTGTGCAATTCACAACACTGCACAATTTTCTGTGCAAACTCCGGGTTTACCAGAATACAAGAATGCATAATTCGCCATTTATTGCTCATAATCCCAAATAAGCACTGCACTGTGCGTCTTGCTCTGCAGTGCCTATAGTTATAAACACTTCTCTCCTTGGTCAGTTCTTTTTGTGGGTATGGGCATTACATTTCTTGATAGTCCAAAGGCTTCATCCCCAAGAAATACAAAAGGTAGTGCAGGGCCCTGAGGTGTTAAAAGCTTTTCTGTCGGAAGGTTGAGTTGCCCAGAATTCAGTCTCTTGCCAAAATTAGAGTTCTTAAATATGGTAGAGTCGCCCTCACCTTCATATGCACCGACATCTATGGCGGTAAAATTACACTGTGCATCACTGATTTCGAACATAATAAGAGAAAAGTACTTTTTGAAGTTAAAGTACTGTGACCCTGAATTTGGTGGACATTGTATTCGCTCATGTTTTCCGTCGATCGAACCAACACAGTTAGGGTAGTTTACCAATTTCTCATATTCTGTTGCCTTTGCAAGCCACATTTCAATTGTAGGGACTGGCATTTCTAATGGCTGTAATGTCGTCCATATCGTTGCACATCAGGCACACACTGATAACAGTATGCCATAACCCTTAAGTTTATCAACCCTCACTTCACCGCCCAACACTCCTACTCCTCAACTATCTACAGTGAGTGTTTCTGATGACAATAGTGCTTTTTGGAGCAATACTTCAATTGCAAACACTGAGAGTCAGACCTTCAACATTTCTGATTACATTCAATTTTCCATAAATAGTGAACAGGTCTCTTCAAGTAAAAATAATTGAATCGTTAACAAAACATTACTATACACCGTCAAGTACTGTTTCTACTGTTATTTTTATACGGTAACTATGTAATTATTTTTATGAAATAGTAACTGATTTAGTATACCTTATTATAACATATTTCATTGAAATTGCTGTTATTTCTTTCTCTTCCCCACAAAAAAAAACACTTTCAAAAGAATTCCTAGTTTTAAATAAGCTAGCCCAATCTTTAATTATTTACAGTAATATTTAATTACCTGAGGGTAATGGCAAGTCTCTCAGCTGGAGTGATACTTCTTTTCATGTTGGTATCTTGCTTCATAATAGCGCCACCGATGAGATGTAAAAGCTGGTGAAACGAGGCAACAGACATCCTGTAGTATTGTCTGTGTTTTTCAAACATCACGTGAAAAGCATCAGTAGATAATCTATTGCTTAGAATAGGATGAGTACCCCAACGCCTTTCTTCTCGCTTAGTTCTCTCAAAATATACTTCGAGATGTAATTGAAAACCAACACACGCAATGTGCACAGCGTCCATGTTGGCACCTCAACTGGTGTGACCTTGGGCGCGACCACATTAGCGTTCGTATAGAAGCTCGGTTTTCAGTACTGGGCGTCAGCGGCATTGTGGCGACGCATTTGTGATCCGTACAGAATGGCCTTTACTAAACGTATGACTTCAGTTACTTGCGTTTCATAATGTAAATATATTATAGAAGTGTATATCCTGCACCATTGTTAATTGGTTGAAACAGGTTGTAAATTTGAGTTGTTACCACTAAACTTATTCAGTTTCAATCTCAGTGTTCATTTAGAAGTAATTCTGAGTAAAGATAAAATATATTTTATGTATAGTTGTTACGTAAGGATTAGTTTACTACTGTAAAGCTTTGCGAAAAGTTTAAGTACAATTTCATTTGCATGCTGAAGTTAATCAGCAGATATTATTTTAATTTATTTAATATACAAATAAATACAGTTGTTTTATCATTTAGTAAGTTTACATATGATATTAAAGCACAATTATCTCGTGTGCTATATTTTAATTATTTAACAAGAGGAAGTGGCACTTCACACCTATGCTAATATGTTTCTGGAAAAGAGCTCTTAATTTGCAGTAAGTATTCTAATTTATGTCTCCGATGGGATAAGCTGTGGTGCAAAATTACGTTTTACATATGTTGATATTACTGCACATCAATAGTATTTTAAATACTTTTTTCAATGTGACACATTTAAAGTTGTGCCTTTAACCCGAACAGTATTACTCGTTTTAAGTTGGCTTTGGAATAAAATCATATTTGTCATAATTGTTTACTAAAGCTTTGAACCAATTAGTTTATGCTTATCGTTTCGAGTTTTGTATAATTACAACCTTATTTGCTTTATATGAATCTCATTTTTAATTTCTATTAAACAAAAATTAGATCGTTTTTAAGTATACAGATTGATGATGTTTTAAATAATGTTACGCTTGTCTTATGTTGTTTGGCTTTGGTTTTGTGGGAATGAATCTGATTAACAGACTGTTTGGTGTAAACGATGTTCTTCTATACAAGTGTTAGCTTGTCCTACATATTGTCCACATAAATCGCCATTCATTTGCCGCCCGTCCGAGGGGCAAAACTCGCCCATATAGATTAAAAAAATTAATTTCGCACTATTAAAAAAGACGTTTCATCTTCAAACATATGTTAAAAATTTTAGCTTATCCTACATATTGTCCACATAAATCGCCATTAATTTGCCGTCCGTTCTATGGGCAAAACTATGCCTTTAAAGATTAAAAAAATTAATTTCGCACTATTAAAAACGAGGTTTCAACTTCAAACATACGGTAGAAATTTTATCTTATCCTACATATTGTCCAAATAAATCGCCATTCAATTATTGCACGTTCAAACGGCAGAACTAACTCCTTAAAGATTACAAAAATTAATTACGCACAATTAACATATGTCAAAATATTTAGCTTATCCTAGATACTATCCACATAAATCGCCATTGATTTTCCGCCCGTCCAAAGAACAAAACGCCCCTTAAAGATTAAAAAAATTAATTTTGCACTATTAAAAACGAGGTTTCTACTTCAAACATATGTCAAAGTTTTGACCTATTATACATATTGTCCAAATAAATCACCATTCACTTGTTGCACGTTCAAACGGCAGAACTATCCCCTTAAACATTAACAAAATTAATTACGCACTATTAAAAACAAGGTTTCAACTTCAAACATATGTCAAAATCCTAGATACTGTCCACATAAATCGTCATTCACTTTCCGCCCGTCCAAGGGACAAAACTCGCCCATTAAAGATTAAAAAAATTAATTCTGCACTATTAAAAACGAGGTTTCAACTTCAAGCACATGTCAAACATTTTAGCTCATCCTACCTATTGGCCTCATAAATTGCCACGTATTTTCCGCCCGTCCAAGGGGCAAAACTCGCCCCTTAAAGATTAGAAAAATTAATTACGCACTATTAAAAACAAGGTTTCAACTTCAAACATATGTCAAAATTTTTAGCTTATCCTAGATACTGTCCACATAAATCGCCATTCACTTTACGCCCGTCCAAGGGACAAAACTCACCCCTTAAAGATTAGAAAAATTAATTACGCACTAGTAAAAATAAGGTTTCAACTTCAAACATATGTCAAAATTTTTAACTTATCCTAGATACTGTCCACATAAATCGCCATCCACTTTACGCCCGTCCAAGGGACAAAACTCGCCCCTTAAAGATTAAAAAAATGAATTTCGCACTATTAAAAACGAGGTTTCTACTTCAAACATATGTCAAAGTTTTAGCCTATTATACATATTGTCCAAATAAATCAGTATTCATTTGTTGCACGTTCAAACGGCAGAACTAACCCCTTAAAGATTAACAAAATTTATTACGCACTATTTAAAACAAGGTTTCAACTTCAAAAATATGTCCTAATTTTTAGCTTATCCTAGATACTGTCCACATAAATCGCCATTCACTTTCCGCCCGTCCAAGGGACAAAACTCGCCCGTTAAAGATTAAAAAAATTAATTTTGCACTATTAAAAACGCGGTTTCACCTTCAAGCACACGTCAAACATTTTAGCTCATCTTACCTATTGGCCTCATAAATCGCCACGCATTTGCCGCCCGTCCAAGGGGCAAAACTCGCCCCTTAAAGATTAAAAAAATTCATTTCGCACTACTAAAAAAAATGTTTCAACTTTAAACATATGTAAAAAAATTTTAGCTTATCCTACATATTAATTTGCCGCGGGTTCTATAGGTAAAACTCAGCCTTTAAAGATTAAAAAAATTAATTTTGCACTATTAAAAACGAGTTTTCGACTTCAAACACATGTCAAAAATTAATTTTATTATGATCATAACAAAACTTATAATAATTTAATATTAGTCAAGTTGCTTTGGTATGTGTGAATCCTTGCGATATCGCAAGCTCACATTCTATTAATATAAGTAATTTGAATGTAATCTCATTATATTTAGAATTTACATAAGTACTACATACATAAAGACAAAATTTACATCGATTGGGGCTTGTATCTCGATAGCGCAGTTGGTTAGCGCGGTACTCTAGCAAAGTACAAGTCGTAAGTTCAAATCCTGCTCGAGCTAAGCTTTTTATTTCTGTATTCAATAAAATGAATAATAATTTTTAATTATATATTTACTTTTGAACTTATTCGTTCATAACAAAACTTATAATAATTTAATTACGGTGACTTTGAAATTTGTCCAAGTAAACTCAACGTGCTTTTTAGTAAAGGTAAATAAATTCAAAAAGTTACACTCACCTCTTTAACAGTAGTAGAGAATGTGAAGAAGTAATTGGGATTACTTCTTCTTGCGTTAGCAACACAAGTACACATACACAAATAACAATAAGAAAAAAATATTATCTGTTGCATATGCAAAATTCCAACTAATCAAAATTCAATCAAATTCAATAACTGAGATTATTGCTACAAGAAAAGCTTTATGAAAATCAAAACCTTAAAACTGCAATGACATCGGAATTTCTACTGCAGAATTAATTAAAATTGTAAATTATACCAAAGATTATCATGAACAACACATTAACAAAGTAAGTTGTAACAATAAGACAATAACGTTACCCAGAGTCCTTTCGCCACTTCCGCAATTTCCATTGTTTTTCTGGTCCAAATTTCATCGTTATCAGCTGACACCTTTCTATTATAAAGCGTCGCACAATACAAATTTAACAAAATCCTGAGTGGTCATATTTTTAAAATAATCTTGTATGAATACTCAAACATTTTAAAATCACTTTGCATGAATACTCAAACACATAGTAAGCTGGAATCTTAACTTCTACCAATCTTTATCACGTGGAATTTTTTTATTATTCTTATGAATTACAGTAATAATATCCGTATTTTCGATAAATTCACGTACGTGCCAACAATTTAGGTCTTCTAGATCTGTCGAAATGCTTCAATAAGGCAAAGTATCCGATACTCCTTCCCCACGACGGTACAAATCTACGTAATGCGAGAAAAACTTATAAAACAAAATCTTAAAACGCGGGGCACTACAACGACGTCGACGTCGGTAAAATATAGGTTAAGAACGGTAATAGACCAAGTTGGATACTTTTTAGGGGAGTAACTGCAATGAGTATGCAGGTAAAGCGAACTACTAAGACCGTCGGGGTGCGGAAGGCCCGAAAACAATAATGCGTAAACTGCATCTTAATTGTTTTCAATCTCAAGTTCAACTCTCAAAATATAGACTTCGACTGACTGAAAAGAATAGCAGCCATCTTCCACTTTTCGTAAAGCACCTAGATTCGTTAAATGACAACTTAGCAATTCGTATGGGAATAGCTATTAAACGATAAATAGAAACGAGAAACTCTCAACTCAGCGAATGCAAGAAAATATAAGATAATACAACCAACTACTGTGAAATAAGCCAACTAATTCTGTATCAATACTTACAAAAGCTACACGGACAGGCTAACTCACTATTCAATATGGTCAACTCTATCCAAACAACCTTAATTGATATCAAAAGCAAAATTCCTTAGCCTGACTCTATTATAACATTATCAGCACACCAATTAGTTTGTAGAACATTTACTATATCATGACCAAAACACCTTTCAACTTTCAATTTTAAGATAATAGAATTAGTCAATGAATTCAGTTAATTCTTAAACCATAAAAAGTATATCTCAATTTCTCTCGTGGTTCTCACACAGTGTGCCATTATTTACAAGACCGTAGAACGATTGTGACTGGAACTCTTTAATCCAGCAGCTAGCGAATCTATTAGAAGACTTCTTAGTTTCACTAGACTAATATAAATGCTGGAAAGAAGGAATAGTAAGCATCATGAGTTCTCTAACATGGAACCCCTAAAACTTAAAACAAGGACGCACATACCCAAAGGCGCACAGATGCACAGACACACAGACACTCGGACACACGTACACACGGACACACGCACACACGGACAAACGTATTCACGGAAACATGGGCACACACACACACACACACACACACACACACACACACACACACACACACACACACACACATACACACACATAGAGAGAGAGACATATAGAAACACGCACACACGCGCAAACGCAGGCGCGGACGGAAACGGAAACGCAGACGAAGACGCAGACGCAGAGGCAGAAGTAGACGCAGACAATCACCGACACGGACACGGACATAAACAGGACACGGACAAGAGTACCAACCCGGACACAAATACCAAAACGGACATGGACACGGACACGTGAACGGGCATACGCACATGCACAGGACAGGTACAGATACAGACACATAGGTACAAAGGTACACAGGACTATAGTACACAGGTAAATGTACAAGGTACACAGGTACAAGGTACAGGTGACAGGCAAGGTAACAGGTACAATACACAGGTGCACAGGTACACAGGTACACAGGTGCACAGGTACACATATACACAGGTACACAGGTACACATACACATAGTTGCACAGGTACACAGGAACACAGGTACACAGGTACACATCTACACAGGTACACATGTACACAGGTACACGGTCACAGGTACAGGTAACTGGTACACAGATACAGGTACACGGTAACACACAGGTACACAGTACACAGGCACAGGCACACAGGTACACAGGTACAAGCTACACTGGTCACAGATGTACATACAGAATACGTACACAGTCAAGGTACACGTGCACAGGACACAGGTAGACAGGTCAGAGCACAGACAGAGACACAGGTACACAGGTACACAGGTACCATCTATAGGTACACGGTACAAGGTACACTACCGGTACACAGGTACAATGACACAGGTACACAGGTACAGATATAGGAGCTACACAGTGCAAGGACAGGTATCAGAAACATAGGTACACAGATACACAGGTACTGATCATCAGGACACAGGTAACAGGTACAGAGGTACACAGGTACACAAGTTACAGGTACACAGGTACACAGCACACAGTGGTAACAGGTACAGGCACAGCTACACAGGTACACAGGTACACAGGTACACAGGTACGACAGGTACACAGGACACAGGTACAAACAGGTACAGTACACAGGTACACAGGTACACAGATCCAGGTAACTACAGGTACACAGATACACTACAGGTACACAAGATACACAGGTACACGGTACACAGTGTAAGCACTAGGTAGACAGTGTACAGCACAGTACACAGGTACACGGGAACAGGTACACAGGTAACATAGACAACAAGTACACAGGTAACCAGGTACACAGGTAACACAGGTACACAGGTACACAGGTACACAGGTGACAAGGAACACAGGTCACAGGTACACAGGTACACGGTACACAGGTACAGGCTACACAGGACAGTACAGGTACACAGATACACAGGTACGGTGCAAGTCAGGTAACCAGGACACAGGTACACAGGTACACAGGTACACAGGACACAGGTACACAGGTACACAAGTACACAGACACACGGTACACAGGTACACAGGTACACAGGTACAGTACACAGGACACAGGTACACAGGTCACAGTTCACACAGGTACAGGTACACAGGTACAGCAGACAGGTAGATATACACAATACAGTAGTAACAGGTACACAGTACACAGACACAGTAGGTACACAGACACAGGTACACGGTCAAGTCACAGGTCACACAGGTGACAGGTACAAGGTACACAGTACAGGTACACGTCAGGTACACAGGTACACAGACAGGTACACAGGTACACAGATTAAGTCACGTCACAGGTACTAGGTACAGGTGACACAGTACATCAGGTACACAGATACACAGGTACACTATCACAGGACACAGGTAACAGTACACAGGTACACAGGACACTAGGTACACAGGACACAAGACACAGGTACACAGATACAGTACAAGGCACAGGTACACAGGTCACAGGTACACAGGTACACAGGTACACAGGTCACAACGGTACACGAGACACAAGGCACACGGTACACAGTACACAGGCACAGGACACAGGTACACAAAGCAGACAGGTACACAGGTACACAGGTACACAGGTACACAGGTACACAGGTACACGGGACAACGGTACACAGTACCAGGACACAGGACAGGTACACAGGTACACAGCAGACACAGTACATCAGGTACACAGGTACACAGGTACGCAGGTACAAAGGTCACAGGAACAGGTACACAGGTACAGATACACAGGTCACACGGTACACAGTACAACAGGTACACAGGTACACATACGTCACAGTACAGGACAGGTACACAGGTACACAGGTACACAGGTACACAGTACACAGGTACACAGGTACACAGTACACAGGTACACAGGTACACAGGTACACAGGTACACAGGTACAAAGGTACACAGGAAGACAGGTACACAGGTACAGAGCTACACAGGTAACAGGTACACAGGTACACGGGTACACAGCACATGTACACAGGTAGACAGGTACACAGGTACACAGGTACACAGGTACACAGGTACACAGGTACACAGGTACACAAGTACACGGGTACACAGGTACACAGGTACACAGGTACACAGGTACACAGGTACACAGGTACACAGGTACACAGGTACACAGTTACACAGGTACACAGCTACACAGGTACACGGTACACAGGTACACAGGTACACAGGAACAGGTACACAGGTACAAGCTACACAGGTACACAGGTACACAGGTACACAGTCACAGTACACAGGTACACAGATACACAGGTACACAGGTACACAGGAGACAGGTACACAGGTACACAGGTACACAGGTACACAGGTACAGGTACAGGTACACGGACACAGGTACACAGGTACACAGGTCAGGTACACAATGTACACAGGTACACAGGTACACAGGTTCACAGTTACACAGGTACACAGGTACACAGGTACACAGGTAGACAGGTAGATAGGTACACAGATACACAGGTACGCAGGTAAGCAGGTACACAGGTACACAGGTACACGGGTACACAGGTACACAGGGACACAGGTACACAGGTACACAGGTACACAGGCACACAGGAACACAGGTACACAGGTACACAAATATGCAGGTACACAGGTACACAGGTACACAGGTACACAGGTACACAGGTACACAGGTACACAGGTACACAGGTACACAGGTACACAGGTACACAGGTACACAGGTACACAGGTACACAGGTACACAGGTACACAGGTACACAAGTACACAGGTACACAGGTACACAGGTACACAGGTACACAGGTACACAGGTACATAGGTACACAGGTACACAGGTACACAGGTAAACAGGTACGCAGGGACATAGGGACACAGGGACACAGACGCACTGTGTCTGTGTAACCGTATGTACGTGTCCATATGCTGTGTATGTGTGCCTGCGTGTGAATGTGTTTGTTCGTGTGCATATGCGTGTGCGCGTAATTTACAGGCACTACTAGTAAGAATAATTTAGGTATTAGTTGAATTTCTTTCAATATCTGAGTGACGGTTAATTTAATAACAAGATAGGTAGACATATTTTGTGAAGTAATTTAGTTTTACAAATTTTTCTTTACAGAGTTTCTTAATTCGAAGCCAAACAAGCTTTAAAGATTCATTAAACATGATTGAAAATGCTTATACTGTATCACCTATATTTTTTTCAAGTTTCATTCTATTAAGCTCTATCTGACATAAAGGTTTACACCTCTATCTCACATAGTTAATTGTTGTTTTTAGAACGTTACCTATTTCCATTATGAACCTAAAAAGGGGTTTGCATAATTATCCTATATATTTATTGTTATTATAACAATTAGTTTATTTCTTTTAATTTCCACATTGTAGGTTGTAAATTCGTGTATTGCGTCACAGCAGATATTTTTTATGTAACAATACAGGTATACGAATTCCTATTTAAGAAAAAATAGAATTAGAAACTAATCATTAATACTAAAACATGTTTCAAACTGCTTTTGGAAATAGTTCCTAGTTAGTTATTCAGGCATAACTGAAATGTATTGAAACCAGAGGAGGTTTCCAGAACTACGCCTTTTATTGAGGTTATTAAGATCATCAATAAGCAAGGATTATGTATATTGAAATGAAAATATCACATCCATATAGATTTTTACTTTTGTCAATGTAAGCTTTAATAAGACAGTAATTATTATTAATCTCATAAATCTCGTGAAATCGTTAATTAATAAACAATTATACAAAGTTCAGCACTTATTAAGAAAATTAATACGAAGTAAAAATCAACGAACAATTTTGTAGAGGTAATGAAAAAGCTGTAGCTTCATTAAGCTTACAAAGGACTGCATATGAGTTTCCTTGTAGACAGATCATCAGTGTGCAAACAGCGCATATATATGGGGTTTTACACATTCTGCGCTTACTGTATTAATCGGAGTTTGTGAACGTTAATTAAACTTAGGTAAAATATGTAGTGTGAAAATAATATCCTTGTGGAAATGAAATTTGAGTTTTTGCTTTTGTTTGTTAGCAAGTAACATTCTTTAACCGCATTAGGGTTTGTTTTACTTACGATAATTGTCATTCATTCCTATCGTACTTTTATACTAAAGCATTTTATAATCAGATATGAAGAATCACGTTCTATTGCATTTCTGTTTATTTAATTGCTTAAATATCTTGAGACACGGCGTTACGGTGGAAAATGGGAGTAGAACAGAGTATCAGTTAAAATATAGGTATGCCGCAAGCTCAGTGGTTGGGGTGGGTGTATTAATAACTTTTTGCGTATTTAGAATAGCTTATCATACGGGAGTCACAATAGGGGTTGTCACAAATCGAGTGCTCGCCAGTATATTTATAAATAGGGGGTGAAATGCCTAATTACGAAGGTAGACAACTAGTCCAAACATCCCAAAGCTCGTTTACCTTTATCGTAATTACAGGCGAATCCGTGGATCACCGCAGGTACGTTACTTCCTACAAGATGCTTTTTGTACGTGTCAGTCAAATAATTCCGAGCTACAAAGACAACTGATCGCAGAACGATCTAATTACACTTTAAAATTTATAACCAATTGAAATTATATCAGCCAGCTCAAAAAAACTAAAATAGTTATTAATGAATTCTTTCTATAATGGTCACGTTAGAATCGTGCAGAAGTATTGAAAAGTCGTCGAGTCTTGTCATTAAGTAAATTAAGTTAATCAACAATTTCCTCAAACAATTAAATTACTCATAAATTGAAAGGTAAACAAGATGTCATCCAAACGTAGATAATATCCCCGTCGAAAGAAATTGGTTCACAGCAGATTATACACTCTAATGGAAATATTAACAGTTCATTGACATATCTGCATTATCAAAACTAGTATCTATAGTATCTTAATTTTAATTACCAACGATAACTATGGGAATCGTCGAACAGTCACATTCGACAAACACACACACACATGCACGAAGACGCACACGCACACGCACACGCACCGCACACGCACACCGCACCGCACCGCACCCGCACCGCACCCACCTGCAACCGCACCTCACCTGCATATACTACACATAACACATAATTATATATATATATATATATATATATATATATATATATATATATATATATATATATATATATATATATATATATATATATATATATATATATATATATATATATATAAAACTATGACAAAATATTAAATTAATCTACGAGTGGATATGCTTTAAAACAATAATTTAACATCTGAAGGTTATTACACCAACATTTCCATTAAATGAATATTGATTCGTTCCACAAATACAACAAAAAACCACACGGGAGTGATTACCTTTAATTTAGATCGAGTCTTCACATCGATCGGCTTCTCTGGCCGTCCCTCTTTCTTTGCAAGGCAATAGTTGTCGGTTTCGCAAGATGGGTCCATCTTGCGAAACCGTCGCTTGCTGGTACTCACCAGCAAGCGACACGGGAGTAGGATAGCCCACCCATGGATATTTTCAAAGCCAATTTCTAACGTCGTAGCTACGATCGAAAGCTTTTCAAATAATAGCAAATCGCATAGCTTTATTTCACTTGGTTAATATTTTGCGTAGAAATTTTATATTTACACTTCGTTATTTAGCCTCTAATTATATATGTATAAGTTCCTTAACTGAAAGTTGTAGTGACACAAAACTGAATTAAGCAATCTATTTGGAAGCGGTTTTCGTTATTGAGCCAACCGTGAACCAAACAGTACCCCAAGTTCGTCAATTTGCCCGCACTTCGGCGCAATTATCCCAAAGACCAGCGTAGCACTAGTTTTACCAACACTGCGCTTCTCCTAAGGATGCTTCAACGGTGTCACCCAGGACGGACGATACTTAACGAATATATATAACCGCGGTGGTCGAATATACTCCAATCTCCTCTAAAGGGTTAACAGGGGAACTTACCCTAACGGAAGTTCACTCACCAAGGTATAGCACGCAAATTCATACATCGAATGCTCGTACATTCGCTGGCCAATTTGACTAAACTGACGTTGAGCATCATTCAGTCCTCGACATCTTCCATTTAGTTTCCTTTAGATGTCAATTAGACAACTAGACAACCTCGTCACTTCAAAATTACCAGACACGCTAAAAACGAATGGCATTTCGGAAATGAATCGGAATATAAATTATGTCATGGATTAAAATGCATTCCCATGGTACCTCAGTAATTTAATATGTTTTCCACATTGAAACTCTTTGAAAACTCAACCTTAGGCAATCGTGCATTACCGATCAACCTCATTGTCTATAGACTAAAAATTTATCTAGCTTTCCTCGACTTAACTTCGAATGTTTTTTTTTAAACTGCCAACTTATACTTTCCGCAATAATTTCAATACAAAGTAACCATTTCCGATGACAAAATTTTTTCCTTTAACTACCGATAATAATACTTAAACTAACTAGAAATAACCATTCTTTACAAAAAAAAACTAATCTAACACCTCTTCCACTGACAGAAGAATATCAACATGCGGAAATTAAACGTAATTTTAAAAAAACTTCACCATTATGAATAACAGACAAACCAAAACACTACCCAAATATCAGCCAGTGAACAATTTTTACTACAATTTCAATTTGTGCAAAAAAGAAAAATATGTCAATCACGATGAAAAGTTCTAATTAAATTTATGCTTCCAAAATTTATACTGTAAAGTGTCCAATTGTAATAATCTGTACTATATTCCTGATGGATGCTAATGAATATCATAACGTTCGATAAAACAACGAATATTCGGTAGATTTTGAATACACGTGACAAAAACGAATACACTCTGTTCTTGTGTTAGTGACATGGCTAGAGTCTAATGTAAATTAGAACGTATTTCAACATCTGAAACAATTCTCAAAGATTTTATTTCTACTGACGAAGATAATTGTAAATGTTATCGAAACCTTTAGATTTGTATAACAATACAAAAATACACCATAAAAAAACCCAAAAGATAAGTATGTTAGAACGTATTTTGTTTAAACGTACAAGTTAAGCATAAATAGATTTTTAAATCACATGCTTTCCAAGAAATTAATCGTAACATAAGAGTTTTAAAAATGCGCCCACCTGGTGAATAAATCATTTTTGTAAGTGACAACTGTGCATGTTAGACAAATATTATATTACTTTGTATAAATTATTGATAACGCTAAACCTACCTAACCCCACTTTTTTTTCTGTATGCAGTTATAAATTAGGGTGACAAATATTATTTACGATCTGAATACATTTCTGATACTAGTGTGTGTAATGTGTAGTTTTATTTATCGTATCAACTTAGATAAACTCATGTGTTACGCCACTATTCATTATTTTATGTCTGTATTAGATATTTCGTCCTTTAAAACGAATTTAACTCGGATATAAAATTAGGCAAGCTGGTTTCACTCGTACACATGATGAGCAATTAATCCATTACATGTTTACCTGTTAACTTTTATACACATAGGAAGGTTATGCAACGGAATTTTTGGGTGGGTGGGTTGGTTGGTTAGCTAAGTACTCGCGTGCGTGCGTGTGTGTGGATGTGTGTTAATATCAACAGCAACTCCAGAACAATCAGGCGTACGTACTTAACAATTCGTATTTAACCTTGTTTTCATTTATTTTCGAGCTGATTAGATTTTGAAAGAAATCCATTGACGGAGAGGGGGGTTTATTGTGCGCTCTACATCGGGCAGGCAAATAAGTACGAAAGTCGAGGAACACAGGTTAGCAGTAATGAAAAACGCTTCCACATAATCGCTGGCGATGATGAAAATAGCAAAAGGACAGCATATGACAAGATGGATAATAAGAGAAGCTACCGAGATCGAAAAACATCAGAAAAACTTAAATGCGAGGGGCAATACGCGGATATTACCAGATGCATGGAAACCAATAGTAAACAAGAAAAAACATCATTCAATAACAAGACCGAAAGCAGCAGAGAAACCATTATCGCAGAAAAGAGAAATCCAAAAAGCGAAAACGGAGAAAGTGAAAGTAGAGAAACCCATCAAAGGTGTATAAGCTGGAAACTATTATAACAGACTTCAGTTCAGTTCAAGTAACGAGGAGCAAAGAAAAATTATTATCGACATGAGAGTGGAAAATATGACTGCCGAAACGTCATTAAAACAACACAGGTTCTTATCAGATCCTTAAAAATACACGGAGACATCAACCCGGAAAAAGTGGAATTGGAAATATATATATATATATATATATATATATATATATATATATATGATGCGGGATGTGATAGTTTAAAGAAATATAACAGTTTTTGGTCATAACTCGTATAAATTTAAACCGATTTTGATGAAACTTGGCTAAAGTACTAAACAAACAAACATCTTTAATTTGACTATTTCAGCTTTTGTAGATGTCTTCAAGCGGCGTAGATATGCAGGGTTGGCCTACTTTTCCCTTCCGATATTTTATGCCACTGCAGTTTTTCAAATCTAAAGGTCTTTTTTAATTAAGAAAAAGAAATGGCTCTTGAAAAATTTTGATTAGTAGCTTATTTACAGTGCTATTTTAGAAGCATTTCGTTTTGTTAACGGTCCATGGACATTGTAATTTAGAAAAAAAATTAACAGTTTTAGTTTTTTTTATTACAGATCAAAGATTAAAGATTAAACAATTAAAAGATAAGAACAATACCGTGTTTTAATAATAAATTGAATATTGTATCCAAAAGTATCTGGAGATGTGTTATTTCAGTAATTTCGGACTTGGGCTGAAAAATGAGGCGGTGCTCCATCATGCTGGAGTGTCATCCTTTTACGAATATCTAGGGGAATGTCCTCCAGAAACTCCAAAGAAGAGTTCTTCATGAATTCAAGATAAACTTTAATCATCCATGTAGATATTAGAGAATGAGGGAAAAGGTGAGGAACCTATTGATGCGCCTTCTGTTTGTTTATAAAGTTCACTATTGCACATAAAATAAGTAGAATTCGTGCAATGCCAAGTTTTATGACATTGTATCGTGATAAAATCAATTTCGGATCTTTTCGTATCTACTTTATACTTTTCTTTATTTATTATTCGAAAAATTACCTTTAGATTGGAAACTTGTTTGTCGATTTACCATTTACTCGTCATTTGTTTCATTAACATAACTTGTCTGAATTTTTGGCATATACTGTTTCACCTTTATAAATTACTTAAACGTCCTGTGTAGATTACATTACTTTTAGTCTCTCAAAACTTCATACTAGCGCCATCTAGGTAATCTTTAGGGTTCTCGTTAGTTTACAAATAATTTACTTACTGATATCTATGACTTTGCTGAATTACCGCTAGATGGTATCATTAATTTACATTTTATTGGAAATTGTGTACTCAACATTTTAACAATAGTTTTGGTAACAATGAATAAGATACCAAAATTTTATTGAATAACGTGTTCGCAATTTTGGGTGAAATTGAGCTTTCATAAGAAAAATCTCTTTTTCTGTTTTAAAGTCCTCTTTGGATATACATACAGATACATAGTTTATGTATTTCAACATGTTGTTGAGGTACTACATATCGCCATTGGGCGGACATATAATATATATATATATATATATATATATATATATATATATATATATATATATATAGGCATGGGGATAAAAAATTTAATTTTTAAGTTATTATATGATAATAATACGGTTACCCACGTATCCATGCCAAATATTTATAAGATGTAATAACATTTAAAATTATTTAGTAAATCGTAATGTATTTCACTACAACTTCACAACGTTGTATCATTATTAATTTAATATGATAATAATTGCTACTTTTATTTAAATAACTTGCATCGACTAGCTTCTCAAAGGGGATGGGGATCAATATTTAGTTCAGTGTAAAAATCAAAACACTAAACATTTGTGTAAGGTTCTTTTGTACCATAAAATCTAATCGTGATTTTATTTAGTTCTAGAATTGTATAAATTTTACTTTTAATCAGACATCCTGCATTAAATGAAAATATATACCATGTTGTGCGCATGTGAATTTCGTTGACTTAAAAAGATGTGTAGTTATGATGGCTCAACAATTCCATTAATGTAA
Source organism: Vesta saturnalis (assembly GCA_036346205.1). NCBI lineage: Eukaryota > Metazoa > Arthropoda > Insecta > Coleoptera > Lampyridae > Vesta > Vesta saturnalis. The sequence continues at coordinate 3,957,942 of JARFJB010001727.1, read as the reverse complement.
TATGGGTAAGTAACTTTTATCTTTTTAATATAATATTGAATTACTATAAATCAAAAAATTGTTGACCTATTTCCAGTTTAGCAAATAATCTAGTTGTATCCTTTACACAATACACATAAATAAAATCTAATAAAATGCAACATAACCTCAAATAATAAATAAGATTCATAGACTCATAGTTAACGTTCTTTTCTTATAGCTGGTTCACATTCCAATACTGATGTAATTCGAATTCGAATGTCTTTTGTTCCCTCTGTGGAAGTTCTACACAGCATCAGCAAGTTGTGGATATGCTGCACCAATATTTATTGCATCGGTGGAAATTCCATACATCACCAATATGCATAGGTATGCTGCACCAATATTTACTGCTTTGTCACTCTTCAAAAACGCTAATTTATTTATTATATTTATGAATATAGCAATTTACTTTTAGGTTTTTATCTTCAAGAATAGCGTAACTTTTATCTGCATCCAAAATTATTATAACTTACACTTTCAATTTTAATTTCAATTGAATAATAGTATAAAGGCAATATGTTTAAAATGATTTTAATTTTAATGCAATAATTGAAATAATTTTCTTTTACATTCAAGTAAACGACACAAAATTATCACCCGAAACTAGAATTACGTTAACCTTAATTTTATTACAAAAGTGAATTTCACTTGTTTAATTACATAAAAATTTGTAAAGGTTGTACGAACCACTTGGATGGTCTTAAAACTTTAATCATGTGCACATCAAGTGACATGTTCACACTTTGGAAAGTATATAAGATCAGATACAAAAATTTTTGCCACTTCCTTTTATAGCTTCTGAACAAAACCAAATCAAATTGCAAAATTGCCAATACAAACATTAGATTGCTTAATTTCCATTGGTTAATCAGCTTTCACACATTTATAAATTATTATTTTTACTGATAACTTCCTTATAAGTAGACAGATCTTAAAACTATAATTTTGCATGCTGTGCAAAATTCCCTATCCATAGGTACCCCACATGACATATTTCCTTTGAAATTCCTTATTCTATACAGATTATGACTAATATGCAAATTTTCATATATAAATTTACTTATAACTAAATTAATCTAATTCTTACAGGAAAACTACAAACAGAAATGGATTTCTTGTCTCAAAATGCATAAGAAATCATTAGTCTAAAACACTTTTATGATTCATGTTAATAAGTTCTATCTCAAGTCCTGCGGCATGACAATCTGGTTTATCAATTTTTAAGCTTAAATCACATTAGAAATGTTAATTTAAGTTGTAACACTTCCCGAATATACTGTTAAATAAGTTTATAACATAATCTTTATTCAATTTCACTTTTAAAATGAATAATTTCTATGAATCTTGTAAACTTTGTTGTGAATCACAAACTTGTCCTTACACTTTTTACATTGATTGATACAATTTAATCTCATCTTGTTTTAGAATGGAGCTTTGGTACTGAACTAGTATATTGTTATAAAAATTAGAATACATGTATTTTATAGAAGGAATACATATTTTTATTACTCCGAAGCTGCTCGGAAACTATAAAAATGAAGAATAACACTGTTTAGCCATGATAACACTTTCATATTTATGTTACTATGGTATAACTAGCTAACATGTTCTATATTCACATCTGTACTTATTTTTATGTTAATTTGCACCTATACAGTTTGTGCTTTACATATATGTTTATTCAAATTCAACGTAATTAATCTATGTTTAATGTCTATTTTAATATGAACTTATATTGTTCTAATGCTGATATTTAGCTTAACTAAGATTATCTTAACATATGATATATATATATATATATATATATATATATATATATATATATATATATATATATATATATATATATATATATATATATATATATATATATATATATATATATATATTGGTTTCACCAAAGGGTAAGCCACATATTTTCTTTTAATCCAATTATAATTTTAAACATCTTTTAGTAGATGCACTCTTCGCACTATATATCACTAGCTAAAAATTAAAAAGGAAAACAAAACGTAAAACTTCTTAGAACTCGACTTACAACACAGAGGTAAAAAATATGATCAGAGTATTACTTTGCACTTATTCGTGGTATATTATTTAGCTTCTTCTTTCTTCCGGTCTTTATTGCTTGCTTCTCTTTACACGTTTCAACTAGATGTTAGAGGTAGCATCGTTCTAACCTGTACTCGTCTATACCACCGTAACGAAGGATGAATCTTGCGGATAGCCAGAGATATAGGTTATTTACTCATCGGACAAGGTCAGTCTATTCTAATTATGCTATGCTTCCCTTATAACAATGTAAAAGTGGGTACGATAGACGCTTATAATCAACAACACTCCCTTTTTCTCGTATACAACGTATTGCTACCATCTCAAAATGTGTTTTATTAAACGATACCTTCACAGTAAATAGTTACCTTATTAAAATTTTCGTTGTTTACACTTGTTTTGAACTGAGATAAAGGTTATTACCATTGCACTCGAATATCCCTCACGATTCAATAATTACTAAAATGCCTGTTTTTTTTGTATTAAAATAGGTCGTAACGTTGATTTTTTTTTTTGGGTTGGTTAAAATATCTTAATTTCTGCTTACTTGTCTATGATTTCTAAAACCACACCTAAAAATGTATTTTAATGTTGCGATCCATTTTACTATTGTTTCAGGTTAACACTTGAAAGTACTTTCAAACAAATCAGGGAAGGTAGCTTTAAAGGTCTTTAACCTTTCAGATATAGATGTAAAATTAACCTACCTGCGTACTTGATTCGGTGTGGAGTATTAATTATTAATTGTGCTTTAGAAAGAATTGTTTAAAGGCATATATAGTTAACTTGCCTTGACCTGTGATGAATTATTAACTGTTAGTTATTTATACTAGTCTGTGATAACCGTTTGGTCAAATCTATTTAATGTAAGATTACCAGGATAATTGTCATTTGTTTCTTATTGCTTCCTTTCTTCCCGTTTCAAGCTTTACGGGGCTCTCACTCATAAAACCATAATTTTCTCTTATTAAGGCTTGTAGCACTCAAACTTTGCTTATTATATTAGTTACGTGTACTACTACAACTTCTCCCTTTCGTCTCTCTAACCTAAATTAATCTAATAATTATCTGCGCTCCAAAACACCCACGCTATTCAAGTGCTCAACGGTCATTTAACCGTTTGACTGAGTTACTAGCCGAGTTTACTCATTCATTTATATTTATGTTGCGTGGTAGGTTAGACACGTGACAATATCACCACTAATATTATGTTTGTTTTGGAGAATTTCAATGGTATCATTCATCAGAACTTTAGTAAACAAGGAATTAAGATCGAAACTAACTAAGACGTCTTGAGAACTCAATACTATTTGCTAGAGCTTGGTTAAAAGATGAATTTCTATATAAAAGATTTTGATTTTTCAACTTTGGGTTGTAGTATTCAGGCTAAGTAGGGAGCTAGCTCATGTATACGTGCACTGATACATGCAATTACAATTGATCTTAAGGACCAAGCCTCTTCTTAGAGTACTTTAGGGAGGCCGTATATTTTTGGTATTCTGGAGCTTTTTCCCTTGGGATTATATTTTTAGTAAATGTTAAGATTACTTGATGTGGAATTTATAATGTCTTTAGTTTTCTGTTCCAAATAAGTAGTTGCAACTGTTCTGCTCTTTAGACATTCAGGACTATATAAAGTGTAATTTAATAGTTTTTTAATAGTTTTCTTTGTAACACATCTTGTTCGTTGAACTATTAGACGAGTATGGGGTATTGCTTATATTAGTTGCAACTGTGTAAAATGCGCAATCCGAATATGCAGTTTGCAACAGGGTGCCAAGGAGTTTTACCTTGCGACCTACTTACGCATTTAGAAGGTTATGCAATCAACATTTTTTTCACTCGTTAAATCAAGTTATTAACTAATTTTATGACGTTTGATAAAGTTTCGCCGAAATCGTGTGTCTGTGTGTGGGTGGGTGTGTGTGTGTGTGTGTGTGTGTGTGTACGTGCGTGGGTGGGTGCGTGCGTGCGCGTGTGTGTTCAGGGTGTGTGTGCGTGTGCTTATGCTAAAACACTTCATTATAATACTGCAAATTTTCCAAAGGATAACCGTTAAAGTTATTGTTTTCACAAAATTCAGTGTACTTACGTAGAAATTAATGCACGTGTATTAAAGATTTCTTATTTTCAGAAAAATATCAAACTTTTCGAAGTGTCTCACTTTTATGCTGTGGACAAAAACATGTTTTGAATATTCAAGAATAACATGAAAGTAGCGAATTTTGACTTAATACTTCATAACACAATCAAATTTATTCTTATTAAACATTGTATGGTTTATAAATATTACAGAAATTTAATAATTTAACCTCATTATTCTGTTCTTCAGATTATCAAATATTAAAATACAAGATCGATGGCTTGTTAAACCCAATAATTAATTATTATTATAAAGTTAATACTTAATTTACCTAAGTTTATTTTGAGTAACATCCTTTTGAATCGATCTTTAGTTAGTAATAAATATTATAAGTTTATGAAGCCATAAATGATTAAATACACGTTTTATGCCATTTGTCTGCATACTCTATTCGTTAATTTTAATCAATTCTAAAGCAGTATAATCTGATTGAAAGGAATACAACTGAATATTGAATTCAATTAACAAGTTCCATCTACAGATAGAATGTTAGTTAAAACTTCGTTAAGAGCAACAAAACGTTTTACGACTTTGATTCTGAAATTGCTTCTACTATATGGTATGAGGCCATCTGGTGACCAAATTGAAACGACTGTATTATCACAGAACATATAAAAAACGGCATTTTTTATTATTGTTAGTTTACATTAATTTTAATGTACTTTCTTAGTTATGTGTTAGAATTTTAAAATAATTTTAACAATTTTATTAGAACATGGGACGTAAAGTTCAAATCAAATAATAAACTCCAGTATAACTCATGGATGTTAAAAATTATAAAAAAGTTACCGTGTATTAGCCTATTTCACTTTAAATTTAAAGGTGAGAAGGATACCGGTGTAAAAATAATTCAGCTGAGACAACCGTATTAAAACGTTTCGGTCATTTCCGTTTCGAAAACTTGTATGCCTTTACTGCACTTTCAAAAAAAGTATACAATTTCCTACCAAAACAAGGAAACGTACCAAACCAAAATCAACCGATGTAGATTGATTTGTTAAAGATGCAGTTAAAAGAAAAATTTAGGAAGTGCACTCAAACTGTAAGTATGTCACATATTTATTTATCTTTATACGTTTATACGTTTGGAGACCTTTTGCTAATTAACATCTTAAATTAAACTTAATTGGGTAAAATTTAGTATATATGACATAGTTTTATAATAATTTTACGTTTCTAACAGTCAAGTGAGTTTCACCAAAAAATTGATCTGTCTCTATGATATTTTAAAGTTCCTATAAATCTTATGAAAAATAAGACTTATACATACTGTCACGTGCGGATGAAATATGCCGTAGATTTTTTTCGAATATTAGGATATTTAAAATGTTATACATAAAATTTTAAACTAAAACGTTGTTACCGAAAATTGTTACTTTAACACGTTCACTGTCGCCATGCTATAGCTGGTCTCTTCTGATAAACCACGCTGGATAGCTTTTGAACAGAAATAAATGTGTGTGACTGTAAATAAGGCAACATAAAACAGACTAGGGGCCACTTAACCGGCCGGCCGTGCGCGCGCCGCTAACTTCCTTATAGACCGAAAACAAAAACCCCGTTACTATTTGTGAACCGGCTAAATTTACATTGCACAGAAGTAAGGTTAAACTTGCTACCTGTATAGTGACCGTGGTTTACGTGGAGTGAATCAATGGGCCATTATAGTGGCCATGAATCGTTGTTGATGAGAGTATAGAAAGTTTATTTGAGTAACACGGATTCTGATTGGAAAACAGGATGTGTTCGTATCTCAATTCTAGGTAGCAAGACTGTTTCTTTGCCTGGGAGATGTCCACTATACAATTTTAGTATGGAAGATTTTTATGTGGCGATTAAAAAGGATAACGGGAAAAGGGGAATTTTGTTTTTCGGTTATCTGTTGGAGTTAAGCTGTAGAAGAAGGAGTTTGAACGCTGAGCGTGTTATGTGATCTTAGGGTGAACTGAACTTACTTACGTTCTACCTGGGTTACTTGAAGCTATCGTGGGGAAGTTTTTCCGTTCACCATGTCGATGTCAAAGAGAATTCAATCGTCTAGGGAAGCTTTTTGTGTTGTATTTCGTTAGTCAGAAGTGACATTTTCGTGTCCATTGAAGAGGATTAGTGTTTGTTTTAGTGATATTTCCTCAGATTTAGAATAAATCGCGATTTAGTTTTGTAAGTAAAATTAGTGTTTATATGAATTAGATCAGAAATTAATGTAAATATAATTTGAAAATAGTCGGATCTTTGAAATTTGACTATTGTGAAGTTGCCGTTCTGGAAGCCGTGTCAGGGAGATTCAAGAATTATTTCTATCCAACGGTCAATTACCAAAAGGGTGAGTGAAAAGCAAAGGAAGAATTTAGAGTAATCATTTTGGGCAAATTAAAGTTATTACTCCGCTATGCTATTTTTTTTTATTTTGGTGATTTTAATAAAGTTGCTTTATTTGTATTTGTTTAGGTGGAGGAATACGCTTTCTTTTGTATAAAAGCCTTCAGGCGCTTAAGATCATTTTACAAAAGTGTATTCACCCGTGTATCGTAATATTACATATTGTTTGTTATTTTGTATTCTTAGAACTGAATATCAAAGTTCATATTACGAAAATTTGTCAAATTTATGTTTTTGACGGTACTATTAGCCTTTTAAAGTGTTAATTACCATAGAGTAATTAAGATAGGTGATTTTCGGAATTTTGCAGGAGTCATCCCGATTTAACTAATAGAATTTTACGTAAGAAAGATTGCGTTTTACTCCCTTCCGGAAGTAAATTTATTTGTGATTTGACAACTGCATCGATACTGTTATTGTTTACTTCATTATAATATATGAATAGTGTTAATTAATTTGAAAGTATTATTACTGAGTGTAATATTATACGTGACTTGATTTCTTTTTCACAGCGTTATTATTTACGTGATACTAAATTTAAAAGATAATATATTTTGATTACGTTCAAGTTACTGAGTGGTAAATTCTTTTTTATGGAAATTTTTGATTTACACAACCTTACAGCTGCAACGTTCATCCAATTATGTTTTCCAGTTGGTGTTGCCGATACCCTCTGTGAGCAATATTCCCTCTTTTCTCATCAGTAAGGATCTGTGGCAGTTGATTCGCCAAATCGCGTTTAACGGCGGTTTTGAATAACAGGGCGCATTATCAATGATTAGCATCACAAATGTCTGATAAAGTTGAAATTCATTCCGCAAACAATGCCGAACGAATTCATTTGCCTGGATAATCCTGCATCCACCTCTTCTAATATCATGGTGGATAAGACCTAAGTTTTCTATACAACCAATAACATAAATATTGGCACCTTTATTATCTGCACCGATATGCCTGCAACGAGTCCCTTTCTTGGATCTTTCGTATTAGCGCGAAATGTATAAATTGAAACTGCTTTCATCCATGAAAATAAAAGGCAAATTTTCGGTTTGATACTGCAAAAGACCCTCTTCTAATGTTTTTATTATCTGCACTATTTGCTCGTTCAGGTAGGTTGCGTACACGTTTTAATGTATACAGTAAACCATCTAAATGTTTTCGAAAACTTTTTGTGGAACAATAAATTGCTGTCCTTTAGTTGCTTTAACGTTGTTTTATTATTTTCTTCCACATATTGTGCTATGAGAACTCGATGTTCTTCTGTAATTTTTGTCCTTCGCTTGCCATCGCGAGGTTTCCCAACTATGCCTTGTTGCTTACTCCAGCGATATGCAGTTCTCTTATTTACACTTAACGTGTTAGCAAGAGCTCGCCAGTCGTCATCGTTATTATGTAGTGCACAAATTTGCCTTATAATTACATCGGTATCAGATCTTTTAATGTAGGGCATTTTAATAAAGCTACAATTATTATTTAGGTACCTTACAAAAGCTATATAAATGTCATATTGACGTTGTTTGAATTTTATTTTGACCAAATGTCAGTTTGATATTGTTTAGTGTCAATTTGAGGTTGAAATGGCTAACTGTAAGCAGTTTTATAATAAAAGCGCAGGGAAATGTAATGCATAACTTGAGCAATTTAATGATGCATGTGTGAAAGCAATCTGGACAGAATCGGTAAAACGAGTTGATAAGGCATACTGGGAGAAATGCATTGAACATGCTGAAAAATGCATGCTCGAGTGGTAGGAATTATACAAGTTAACAATGCAAGCTTCGGTAGTGATAGACAATGACAAAGTTACTGCATGTCAAATTTTAAGTACAAATGTTTAATAAATTAAAGCAAGACTTTTTACATTTGTAATATTGACAATAAACAAGTGTACCTATCCTAAATTCAATTTGTACCTAAATAACATGTAAGAATAAAGGCATCTAGGTTCATTCATGCAGTACTCATAGTTGAAGAAAATTGTCGAATGTTAGTAAATTTTAATAAGATTTCCACGAAATTGATACACTGTTTTGAAATACAATAAAATGAGTATTTTGTCAGCCATGAGTGACAAATCATGTAAATAAGAACGAGATTCATAAATGATTATGTCAATGTTTATACAACTATTTTCATAATATAATAAAACCATAACAAAAAAGTTTTTTTCTTTTATAGAATGGAATTGGTTCATCCTGTAGCTATAATTATTTTTATGACATGTTTCCGGTTCATTTATTACAAATTTTGATTGAAACGAACTGTTTTGTGTGACAATTTTTGATACATTAAAACCTTTATGGACCTCATTCTCATTTAGTTGATTTGTCACTCGTGATTGACAACACACTTATTTTATTTTAGTTGAAAAGTACTATCCATTTAGATCAAACCTTATTAGATTATTAAAATTGCCTTGATAGTAGCATTAGATTGTTTTCTTCGGCAACTAAACGTATTTGAGAAAACATGTTTTCCAAATAGCATCAGCAGTTAGTTATTTTTGGTTAGAGAATTTTTTTCGGAGAATTGAATATGAAGTGCTTGTCAACTTGAATTTAAATGAAGTCGATATGGCGTAAAATAAAGTTAAATTAAAGTAAAATATGAAATAGCACTATAAAATCAATTAATGTATTTAGAGAGGCAACTAAGCTTTAACATTTGAACATATGTTTATGGCGTGAGCGAGCGCAGTGAAGCGAGCGCTGTAATTAATGCGAAAAATTTTAAGGCTTGTTACCACTCGAGATGCGTTCATTAGTTTATTGTTCATTAACCAACTAATTTACAAAAACAAATAAAATGCGCATATTTGTAATTTCTGAAAATATTTCATCTACTTTAAGAGGTTGATTTCAACACTGTTTATTCAATATTAATGTTAATAAATAAACATGATCATTTTAAACACGAAATAGGTAATGAATTATTTTTTTACGCAAACCAGTGGTTATGTGTTAAAGTTGTCTTAACATCCACCCATGCATGCATGCATGCAAATAAGGTTTAATATGCCACTGAACGATAAAATAACTTGTACAATAGGGTGGAGTGAAAAAAATTATTTTTAAAAAATTAAAACGTAATAGTCCAAGAAAGTTGCCTTTTGCCAAGTTGAAACCACCACTTAAATTTTAATAAAATCAAAAAATGACTTGAGCTGCCCTAGCGCACTTAACAGTCGAAAATTTCATAAAAGATCTTAATTTTTGGATAAATTTTAAGATCTTAATTCAAAGTATTTCAATGGAATACTGATTTATAAGTTTTTTCGGATATATTTGGGCTATGTAAAAAATTGTAAAATGAATCTTTGAAGTTCCCCAAAACCATGATAAAATGTAATGTTTGAGTAATATTACATTTTTCCCGTATAAAGCTTTTTGAAGAACAGTTTTGGTGTACAAAAAATAATTATAATACGCACAAATTCTTACTTTATTAGGCAAATATAAAGTAACAAAAATAAAAAGAAATAGTTTTACTCAAGATTGAACTGGTATTTAGTCTCAAAATGGCATCTTCTTTCTTGAAACTATATGACTTCTTATGAATCCACCTCTGGCTTCAACTCCACGACAGCCTCTGAAGCTTCCGTTACAAGCTTCACACAACGTTCCACAGCTTATGTGTGACAAGGCAAACTTGAAGTAAAACCACTGGATGCAATATTCTGCAGCTCTTCATTGTCAAATTTTGCAAAATTAGTGGCTCCGTCAAATTTACAGAGTTCCAGTCAATAAGGTCTTCATAGTTCTTGGCCTCCTGGAATTTCAATGGTGGAATTGAAAAGGAACGGATGGTGTTCTTGAGATGGAGAGTTCGAGCTTTTAAAACCCTGTGGTATCCCAACTCTCTGATAATTATTTTTTTATCACTTGCATAGTATGATGTTTTCCGGGTGCGCTGAATTACGGGGTCAACTTTTTTTTTTTTTAATTGTCACTTAAGTAACGACTTTTTTCAATAGTACTCATAACATGTTTAGATCCACTTGTATACTTTGGATTTGTTTTTATTTCGAGTAAAACCATACAAACGCAATATCCTGTTTGCTGTTGTGAGCCACCTTGAATGTTACATGTCAGCAGGACAGGTACGTTCTGTAACTGCTGTCAACATATCAGAAAGATACTTTTGATCTGTGGTTAGATCAGATTTATCATCAACTAGTGGCAATATTGAATCTAAAGGTTCAAAATTTACTATAAATAACTTTCCACGCTCTTTTAGTTGCTTACCGATAGGACCTGAAAACCCCTTTGGTCCTGTAGTTTCTCCATCTAAATGTGTTAGTAGCTGACTAATAGTAACTCATTTGCATGCAGTTGACATATTAACCATTGCATGAATTTCTTCGGATCAAGTTCTATAAGATGAATTACTCAACCTTTAGGCCCGGTGTTTAAAACAGTGCCATCGTAGCCAATTGCGCTCATTTGTGATAAATCAACATCATTTTCCTTCAAGTGCTTCAAAATAGACTTTTCCTTTGTCTCTGCTTCCCCTGATGAAAAAGTTACATATCCTGTATAAACACTATTGGGTTCAGCGATAAGAGAGTAATGGGGCTTATTTATTACTTTCTTATAAAACTTATCTCCCTTTTTATCTACTGAGATGGTTTTGCCTTTCCTTCCATCAAAGTAAAGACCAAGAACAGGATCCAATTCAACATTATTTAAATCTATGCGCATTTTTTTCTCTCCGAACTTTAGATCGGTCGACTACTAACGTGGCATCATCTTTACTGATGACTCCGAGATCTTGTAAAACCGCTAAAGCGATCACAGCAGCAGATCGGTCTGACACTGGTGTTGGGATCAGAATAGGAACATCCAGGTTGTGGTTCAGTACAATTTAATTGACTTTGCCCTTGTTTACTTAAACCTGTTTCTTGTTCATTAGAGCTGATTTCCATTAATTCACATGTATGAGTAAATGATTCGCTGCCAGTTGGCGTTTTACATGAAACATTACGGGTTAAGCGCATTTTTTCATTCATTACACGTTCTTCCCTTAATTATTTTTTTTCGTTGTAACAACGTCGGCTGAGCCAATGAACATTTGTCTTTTGAAGAAAATCCCTCTCTGCCTGTGAGATCTTAGCATTTTTTTCACAACACTGAACAAAGTCGGTACATTTACAGCTGCAAATATCAAATAGGTTTAAAGAATGATCTTGAAACCTTTGTACTTAATCATATTAAGGATATTTCTATGTCCTTGAATGGCTTCATAATACATCCGTATTTTTCATGATAAGCTAGTATTATCTGCAAAATTCTCTTATGCGAAACGATTGGAAGCGAAACTTTTCTCTATATCTTTTCTAATTTAACAGCTAATCTTTCAGAAATGTCACCAACTGTTGGTTCTTTGTTCTTAGCTTGCTCAATTTCATTTCTTTCAAAAAAATAACATTGCATTACCTCTTTGTGCGTTGGAAGAGATGTTTGCGTCAAGTCCTGAGGGAAACCAAATATTGGACATTCTGTCACATTTCTTATCTTTGCCCTATCCATTTTTAATAAGATAAATATCACTTATTTTATAAACAGCACTACACTAACTTAATAATTTAAAACAACTTCAAACATAACCTAGAAAGACTACTTTATGATATAATGACAACAACACTGAAAGTCGCACAACAAAACAAAGGCAGGCGGCAGGTGTACCAACTTAGGTTAGCCAAAAAACATATATTCCGCACAATAATTACTCTTTATTCTAAACACATAGTTTTACTTTTATTATATGTCTCCTAGGCTTAAAAGTAACTAAAACATGAATAATGATTTATTAATATTCATATCTGTTTTTTTTTATAAAAGTAAATCAATACAATGTGTAAAGTTTTTTAATTTCCGTAAAAATTATAATCTGTCGGGCTTTGGGGCACCTTAAAAATTTATTTTGCCAAAATAATTTTTTTATGTGAATTATATACATGTTGCAAAGCATAAAAATCACTATTCCACTAAAATACTATTATAGCTTAAGATTGTAAAAATTATCACAAAGTTCACATTTTTAATAAAGGATGAATTTTTTAAGGGCTTTGGGGCACCTCAAGACACGTCAACTTTTTTTGGACTATTACGTTTTAATTTTTGAAAAACAATTTTTTTCACTCCACTCTATTATACTATGATTCAACCCATAATAAGCACCATTCTAGGTTCCTTAAGTTTGGGCAATTAGCATTTTTCAGTGTAAATGCCACCTTGACAAATGTGTTTTAGTATATCGTAAATCATGCGTGTTAAAAAAATTAAGAAGAATTAAGTATCTGGAAGGTGCCAGTTTTACAAGGGTGGGTTAAGTCAGGACCATTTTAATCTCCGAATTAAAAAATATGACCGGCTATTGAGCTATTCGGTCCGGAAAATGCCAATTACATTTCTTAATCTAAGGATTAATGTAATATTTGCTTAAGTCATATTTGTGCAATGACCTAATATGATTTTTCGCTTCTAACCTATATAAACTACAAATATGTATGAATGGAAAATTATGCAATAGACTTTTTTCACTATCGCTAAATCGACTTATTAGCAACGTTTGGACAAGTTTCGCCAAGCCCAGCCATGGCGTGTGCGTATGTATGAGCGTGCGTGTGTGTGTGTATGTGTGTGTGTGTGTGTGTGTGTGTGTGTGTGTGTGAGTGTGTGTGTGTGTGTCTGCATGCGAACCTACTTGCTAGCGTGGATGCGTGCGTGTGTGCGTGCGTGCGTGTATACGTTTGTGTACGTGTACGTGTGTGTGCGTTTGTGCGTGTGTGCGTGTGTGTGTGTGTGTGTGTGCGTGTGTGCGTGTGTGCGTGTGTGCGTGTGTGCGTGTGAGCGTGTGTGCGTGTGACGTGTCGTGTGGGCGTGTGTACCTGTATGCGTGAGTGCGTGGGTGGGTTTTGAGTTTTAGCTTTTGTTAAAAATCGATCGGCAGAAGGGGGGAGGGGGTTATTACGGGCAGTTTCTTGTTTGTAAGAATTATTGGTAAAACAGCTGCACATTTCAAAGATATAAATATACCTAGATATAGACCTTAAACATATGGATTAATTTTACTCTGTGCAATTATTTTAAGAATACAAAAATAAGGTTTTTACGCTTTTTCTTTAAAAGTTTAATTGCAATAATGTACGTTTTTATTATATCAAAATCAAAGAGTAAATTAAATTTGCCATAAAAATGATACCAAATTTATTTTAATATTGTTGTTAATTTTAGAGTTATAGCGAAATTAAACTTTAATTTTAACATGCCTCATCCTGTAAAGTTCAAATAAAATAAAAAATCAGATTTTAAATCCAAAAATATTAGGTATTTAATGCCAGACTACCTTCCGCCACATTCCAATCTTGTTAGGGTGTAAAACTGCTGCTTCTATTTCCGCTTATTAATAGAAAATATTACATTTTACATGTTTCTTTCAATAAAACACACTCAATTTATCACTACTTCAATTAATAAACACCGCCGTCATGCGCTTTGTCTTGTAATGTCTAATCAATGTTTAATAGTAGGCCGCGGAAACAAAAAACAAACTTTTAAATAACATTGTATGGAAACGTCAAATTTTTATTAGACGTAGCTTAATTCTTGTCAATTTGGTTTGTCAACATTGATATGATTGCGGTCTATTTAGAGTGCTTTTAAAATGCAGCAATAGCTTAAGGACAGTATGCGCCGCTGTATCCAGATCGCGTGGTACAGCCACTACGTGATACTGGTGTCATGTGTGGTCCTATATTTAGGAGGCGTCGCATTGGAAGGACGGGAAGAAATATTATTAATGTCGTAGCCTACATAGAATTTAATAGACACACTGGAACTAGGGCGTTATCTTTAGATTTCGTTAGATTTACTGTTACAAACATATTTATTTTTTATTATGAACGAATAAATTCAAAGGTAAATATGTAATTAAAAATTATTATTAATTTGATTAAATACATAAATAAAAAGTTTACCTCGAGTAGGATTTGAACCTACGACCTGTACTTTGCTCTAGCAGAAATACCGTATATTTTATCTTTGAATTAATTATGAAAAATAAGATAGACTTCATTAGGGTTCCCTATACCTAAATACAGAGCGGTTTGATTTATTTTAATTTTTCTTAAATTGCAAGGTTTTGGAAAAAAATTAATTGTTACCAAACAGTAGACTCTTTCGTTGATTTATGTGGCAATTTAATTGCGAAAAATACTATACTGGGTGTTCCGATCCATTTGTTATGAAATTTTCGGTCTAAATATTCCCTTACACGTCGTGAAAAATGTGCAGGGGCACTAACTAGTTGCAACCATATTTTTTGTCTGATGACCAATAACTTTATCACCAATTGTTCTACCATACACATTAATACTCCATCGATTCAGGAGATGTGTCGTATACTTATTTTCGGTATCATAATAATGGTAGCAATGACGATTAACAAGGTCATTATTATGAAAGGTTACCTCATCGGTAAACAACACGTATTGGTCAAAATTATCTTCTTCGCCGATTTTTTCGAGGATTGTTAAAAAAAAGCAATTCGCATTTCAAAATCTGTTCCATACAAATTCTGATTAAGTTGAATATATGGGTGGTATTTGTGTTTCCTTAAAATTCTGGAGACACAGAAGAAGCAGGCATTGACTAATGCCAGTATTCTAGTACTGGTATTTGGATTATTAACCACGTAACCTAATACCAAAAACTTGCCATTTTCGTTATTGGTAACCACTTTTGTTTTTTCCTGTTTTGGGTAAACTACACTTCCTCTCCCACTAAACGATTGCAACAATCTCTCTAGTACTTTTTTATTTGGATGAATGCGGTTGGGGTACCTTGCTGCGTAGACTCTTGAAGCCATTAAACAAATTCCATAACATTCACCAATAGTTAAAATCATATCATTTTTTTTCATTCTTCTAATAAGCTACTAATAATTATTTGATATTCACCACACAATGCAAATAATTAATACCCAATCATATTTACATACTGTTAATTAATAATATTTGTCATTTTGACAATCATTTTTGTCATTACAATATACATATTTTCATAAGTAATGTTTAATTAAAAATTACTGCATACTAACTTGAAATATGTGTACTCATACCCACAAAAGAAGAAATATCTATGTTAATTACTCGATTCAAAAAATGATTGACAAACATTATTTGTAACAGCATTTACGACCTGTAAGTCCCAAAAAACTATAAATTTATAATTACCTCAATAACTTTGAAACATGAAGGTTTAGGTATAGGATACTTTACTACCTTTTGGAAGATCATTGAATTGACGACATAACAGATCTAAAATATACAGGGTGTTCCATTTGAGATAAGGAAGGTATTATAGTTTGAAGTATTAATAATACACCCGAAAAATCTGAACACCCGGTATAGTATTTTTCGCAATTAAATTTCGATATAAATCAAGAAAACAGTATATTTTTGAGATCCTGAACCAGTTTTGGCAAAATTAGTTTGGTTTCGTAACAATCGTAACATTCTTCTATTCGGGTTCTAAATTTTAGGTAGGTCGATGAAAGCATTTCTTCATTCACAATAGCAACAGCTTCTATGACTTTTTGTTTTAAATTTTCCAAATCGTCTTCTAATTCGTTTGCGTAAACTTTTTCCTTTAGGTAGCCCCATAAGAGAAAGTCCAGTGGGTTGAGGTCAGGAGATCTCGCCGGCCACTTTAGTGGACCAAAGCGTCCAATCCACCGATTAGGAAAATGCTCATTTAACCAGGCCCTAACTCTCAGTGTGGAATGTGCAGGGCATCCGTCTTGTTGATAGAAAAGCTTTCCTCTGAACTCTAAACTCTCCTCTTCTAATTCGGTCATAACAAAGTTGTTCAAAAGCTCCAAGTATGTATTTTGGTTTAAAATATTCCAAAAAATAGGGACCAATGATTCTATTGTGGAGCATTCCGTACCAAACGTTTACTTTTTTGAAACGCTGACTCCGGGTTCTAATACGAAAATTTGGATTGTTCTGAGCCTAAAATCTATAATTTTGCGTTGACACAACGCCATTGGTCGAAAAGGTTGATTCGTCACTGAACATAATATTTCGATAGAATAATCTATGGTGCATTATTCTTTCTCCCATGAGTAGACAGAATTCTAATCGATGGTCATCATCTCCGTCTTCTAGCTTATGGACAAACTTGGGTTTGAACGGATGAAAATTATTTTTAACTAAAATTCTCTGAATGTGTGACTTACTTATTCTCAAATTCTCTGACCTTTTTCGCAGTGATAATTTTGGCGCTTCTTGAACTGAATTAAGAATTGTGTGTGGCAGCGTCCTCTTCGTCATATTGTCGTGGTAGTCTCTTGGTGTCCTTCACATCGCCAGTTCTATCAAATTTTTTAATAAGTTTTGTTGCTGCTTGCCTGGTTATATGCACGTCTGGATATTTTTGTGAAATAGTTGTATTGCATATTTGTAGCTGACATTTCCAATGCTATATACATACAATGAACGTTAGTGTTAGTTTTAGTCAAGATACTTCTGCAATCCATATGAAGTCTGCTTTCGCGCTTTCGTGTTAATAATTAATAAACGTTTTGGTTATCTTTCTCAAGTATTATGTGGAGCGTTATTTGTGGGATAACCGTAGTTTACAATGTGGTTTAACTTTAGAAATAGAAAGTGGTGTGCTTTGGTATTGTTTGCTGTTACAATCATCTAATAGTCACCGTACCAAACAGTGTGCACCTTGCAGCGCTTTTCAAGCTCTTATTGAATTTTAGGTCATGACTTAATCTGTTACTAAATTATCGCTTTACGCTAGCGCTGTAAATACACAATTCTCTTCAGTAGTGCCCTTTCACTAAATTTAGCTTTTCAGCACGTTAGAAATATTGAAACACTTTAAAACTTTAAAAATAGACTATACACTATTGTTAGATAACAATGACATTGCAATATTTTTCTTAACTGCTCCGGAGATCAACGATTTTCATACTTATAAAATTCGAATTATCAGTAACATAAATACACTAATTTCTAAGTTTTTGTAAATTGTAATTAGTCTTACAGTTATTACAAACGCCTTAATCCATAGAAGTTTGGAGGTTTTAAGTTTTAGAAATTTTTTATAAATGCCCTTTAGCTTAAAAATAGGAGCGCAGTAATGATATAAGTACAAATATATATATATATATATATATATATATATATATATATATATATATATATATATATATATATATATATATATATATATATATATATATATATATATATATATATTATATATATATATATATATATATATATATATATATATATATACGGTGCCCGTTTTTCGAGGCTCACCATGGGTATCTCGTTATTTGAAGAGATACGAAGGCGGTTAAATTGGGGCAAAGTTGCGCATTTGGGACCTCAATAAGATGTCGTTTAGAAAATTCAGGTATTTTTATAGTCTGCTGAGATTTTCGAAAAAAACCGAAATTTTCAGTTTTCATGAATTAGATGTTGTAAGCAGGCAAAATGGCAGTTTTCAACAGAATGGGGCACCTACTCACAACTATCGAGAAACTAGCCATCTTGTGAATAATCTTTTTAATGACAGGTGGGTTGGAACTAATAAATCGATTTCATTGTCTTCAAGATCATCTGAAATGACCCCACCTGATTTTTTCTTGTGGGGTTATCTGAAAAATTCCATTTATTTAAGCCGATACAATAATGTTGATGCTCTCAAAAATGCAGTTTGAGAAGAATTTTGTCAAATAGATGGCAGGGCCGTTTTGAAAGTGTAAAAGATGTTCATAAAGGAGTTGACGCAGGAACGAGTTGGAATTTTTGATAATCAAATTAATGGTTTTCTATATTTTTTAAATTTAGTTCTTTTTATATCTTCATAACTTCATTATAAATGTTTCCTTAGCCTAATAAATTAGTTTAGGTTTAGGTTATTACACGAGTTATTTTTAATCGTAGCAAAAAGATTATAATAACCATATTTATTCCAAATTTCATGGACATTCTTAAAAAATTATAATATACATGGTTTTGTATTTCAAAAATTGTAATTTTGTTTAAAAACTCAAAAATGCGACGTTCAATTGTTTTTGAATTCCACTACTATAATCAGCGGAAAAATATTATACAAGCTGTGTATATATTATATATATATATATATATATATATATATATATATATATATATATATATATATATAATACACGGTGCCCGTTTTTCGAGGCTCACCATGGGTATCTCGGTTATTTGAAGAGATACGAAGCTGGTTAAATTGGGGCAAAGTTGTGCATTTGGGACCTCAATAAGATGTGGTTTAGAAAATTCAGGTATTTTTATAGGCTACTGAGATTTTTGGAAAAATATATATATATATATATATATATATATATATATATATATATATATATATATATATATGCCCTGCACATTTTTCACGACGTGTAAGGGAGTATTGAGACCGAAAATTTCATAACAAATGGATCGGAACACCCAGTATAGTATTTTTTGCAATTAAATTGCCACATAAATCAACGAAAGAGTTTATTATTTGGTAACAATTAATTTTTTTCTAAAACCTTGCAATTTAAGAAAAATTAAAATAGATCAAACCGCTCTGTATTTAGGTATAGGGAACCCTAATGAAGTCTATCTTATTTTTCATAATTAATTCAAAGATGTGATATAGGGCATTTCTGCTAGAGCAAAGTACAGGTCGTAGGTTCAAATCCTACTCGAGGTAAACTTTTTATTTATGTATTTAATCAAATTAATAATAATTTTTAATTACATATTTACCTTTGAATTTATTCGTTCATAATAAAAAATAAATATGTTTGTAACAGTAAATCTAACGAAATCTAAAGATAACGCCCTAGTTCCAGTGTGTCTATTAAATTCTATGTAGGCTACGACATTAATAATATTTCTTCCCGTCCTTCCAATGCGACGCCTCCTAAATATAGGACCACACATGACACCAGTATCACGTAGTGGCTGTACCACGCGATCTGGATACAGCGGCGCATACTGTCCTTAAGCTATTGCTGCATTTTAAAAGCACTCTAAATAGACCGCAATCATATCAATGTTGACAAACCAAATTGACAAGAATTAAGCTACGTCTAATAAAATTTGACGTTTCCATACAATGTTATTTAAAAGTTTGTTTTTTGTTTCCGCGGCCTACTATTAAACATTGATTAGACATTACAAGACAAAGCGCATGACGGCGGTGTTTATTAATTGAAGTAGTGATAAATTGAGTGTGTTTTATTGAAAGAAACATGTAAAATGTAATATTTTCTATTAATAAGCGGAAATAGAAGCAGTTTTACACCTAACAAGATTGGAATGTGCGGAAGGTAGTCTGGCATTAAATACCTAATATTTTTGGATTTAAAATCTGATTTTTTATTTTATTTGAACTTTACAGGATGAGGCATGTTAAAATTAAAGTTTAATTTCGCTATAAATCTAAAATTAACAACAATATTAAAATAAATTTGGTATCATTTTTATGGCAAATTTAATTTACTCTTTGATTTTGATATAATAAAAACGTACATTATTGCAATTAAACTTTTAAAGAAAAAGCGTAAAAACCTTATTTTTGTATTCTTAAAATAATTGCACAGAGTAAAATTAATCCATATGTTTAAGGTCTATATCTAGGTATATTTATATCTTTGAAATGTGCAGCTGTTTTACCAATAATTCTTACAAACAAGAAACTGCCCGTAATAACCCCCTCCCCCCTTCTGCCGATCGATTTTTAACAAAAGCTAAAACTCAAAAACCCACCCACGCACTCACGCATACAGGTACACACGCCCACACGCACGCACGTACACACGCACACACGCACACACGCACACACGCACACACGCACACACGCACACACGCACACACACACACACACACACATACACACACACACGCACGCTCATACATACGCACACGCCATGGCTGGGCTTGGCGAAACTTGTCCAAACGTTGCTAATAAGTCGATTTAGCGATAGTGAAAAAAGTCTATTGCATAATCTTCCATTCATACATATTTGTAGTTTATATAGGTTAGAAGCGAAAAATCATATTAGGTCATTGCACAAATATGACTTAAGCAAATATTACATTAATCCTTAGATTAAGAAATGTAATTGGCATTTTCCGGACCGAATAGCTCAATAGCCGGTCATATTTTTTAATTCGGAGATTAAAATGGTCCTGGCTTAACCCACCCTTATTATACAAGCTGTGTATATATATATATATATATATATATATATATATATATATAACATACACGGTGCCCGTTTTTCGAGGCTCACCATGGGTATCTCGGTTATTTGAAGAGATACGAAGCTGGTTAAATTGGGGCAAAGTTGTGCATTTGGGACCTCAATAAGATGTGGTTTAGAAAATTCAGGTATTTTTATAGGCTACTGAGATTTTTGGAAAAATATATTAAAATATATATATATATATATATATATATATATATATATATATATATATATATATATATATATATCACGGTGCCCGTTTTTCGAGGCTCGCCATGGGTATCTCGGTTATTTGAAGAGCTATGAAGCTGGTTAAATTGGGGCAAAGTTGTGCATTTGGGACCTCAATAAGATGTAGTTTAGAAAATTCATATATTTTTATAGGCTACTGAAATTTTTGAAAGAAACCGAAATTTTCACTTTTCATTTTTCCTTTTTACAATGAAAACCACGAATAGTAGACGTTTTAAACTAAAACATTATTAGGGCACTTTTTTACGACGAATCCAAATATGCTATTAATAAATTCAAGGTACTCTAGATTTTTGAATAGAGCCATTTTTTCTGATTACAATGATATACCACACTTTATGATTTACTTTACTATTTTCCTTAAAATAACGTTTTTTATGTTTTTTATAAGAAAAAAAACAAAAATGTTTAAGTGAAATAAGTATAATCAAACAAGTTAATTTTATAACAAATATTCAAATTGTCTTCCATCTACTTGTAAACACAACCTAGCTCGGTTTCTTATATTTTGTATGGCTCTTTGTATACTCCTTCTAATTTCTCTTGATGCTATAATAATTTTTCTTTTCAGTTCGTTAACATCAGCAGGAACCGTTTTGTAAATTTTATTCTTCATCACACCCCAGAAAAAATAATCCAATGGTGATAAGTCCGGTGATCGTGCAGGCCACCTTATGTTCCCACCGTTAGAAATAACCCTATTATTAAACATTTCAAACAAATAATCTTGCACTCTTCTGGCGTTATGTGGAGCCGCGCCATCTTGTTGGTCCAAAGCTGATTTATGCGATTGAGATAAATGTTATTATCTAAGTAATCGGTAAGAAATCCTTGTAAAAAATTTAAATAAATGTTTGCTATTAAGATCTCTTCGTAAATGTATGGACCGATGAGCGTATCTCCCTATAAACCTACCCATACATTAACTCCAAAACGAATTTGGGGACGACGCGGTTGGTGTTCATGGGGATTCTCTATTGCCCAAAAGTGCTCATAGTGTCGATTAAAAATGCCACAGTTAGTGAACTTAGATTCACAAGTCCAAATCACATTATTGAGAAAGTCAGGGTTTTCTTGTAATTTGTTTAGTAAAAATCTACAAAATATTATTCGACGTTGACTATCTCCCGCATGAAGCACTTGACTTATATGAATCTTAAATGGTCGATAATTATGTTTGTTCAGCGTTCTCCATACCAATTGGTGTGAAATATTTAATTCCGCTGCTATTTCTCGTGTAGAAATAGAACTATTTGCGCGAACCTAACAAAAGTTTTATAACATAAAAAACAGTAAAAAAATATTATTACTACGTGTAATATAGCCTCTTCATTTTCATTTGTCCTTCTTCCGTATTTTTCTCTAGGTTTACCAAATGAACCGTGATTTGACAAATTTTTATGAAGACGCTGGAAATATGTTCTGTGTGGCTGATACCCTTCAGGATATTGGTCGAAATATGTCTGTGAGGAAATATGTGCTTTTTTATTTGACAAGTAATAGATTTTAAGCATATCACGCTTTTCCTCATTTGAGAAGGGCATTTTATTAAATTGAAATTCGAAATTATTAAACTCCGAAATCAATCAAACTTATACTGATATGTCAAATTGTTAGTTGCTAATGACAACAGCACGTCACTTTTATAAAAGCACAGCACTCTTATAAAAACATAAAAACGTTATTTTGAGGAAATCATTAAAATTATTAAACTCCGAAAGCAATCAAACTTATACTGATATGTCAAATTGTTGTTGCTAATGACAACAGCACGTCACTTTTATAAAATCACAGCACTCTTATAAAAAACATAAAAAACGTTATTTTAAGGAAAATAGTAAAGTAAATCATAAAGGTGGTATATCATTGTAATCAGAAAAAATGGCTCTATTCAAAATGTAAAAATCCAATATGGCTGCCATAAGAGATAACAAAGTTGAATGCTGTAACTTTGAAGTCTATAGTACCTTGAATTTATTAATAGCATATTTGGATTCGTCGTAAAAAGTGCCCTAATAATGTTTTAGTTTAAAACGTCTACCATTCGTGGTTTTCATTGTAAAAAGGAAAATGAAAACTGAAAATTTTTTTTCAAAAATCTCAGTAGCCTATAAAAATACCTGAATTTTCTAAACGACATCTTATTGAGGTCCCAAATGCACAACTTTTAATTTAACCAGCTTCGTATCTCTTCAAATAACCGAGATGCCCATGGTGAGCCTCGAAAACGTATATATATATATATATATATATTTTCCAAGATAAGGATCCTCACCATGGGAATCTCAGTATTTTAGATACAGCTTAGGTTAAATTAGGAAAAAGTTGTGTTCTTTGAAGCTTATTTACATGCCGTTTAGAAACTTGAAAAATTTTCATGCCCTGCTGAGATATTTGGAAAAAACAATTTGAAATATCGATTTTATTTTTTCTGACTTTATTTGCAGAAATATCAAAAACTAACAACACTTTCTCATTGGCACTTTTAAGGTACTACATGATGGTATTTTAGATTTTATATCCGACGTTTCGTTTTCAAGAAACCATCATCAACTTTATTTTTATATGGCCCAAAAAATGTACACCCTTATCTAATTCCATTTTTATTACAAATTCAACGATGTATCACATGCCATATTTTATTTAGTTAAAAGAAAATTAATTGCATTTTTCTATTTCTTATAGGTATTTTTAAGTAGGCGAGTAATGAAATTTTTTTAAGTAACGAAAACAAAGAAATTAACGCATTTTATATTTAATTCAAAGCAGGTGTTCAAACAGGTTTCCGTTATTTTCTAAGCATAAGTATGATCTTCTAACTGTAGAGCTTAAAACATCACGTAACATCTCTGGTGTAATACTGTTAAATGCGGCCATTACACATTCTCGTAACTGCTGTTCAGATTCAAAAGAATATTGGAAAACTCGGTTTTAACAAAACCCCATATGAAGAAGTCCAGAGGGGTTAAGTCCGGGGATCGCGCTGGCCAAGACACTTCACTAAGGTTCCAATCCACTTTCCAGGAAATCGCCGAGATACTCTCGACGAATCCAAATATGCTATTAATAAATTCAATACTCTAGATTTTTGAATAGAGCCATTTTTCTGATTACAATGATATACCACACTTTATGATTTACTTTACTATTTTCCTTAAAATAACGTTTTTATGTTTTTATAAGAAAAAAACAAAAATGTTTAAGTGAAATAAGTATAATCAAACAAGTTAATTTTATAACAAATATTCAAATTGTCTTCCATCTACTTGTAAACACAACCTAGCTCGGTTTCTTATATTTTGTATGGCTCTTTGTATACTCCTTCTAATTTCTCTTGATGCTATAATAATTTTTCTTTTCAGTTCGTTAACATCAGCAGGAACCGTTTTGTAAATTTTATTCTTCATCACACCCCAGAAAAAATAATCCAATGGTGATAAGTCCGGTGATCGTGCAGGCCACCTTATGTTCCCACCATTAGAAATAACCCTATTATTAAACATTTCAAACAAATAATCTTGCACTCTTCTGGCGTTATGTGGAGCCGCGCCATCTTGTTGGTCCAAAGCTGATTTATGCGATTGAGATAAATGTTATTATCTAAGTAATCGGTAAGAAATCCTTGTAAAAATTTAAATAAATGTTTGCTATTAAGATCTCTTCGTAAATGTATGGACCGATGAGCGTATCTCCTATAAACCTACCCATACATTAACTCCAAAACGAATTTGGGGACGACGCGGTTGGTGTTCATGGGGATTCTCTATTGCCCAAAGTGCTCATAGTGTCGATTAAAAATGCCACAGTTAGTGAACTTAGATTCACAAGTCCAAATCACATTATTGAGAAAGTCAGGGTTTTCTTGTAATTTGTTTAGTAAAATCTACAAAATATTATTCGACGTTGACTATCTCGCATGAAGCACTTGACTTATATGAATCTTAAATGGTCGATAATTATGTTTGTTCAGCGTTCTCCATACCAATTGGTGTGAAATATTTAATTCCGCTGCTATTTCTCGTGTAGAAATAGAACTATTTGGGAACCTAACAAAAGTTTTATAACATAAAAACAGTAATAAAATATTATTACTACGTGTAATATAGCCTCTTCATTTTCATTTGTCCTTCTTCCGTATTTTTCTCTAGGTTTACCAAATGAACCGTGATTTGACAAATTTTTATGAAGACGCTGGAAATATGTTCTGTGTGGCTGATGCCGTTCAGGATATTGGTCGAAATATGTCTGTGAGGAAATATGTGCTTTTTTATTTGACAAGTAATAGATTTTAAGCATATCACGCTTTTCCTCATTTGAGAAGGGCATTTTATTAAATTGAAATTCGAAATTATTAAACTCCGAAATCAATCAAACTTATACTGATATGTCAAATTGTTAGTTGCTAATGACAACAGCACGTCACTTTTATAAAAGCACAGCACTCTTATAAAAAACATAAAAAACGTTATTTTGAGGAAATCATTAAAATTATTAAACTCCGAAAGCAATCAAACTTATACTGATATGTCAAATTGTTAGTTGCTAATGACAACAGCACGTCACTTTTATAAAATCACAGCACTCTTATAAAAAACATAAAAAACGTTATTTTAAGGAAAATAGTAAAGTAAATCATAAAGTGTGGTATATCATTGTAATCAGAAAAAATGGCTCTATTCAAAAATGTAAAAATCCAATATGGCTGCCATAAGAGATAACAAAGTTGAATGCTGTAACTTTGAAGTCTATAGTACCTTGAATTTATTAATAGCATATTTGGATTCGTCGTAAAAAAGTGCCCTAATAATGTTTTAGTTTAAAACGTCTACCATTCGTGGTTTTCATTGTAAAAAGAAAATGAAAACTGAAAATTTCGGTTTTTTTCAAAAATCTCAGTAGCCTATAAAAATACCTGAATTTTCTAAACGACATCTTATTGAGGTCCCAAATGCACAACTTTGCCCCAATTTAACCAGCTTCGTATCTCTTCAAATAACCGAGATGCCCATGGTGAGCCTCGAAAAACGTATATATATATATATATATATATATATATATAAATTAGCAAGCTTGTATAATATTTTTTCCGCTGATTATAATAGTGGAATTCAAAAACAATTGAACGTCGCATTTTTGAGTTTTTAAACAAAATTACATTTTTTGAAATACAAAACCATGTATATTATAATTTTTTAAGAATGTCCATGAAATTTGGAATAAATATGGTTATTATAATCTTTTTGCTACGATTAAAAATAACGGGTATAAGAACCTAAACCTAAACTAATTTATTAGGCTAAGGAAACATTTATAATGAAGTTATGAGGATATAAAAAGAACTAAATTTAAAAAATATAGAAAACCATTAATTTGATTATCAAAAATTCCAACTCGTTCCTTCGTCAACTCCTTTATGAACATCTTTTACACTTTCAAAACGGCCCTACCATCTATTTGACAAAATTCTTCTCGAACTGCATTTTTGAGAGCATCAACATTATTGTATCGGCTTAAATAAATGGAATTTTTCAGATAACTCCACAAGAAAAAATCAGGTGGGGTCATTTCAGATGATCTTGAAGACAATGAAATCGATTTATTAGTTCCAATCCACCTGTCATTAAAAAGATTATTCACAAGATGGCTAGTTTCTCGATAATTGTGAGCAGGTGTCCCATTCTGTTGAAAATTGCCATTTTGCCTGCTTACAACATCTAATTCATCTAAAAAAATTTCCAAAATCTCTTATATAGATTCCATATATCTTTCTCCGGTAAGAGAACCTTTATAAATAAAAGGTCCAGTAATTCTAGACGAAATTATCTCACACCAAACATTCAACAATTAGAATTGTTTGACTCGTCATTCCATAGAATGTTTCGATAATTATTGGTGTTTTTTTGACAATAATTATATATACCAATAGCAAAAAACCATTCCTCTTTCAGGATCTATAGGAGGATTATTTATTTTTGTTCAGCATTCTGTGAATCGTACCATAATAAGTGGAATCTCTAACAATGTCCTTTATCGAATTATTGGGATAAGCTTCAAAATAACCAATAGCTTCTGTTTCAACTGCTGCACTAATTACCCAACTTTTTTCAAACCCTTTTTATTAAAAACATTCTTATTAGTTCTAAGCTTCCGGCAGAGTTTTAGGAAATACCGACGATTCGGTCGATCACGAAATGGGTATAACTGCTCGTAATATCCTTTTGATCTTAGCGAACATTTGTTATTCATCAAGTGAACTTCCAACGTGTCATATTTCTCACTATGAGAAAACAACCATTTTCAAAGCACACAAAGGACACAATATCAGTTCTATTTTCCACAGATAATTACACGTTTGGCATAAATTAACTTCATGTGTTTCCGTAGTCTGCTAACTTAGTTTAGAATTAGTTTAGGTTTAGGTTCTTATAACTCCGTTATTTTACATCCTAGAAAAAGATTATAATAACCATTTTTATTCCTAATTCCATGGTGATTCATGGTGTGCTTTTTAAAAAAATGTTATTTTGTCTAAAAACACAAAAACGCGATGCTCAATTGTTTTTAATTCCACTCAGCAGAAAAATTATACAAGTTTTCTAACTTAACCGATGTTATAGCTGTAACAATAAACAAGTTACCAATGGCGCGCACTTTATTTGGATCACCTTGTATATACATATATAATACGCACTATATGGGAAACTGCTTTATTATGGGTTTTTCAACAAAAACGTATTTTTGATAAACGTTTGTATATCGCTTAAAACTAAACACGCACCAAAAAAAATAGCAAAACACGCTAAAGGAGATGACATAATATAGTCCTAACGCTAAGAACAAACGTGATGACAGTTCTTGTATATATATATATATATATATATATATATATATATATATATATATATATATATATATATACACACATATTGACAGGATCTCTTTCGGGATTGTACAAATGTATCTACTCTACTAGAATTAAGGTGGGTAAAGCAAGTTCTAGCGGTTTTGTTTCAGAATATGTTTTTTATGTCAGATCGTCAGCTATAAATGTGAGTCAGAGTTGCGCAAGTTATTTTTTTATTTACTTGCGTCGCAATACCAAATAACTACTTTAATATAAAAAAATGAGAAAAATGATTGATATACTGCTACAACGATTAGGCTATCATTGCAAAATAATTATTTAATCGTAATGAGTTCACCAGAACTAAAGTGATTTCTTATGAATGGATTTACTATCCTGAATAAATATAGTAAATCATTCCTAAGGCGGAAAATTGAATTTGATTACTCCCTATCTACCCTAACTACTACACCACCGTTACCTACGCGTATTTTCTTTAGGTGTAAGATAAGTAACTGTGTTCTCTTTTTCGTGTTCGTTCTCTGTACCGTTATTTACCCCTGTTTTGAGGTTTGGGGGAAAACTTACGTTACAACTTGTGACGCCTTGTCTTTGGATAATTATACTTCCTTTCTGAAGTCCTTAGTACCATATACGTCCATTCCTTCAATATCTCAGATCTATACTGGCTACCGGCGATTCTTAAAAGTTACCGCTGCCCTTCTGGTATGTAACATATCACACGATATTGCAAGTAATTAATTAACTGAAAGTACAAATGCAAGTAGAACGTTTTAAAACTGTGAATCATTAACTAAATTCGCTAGTTTCTTATTTACCACTACGTTAATTATTCCCATAAGATCTGCAGTGCATAAGAACAAACTGGTTATAGAAATACTTTCATGAAGTTAAAACTATAGTTCATTGTCATTTTTCAAACAATTGAATACTCGCTGGATTCTGCTCAAAAGTCAAAAGAAATTTACAACGCTCTTCCACATAGAATAAATCTCAAAATAGGTGGATATAACTAAACTTACTTTAGTCCAAAAGTTGATAATGAGTTGAACAAATAAATCACATTTTCCTTAATACGAGTTAATTTTACGACATTTGGTATACAGAGGTTTCTTGGGATTAGAAATTCAAATCTGTGAACGATTTTGTTGTATTTCCTAGAGGGCATCATAAGCGACGGTGTTTTTAAGTTAAAAAAGTTATATTTTATTAAAGTCGCTAGAAGCAACCCTTTCCGAGAAAAACGCATGTAAATTGTCAAAGTGAGTCGGAAGCTATTACAGGATATTGCAATTTTTTTTGAGGACTGACAAACGTAAAAGATTTTTCCTTGTTTTTAAGGATAAAAAATAAGATAAAAGCAGTATTAACATAACAATTAAACTGAAAACTTGAATGCAAATAGAAAAATATGTCATAAAAACTGTTCAAAATGTCCGCTTTTTTCATTCGTGTAAAGATTTACACAACGCAGAAAATTAAAATTAACCCTCACACAAGGAAAAATGTTTTTTTTTGCTCAAGTGCTTGGGAAAAAGTTATATATAACATATGAATTCGACTCAAGTGCAAAAACAGTCCTTCGCAGGACTAATCCTGATTACGGAAGCATAGTCTGCTTCCGAAATGTCGCGCTCAAAAAGAAAAACTGAGGGAATAGGCCGATCAACTCAACTAACGGGGTAATTATGTTGTATAGTTGGTAGCAGAATTGAAATGCTGCTGACATAATGGCTAATGGCTGCTTCTCTAACATCAGGTGGTGTAATACTTTCTTCGGAATCACCAATTTTTCACAAATTTAACAAAAATAATTTTAATGAAAATGGCGACTCGACGCTTGAATTTTTGTTGACATGAACCATAACAACAATGCAACATTACAATGCCGGCTATGCTACTAACCCATTTAGAATAAAAAAAACCAAACAATGTTAAATTATTCGTTTTTAATTTTATTTATTTATTCGTTACAAAAAACTTTGTACCTAACTTGTTTGGAATATATTTTCGCGAATTCGCACTAAATGCAGCAATCGCTGCGGTCGTGCTGCAAACAAAGTGCTCATGCGAGAAAATTAACTTTCCGAACTAGTTAGGTAAGTAACTATTACGTTTGCCAAAGTCTTCAAAAAAAAATGCAATACTTTGTAATAGCTTTCGACTCACTTTGATAATTTACATGTGTCATCAGCTTCAGATGCGTTTTTCTCGGAAAGGGTTGCTTCTAGCGACTTCAGTAAAATACACCTTTCTTAACTGGAAAAGATAGGGAAAAAGATTTATCAAGCCCAAAATGACATACACCGTGGCACAACAACGTTATAGTGGTTTTAAAGTCGCTTGTGAAACCCTCTAGGAGATACAACAAAATCGTTCACAAATTGCAATTTCTTATTCCAAGAAACCCCTGTATACCAAATTTCGCGCAATTAGCTCGAATTAATAGAAACATATTAAAGACAATGTGATTTATTTGTTTAACTTTTACACCCTACAGCTCGGTTATTATCAACTTTTGGACTAAGGTAAGTTTAGTTAATTCGACTTATTTTGAGGTGATCTCTATGTGGAAGATCGTTGTAAAGACCTTTCCGAGGCACCCTGTATAAAAAATGTACCAATAATCTCGAATATAACCTTGTGTGCATTTCGTTTCAGGATGAGAACTTTATATAACTAAGTCCATATAAATTGACTATTGATTTCTTGAAAGTTATCTTTGTAGCGTCCTAGATACTGAGTATAATGAAATTATAGACTATTATGTACCAAATAGAACTTTGATTTTCAGAAAGAACTCTAGGCAGCTATCTTACGTAAGAAGTATACTATTCAATTTGTAACTGTAGAAGAAAAATACTCTGTTAAGTTAATGCAAGTTGAGTACACAAACAGCTTGATTTTAAGCTAGTAATTGAAATTTAATCCAAGACAAACTGTAATGTAAAACAATTAAAACCATAAAATCTAAAATTCAAATTAATGAATAATGACTTAAGTTTTTCTTTTTGTTTTGGATTTAATAGAATTAGTGGTAATACTCAACACATGTTGATAGAAACGCTATTTAAATTTCATTGTAAAAGCAAATGCAAATCAACATAGCAAAGAGAGCTCTGTAGCCAACTCTGCATTATTGCCTAGTTAATTAATTCGGTCAATATTGCTGCTTTAAAATGAAGCATTGATGGGTTTCATTCAACATAATTATCTCGTTCCAATTTAGTTGCATCTGCGTATGAATACATTATCTAACAGGAATACTAATTTTTTGATGAAGTTGAAGCGGGTTTCTACTTATACGCTCATTTAGGAATAAATATCTAAAAATACCTAGCATTTTTAGGTATCTATTATTAGTTTGGTAAAAATCAATACCTTTGGGTGTTATGATAGAGTACCTCACTAAAGTTTAAAAACAAGTTGTTGCGATCGATACCTAATCAGTGAATAAATTTCTTACCTGTTGCTGAAGTTGAATGCAAATTAAAGCATTATTTTCTCCTTTTGTTGGCAACTGCAGTATATGCTAACAAAATTCTACTTCTTTTGCATTATTGAAGTATTAGTGTTATTTCTCTCTATATTTGAAGTTTCAAACTACTATTTTATTACTGAATTTATAACGAACAATCAGAGGTATATTTCTTAGTACAAGCACTGATGAGTTTTAGAGCATATTGTTAATAATCAAACCGGCGTGTGTACTTACCTATTACATATATAATTTCTAAACACGTGCATTAAAATTTGGATTTATTGTGTTTTGGCCAGCTGTTTATTCGTCCTCGTTTCATTACTGTGATTTATCCCTTTTATAATCCAAAATAATACTTTCTTGAAACTGATATATGCTGAAGGACAAACTAGTTTTAAAACTTTAGTGGAGAACACAGTTGAAATATCTTGCCATTAAGTCAATCTTCGAGACCAATACAGCCATCATCGTATGTAACTTGTAACGTGCTCAAGAGAAGATGTGCCAATTTTAGGTTGAACACCCGTAATACTCGAGCAGGCATACAGAAGAAAGTAAGAGAAAGAACACTACGACTAGCAAACCACGCAATTGGAGAGCACTTGAATGCGTGAGAAACATCGAGGTCAGGTTATGGGTGAGAGAGGAAATACAGCATATATATATATATATATATATATATATATATATATATATATATAGGGTAAATTTTGTTTTCATTTTAAGCATTGGCATCTTGGAAATTACAAGTTAAATTAAGCTTAAATGGGGAAAGTGTTGCAGTTTTATGAACCTAAAGTTATTAGGATGTTTACATATCTCAATAGGTTCACATTGTGTTCATAAAGGAACATAATATTGCGAACATAATAATATTAACGGTTTTATGTCTCACTTCATTCGCAGCAACAAAAGATAACGATTTAAAAGAATTCTCAACACTGGAAATTACATCTTCAAAAGTCATTACTCTCGGTGTTATCGCAATATTTCCACCCTTAAACAGCGCTTCAATGGCATCATCCTAAAAAATATGATCAGAAAGGTTTAGAACTGTTTTTGATTATCAAGATATTGTCTTTTATATTGCTGCTTGAATAATTTATCAAATTTTTGACGTTTAGATGAGATGTCAAAATTTGTTTCCATACATTTAAACGTTAATGGATCAATTTTATCCAAATCCTCTCTATTTAATATACTAGAGTTAT
This sequence comes from Vesta saturnalis, assembly GCA_036346205.1. Lineage (NCBI taxonomy): Eukaryota > Metazoa > Arthropoda > Insecta > Coleoptera > Lampyridae > Vesta > Vesta saturnalis. Next base: position 3,925,243 of record JARFJB010001727.1, on the reverse strand, counting down.
TCAACTAAAACCGATCTTTGGTCTATAAAAAATATATTCGGAAATAAATTTACTAATAATCACCTCTACAAGTAACGCACATATCCCACTGGTTCACAAACCAATTTATACCTTGCTCGTAAAATTCTCGTGGTTGCTGGTTGAAGAATTCCTTGACGTCGTTTTGTATTTCAGCGTCCGATTCAAAGCCAATACCTTTTTCAGTGGGTCAAAGATATGGAAATCGCAAGGCGATAGTTTCGGTGTATAGATTTGCATTAATATTCACTCTGTGTGGTTTAAGTTCTATCAGCAATGGCCATTTGTTGCCAAAAAAAAAATGTTAGCATCACCTTACCTTAAACTGGTGGTGGTGACTTTGTATGTTTCCATTGCATCGATGACAACTTACGGGATGGTTCGAAATAATAGCACCATGTTTCGTCACCAGTAACTATTGATAAAAGGACGTTATTACAATTTTCGTTGTACTCTGTAAAGAAAAACCCATCGGCAACATTTTTGATCCTCAGACAAAAAAACGAGGAACCCATTGGGCACAAACTTTTTTTCAACCCAGTTTCTGTACGATAGTATGGACGGATCCTACACTCACATCAATATTTTGTGATATCGTTCTGATTGAACTTCGACCATTTTCTCGAATCAAACCGTCCACACGCTCTATATTGGTGTCTGTGGATGCACCTGGACACGGCGCATCTTTTGTTCCCTCTTTCATATTTCTAAATTTTCGGCACCATTCCTTCACATTTGAATAAGCAAAATATGCTCCTTCATAAAATGTCTGTAATCGAGAATTGATGTGCGTTGGTTGCAAACCCTCAGCACACAAAAATTGAATGACCACACGTTGATCAAGCTTGGGCCGATGTTTTATAACAAATGCCATTTCAAAGTCGTAATATTTAAAACGACTATGAACTACAAATAAAACAGACTCATTTGTGCGACAGTTACAAAGATTACTGACGTTACTAAACTTCAACTGGATGATTAAATTTTTTTCCAAGACTAATTTGACCACAGATGAGTTTCATTTGAACTACCAAATAGATGAAATTTCTAAATGTAAATTTAAAAAATATGTTTTAATAGTGTTTCCAGATGCAAACTTAATGTAGCTAATGTTTAACGCCTTGTATTTAAAACAAAAAAGCCGATTGCATAACAATCTAACCTGCATATGTATATAAATACATATTAAAATAAAATTTAAAAACAATTTTAACAAAAAATAATTAATTTCCTGGTCGGGGTTAGAACTCTCCTTCCTTGGATTACCAGTCCAATCACTTAACCATGGGACCATTAGGTACTTTTAGGTTTAATAAATATTGTTCGCATGTTATTAAATTGTTACAGATCTTTAATCCTATGCCATTTTGGTCATTTTTAGTTCGATAATCAAGCTGAAATCACGTATAAATGCGTTTCTCACGATTTTTATTGATGCTGATGCATCCCAATCTTATATAAACACCATTTCTGGTGCCCTAATCAGCTTGAATCTGAAATTTTTTCAGTGCCTTTCGTGCGTGTAACAGTTTTCAAATTGTAGCACCCTTTTTACGACTAGTTTACTTGAAAAAATTTGAAAACTGAGTAGGTTAACAGGTACTTCTGGTAGTCCGATATGTCCTAAAACTAGACACAAACCTATGATTTTTCGATAATAGTCGTATTCCAAATTTCATAACTCCAGCTTAAACGGTCTGACGGCTATCGTGTTTACATACGCACACACACAGATACACGCAGACCGCATATCAAAAATGGCCAAAATGGATTTAAAGGCCCTCAAAACGTGAAGACCCGTCAAAATCTTGAGGTCGCTATACCTTCCCATTACTATACTTCGTATGGTAAGCGGGAATGTAAAAATCTCACTCGACTCTATCCAATGACTTCCTATTGATATGTGTTTGATTACGCTAAACAATATTCTAATTACTTCTATACATATTATTAGCTTGTTTGTTATTAAAATTTCTTTTAACATAGAGACATTTTGGGTTAACTGTGTGAATGTTAGTTTTCTTTCCGTTCTCGGCGCTAACGAAAAGATTATGTAAGTAGTAGTGGAGGATGGGGATGATTCAACCTCTTACTGCTTTTTTTGGTATAACTTGCCGAAAATGAGGGTTTTGAAATCTACGTCGTGGTATATCCCTTATTGTCAGTTTTTACGATCATAAACCATGGCCTAAATTCAGATAAAAGTAAAATATTTTGTGGGATAGCATTTTTCCAAAAACATTGCATTTCATTGAGTCTACTCCAGTATTGGGGTACAAACGTCACACAATAGGGGTAGATACGATCATACTAAGTTTCAATAGTTATGTTAAGAAAAAATATTAGTAAGAAAGTATTTATTAAAAATATGAAAATAGGAACATTATATTCGATATTTAATACTAAAAATGTGAAAATAAACGTTATATTATTGTGTAGTTAGAAACATAAGTGCAGTTCTACGAAATATTCCAGCCTCTAAGATTAACCTTCCAATTGAGAAAGAAGAAGTCTGGCAGTCCCATATGTTGGGGGCTTTGGTAGGCATCTTACAATATCTTCTATGTCCACAGTACTAATGTCATAGACAACTGCATACACAAAAGTATTAGAGTTATTTTTTCGACGAAGAAATTCCACAGATACAGTCACCTTCTCCTGTTAGCTGATCTGCTTCTAAAGATAGGGGAAATTATTCAACTGATGAGTCATCGTTAGATACGTCTGCTAATTGTATTTCTTCATTTGTTGCGCTATCAGTTTCCTCTTGCATTATTTTTCACTTTCTTTTCTGATGATGCCAATTCTTTCATTTGCTTTTTCCATTCAATTTCATCCATAATTGGAGTGGAAGTATATATTTTTAATTTTGATTCTCTTCTGATATTTTGTTTCTTTGCACTAGTTTTGGTCTTGTCTACCTTTTAGATGAATCCTCTTTGGAACATTAAGGTGCAGGTATTTCTTTGGAACATGAAGGTGCAGATATTTCTTGGGAACATGAAGATGCAGATATTCCAATACTAGTCTGATTAGTTGCCGTAGTATCCTGCTCTACGATATCTCGACTGGCAACTTGTGAGTTATCTGTCACTGTACTCGCTAAAACGTCCTCATCAGAAAAGGTAAGTCGATCTACGGTCAGAACCCAGGTTTTCCAAATGCGTTAATTATGTTGGAACTGGTAAAAGATTTTGTATAAGTTTTTTTGGTGGGTTCTCCTAAATTTCGTGTTGTTATAGTTTTCCCCAGGTTTGAAAGTAACCAGTCGTCAAAGGCAACAGAAAGCGCTGTCTTGAAAGGACCGAAGATACCAATGCCTAAACGTTGCATCATGTGTGTCATATGGAGCAGAAATGAGAGGAGACATATTCCAGAATATTTACAATATTTAATTGTATGGAAAGAAATGTGAGAACTGTGGTTATCCAATAGTAGCAAAATTGGATTTTCTTTGGAACAGTTTGTGTATTCTACAATATGTTGAAATACTCTGGGGAATAATTCTTCGGTCATCCAGCCTGACTTGTTCCCTAAAATTAAAGATGATTCAGGGGCACCGGTAATATATTCTTCAGGTGATCGCACTCTTGGCACTAAATATAAACGCGGCACTGCGTTTCGTATCACATACCAACGATGGTGACATTTTCTCCACGTTCACTGGAAGAAACTTGCCCCACTTGCTGTTTTCCTTTTTGGGAAACAATATTTACGGGCTTCATTACAGTAGGTACTGACACCGAATTCATCTAAATTGAACATTTTTTCTGCCTTAAATTTGTGCTTTTCGATAACTGGTGGGTAATTTTCAAAAAATTCATTCACTCGATTTTTATTAAAACCAGTATCACGCAACATGCTGACTGGTACTTTTGGTTTTCTTAACGATAGTTGTTGATGTCTAAAATATGAAACCAAATACCCAGTCCAGCCCTAAAAGATGTTATCATAAGGGCCGAATCAAAATCACTAAAAACTAAATTCTTACCTGAAATTTTATTTTAATTGCAGGAGGCAGGAAACTTACAATCTGGAATACTTGATGAGTAGTCAAAAGCTAGTACTCTAATTTGTTTATAAGAAAGTCTGTAATGTAAGTCGGAACATTTCTTTATATAATTTACTAGATGATCCTCCTCTGAAATTGAAAATACTTGGTTGATGCTGTACTTACTATGGAATTTTCTTGTGTTCTTCCGATGACATTTCAGAATCAGATTCCTATATATATATATATATATATATATATATATATATATATATATATATATATATATATATATATATATATATATATCCATTTGATAACTTGACATAAGTGTGTTTCTGTTAATATTGTGCAATCTCGCAGATTCTTGAATCGGAATTTTATTTTTCAACCAATCTCTAATAGCTTCTTTATAGAGGACACAAAGTTCATGAAATCACTTCCGAAATTAAAAATTAAAGTTATTGGATGTGATAAACTCTATATGGTGACCAAATAGCTTTGAGATTACAATGGAATATGGTAATCTATTAGCCATTGTATAAAATTTTGTATATTTTAAATTACGCAAACGCCAACAGATGTGTAAAACGGTAACTAGCTTCTGTAATTTTGTGATTTTGATTTGCTAGAAGTGTAATTAATTACTAATTAGCCCGTTATATGCATTTTTTTCTGGTAGAAAGAGTCAAAATTTTATATCGTCGATCCGTTATTTAATGACCAACACTTTGGGAATATCAAAATAAATATTAAACCATTAATTCTTTTAATTTTAATTAAAATATCTCTCGCACGTCTGCCTGTGCATAGGACAATTGCGAATTCCACTCAGTACCCCCCTTCGACCATGCCAATGCGCGGCCGATCCGTTATCTTTTCGTTCTCACTGCATATTGGCATATATCGAAGCTGTGTTCCATTAATGAGTATGAGGTAAAAGGGTAGTTTGAATTCTGTTTTGTAGCTGTAGTTTCCTATTAGTGGAGTTGATCGGCCTATTTCCGCAGTTTTTGCTTTTTCAGCGCGACGTTTCGGAAGCGGGTAATGCTTGCGTCATCAGGCTTAGTCCTGAGAAGGACTGTTTTCGTACTTGAGTCGAATTCATATGTTGTATATAACATAATTATGAATTCGACTCATATGTTATGTATAACATATGAATTCGACTCAAGTGCGAAAACAGTCCTTCTCAGGACCAAGCCTGATGACGGAAGCATAGTCCTCTTCCGAAACGTCGCGCTCAAAAAGCAAAAACTGTTGAAATAGGCCGATCAACTCCACTAATAGTTTGAATTATTGAATTAAATTTATGTTAATAGATACTCGCTCTATGATTACGTATTAATTAGTTTAATACTAGTAGTAAAAGCTGCTTTGCTACTGATAACCGTTTATGTAAATTCTGACCGCTGCCGTTGAAATCTGATTGAAAGAGCTCGTATTTATCAAAAATCATTCATTCATTAGCCATTGGTGAAGGATTTTGTTTGTCAAGGGAATATGTGAATTAACTCTGTTTTAGGAGCATCTTCTACCACCGGATAAGACCCTGAATTCTTCCTCCACTGTAGCACCTGGAGCAGCCGTGTGGTAACCGTACATGTTCAGGATTGGACCCAAAGACCGCCTGGACATTACCTTATCTTTGGGTGGCGACCGAATCCGTTTCCAACCCCTGGAACGAACAACCGCTGTCCGCAACCCGTCCAGGAGTGGTCCCACAACATAATTAAATAATACCGTAAAAATAAAATATTTCCAAACGAGTTTAATTTTTGTATTGGTGCTCGTTCAGGGCAGGCTTCACTTACCACCACTGAAAAACCCTTTACAACTGTTAGAAAATACCAGTTTAAAAAACAATTATTTGCACAGTTCTGAGCGATATCGTCATAATCAATAAGATGAATAGAAATTAGAAAGTTACATGAAATTGTAATTTTGCAGGTTATTAATTAAATGAAGGCCGAATGACGAATTATTTTTTGGCTATAAAGTATTATATACAATATTAATAGTGGCATTCTGAAATTGACTGGTTAGCTTGAAAAAAAATGGTTTTAATATAAAAAGGATAGAATAAGTGTTTCATTGTACCACATTACATTTTAAGCACATTAAGTACAAAGCATGAATACATATGAAATTGTAACCCTTCTGCTACAATAAACTCAGTATAATGTTTGTTTAGGAATTTACCGTCTGTAAAATGTTATAATATCCGCTAAGCATTTGAATTTCGTAAGTGACAAACCTTGTTTCTGCATACAATGCAACCTGTTTAATTATACATTTACATACCCTTTACCTTGAACATTAAGTTCGGTACCTACTAGTAATAATAATGAATGAAAGTAATAATATGCGAGCACAACAAGGCTTTTGAAACATTGTTTACATTAATACTAAGTAATCAGTATAAAAAATAGCATTTAGATAAACTGATAAAAGCTGAAATTTTGGAAGTTATTTAAATTTCAGAATTATATTTTAATCTTGACCTAAAAGTGTTGTAATATCTTTAATGAAGCGTTTTATATGTACCAGACCCGGATTGTATGGTTTAGCTTTCATTTTAATTACTTTTAAAATAATTTACCTTATATCCATTCAATTCATAACATGTAAAAGTTAAAATGATTTGAAATTTAATTATTCAGGATAAGAAAATACATGTGCGTTCATTTAAAAAAAAAGCATGTAGGGAAGCTTTAATTCAACGTGATAAAGCTTATCGCTAACCCTGTTTTAAATTTGTTTATGGTCATAAGCAGGAAGCTTATAAACTGATTTTGTCCAAGTACCTTGCAACTTGCGTGAAATATAAATAAAATAGGATAAAGCACTGTCTGAAAAGAAATATTATTTATGTAATTCTTTACACTATTTTTGAACTACAATGTAAAAACCAAGAAAGACACTAAAACAATTTTTTTACGACATAAATTAATGTAGTTGATTACCTGTCGATCATAGTCCTTAGATAACAAAATGTGTGTGAATGTGTTTATAGAATTTTTACAACCTTTGAATATATAAAAAGGACAACATAAATCAACCATGCACGCAACTATATAGATTAATATAGATCTAACACATAAAGACAACGTATTGTGTTTGATACATTCTATAAAAGTTTCTCAATAGTTATTTCATTATTTATATCCGTCCGAAACGATAGTTTTGCGAGTATGAAAGAAGAATTTGGAGGTGTGATACGAAAAGTTCTTTATTAAAAACATGTTTGTAAATTTTTTTGTGACGTCATCCTATTTTAAATTATGTTGGCAGCACCGAACATGAAGCTCTAATATGTACTACTTGCCGACCTAGAAAGACCAGTGGGTTAATCTACTGATTACGGTCCCGGGTTTGAATCCGGGTTCAGACGTGGATGTTTTGAAAGTGTACAGTCGGTTAAGTGTGACAGTAGTTTAAACTTACTGAACTTATAATAATAATTTTAACGTTTCCCGACCTCAGCCTGAAACAATGTGTTCCTGGACTATTTGGAGGATTGAAAGGTTGTTATTACCAGGTCGAAATACGAAAAATCTTTTTTACTATTTTACTATAATAAGTGTCTTCAATAAGGTAGGGGTAACGAATGGCGAACGCGAACCAAAATGAGGAATCGTAGCATTGAGCCAAATGCACGTACACCATTCTTGGCAATAATTAGAATAGTTGTTAGATTCAGTACCTGCGCCAGTACCAGCATACCACCTGTTGGCAATGGCATCGTAATCGTCCTTCATACCCGATTAAGGTTTTAGGTGTTTTTTAAAGATATAGCTTTATCATAAAAGATAAAAGTTTTCAAATGTTTACATCCACGTACTACTTTGTTGACTTAGATTTCATGGCAATATCGAAAATTTAGTATCTTCTTTTGTTTTCGACTTATAGCTAAACGTCGGTATTTATACATTTTTTTCAAGGTCGTATACCTCGCTTAATACTATTACACTGATATATTTCGTCAACAGTACTTATATACTGCGAAGTACCGTGATTATAATTTTTTTAGGGGGTGCGGTTTTTGAGTAATAATATATACTTGCATTTTTTTTAAATGGGAATAATAGTTGACTTGGCAACCATCAGATGCAGTTGCTTCTTAGCTTTTCAAAAATATAAATAGACATTCCTGAAAAAAATCTTCCAAATATTTTTTTTCAACAAGACTGTGCCTCAGTCCATAATTTTGGCAGTGAGGAATTACTTAGAAAACCGTTTCTCAAACTCCCACTGAATTCGGCACTTCGCAATATGTACGTGCCGTTGACGAAATATATCGTTATAATAATATTAAGCGAGGTATAAAACCTTAAAAAGAGGATATAAATATCGATGTTTGTCTATAATCCGAAAACAAAAGAAGATACTAAGTTTTCGATTTTGGCATGAAATGTAGATAGGTCAAAAACGTAGTACGTGAATATAAAAACTGCAAACTTCTATCTTAGATAATCTTATCAATATGCCAATACGTAAAAACTCCTTGCGACTTTTAGAATGTAAGTAGTGTATTCGATTAAAATAGTCTTTAAATCACGTTAATCGTGTTACCTGACGATGATGATAGTATACCTCCAGCTACGCCATTTTCAAATACTGCACACGCCTTCTATTTCGAAGAAGAGAAAAAGAGAATCTTGAACCAATCAGGTATGCAATTTCAAAATTGAACAAGACTACAGTAAAAAATGTCCACCAGAAGAAATATATAGCAAATCTACGCCTTTGGAATTTTTTTATCTATTTTTTGATGAGGAAGTGCTGTCCAACATTCGACAGTAAACCAACCTTTATGCCCAGCAGAAAAATGTGAACTTGAGAATGACCAGTGACAAGTGAGATACTTGAAGGCATGTTACCTTCAGGATATGGAAAATATCCAAATAAGCGTATGTACAGTTTAGGTGAAAACGATGTTCCAAAAATATTATCTGAGAGCATGCAACTCAACAGATTTGAGCTTATTCTAAGACATTCACATTGAAAATAAATTATATATGTTACAACCACTAATCGATAAACTCCGTCAAAACCTCAAATATTATGGTGGATTGGATGAATATATAAGTATCGACCAAAACATTACATTATTTTATGGCAAACATTCAATTTAATTAATTAATTAATTAAACTCTCGATAGCGCAGTTGGTTAGCGCGGTACTCTAGCTAAGCACAGGTCGTTGATTCAAATCCTACTCGAGGTAAACTTTTTATTTATGTATTTAATAAAATTAATAATAATTTTTAATAATAATTATAAACTTCGTGGCTGAAACCGCATCACTTACAAATACATAAATATACAATAACTTTCTCGTAATTAAATCTTTAAATCAAAAATATGTCGTGTGGAACACCACATGACCATCCAACCCACAAAATGGAAATTAAAGGAAAAGAAATTATTTTAAAACAATTTTTTTAGGATATAATAGGTTCATCACGATAATGGGCATTATTGTAAAAACAAAACAATAATTCTATGTCAGACGTTTAAAACTACATGTCAGACAGAGGTTAATAGACATCTAGATGCTAACTTATAAACTTAAAATAAATTAAATAATTTTAATTATAATTTTTTTAGGATAACTATACATCCTCTTTTTTTACGTTTATAACGAAAACAATAATCTATGTCAAAATGACGTTTAATACTTCATGTCGGGCAGAGATTAATAGAAATAGATACGTATTAACATAAAAAAATTTCCATAGCCGCCTTCGATATAATATCTATACTGCAGTTCAAACTTTTTTATTCATATTTAATTAATTTTTAGACTTACCTTCCGTTGTATTAAGGAACATTATAAAGAAAAGTTATCTAAATGAAATTTCCTTAAAAAATATGCCTAGACTTTTTCTTATAAAATTAACTGTTTTTCAGATATTGAAAAAGTTTGAAAAACAACTTTACCTTAAGATTTTTTGCCGCTAAATTACGCGTCGAATCAAAAAATTGCATAGAACATAATTAATTTATATGTTTTATGTCTACATCCAAGTGTTTTTGTATTTTTGAAATTTGCAGCTATTTTAGAAATATTTGATAAAAACCAAAAGCTGCCCCTAATAAACCCCCCCTTTCCACCGCTGGATTTCGCCCAAAATCTAATTAGCTCAAAGCATACAAGCTAAAACACAAACACAGCACACACGCAACACACACACACACACGACACGACGCACAACGCAACACGACAAACGCACAACACACACACACATCGCACAGCACATGCACCACGACACACGCACACTGCACACACACACACGCACACACACACACGCACACACCACACACACACACACGCACACACACGCACAACGCACACACCACACACGCACACAGCACACACGCACACACACGACACACACGCACACACGCACACACGCACACACGCACCACACGCACACACACACACACAGCACACACCACAACGCACACACGACACACGCACACACACACACATACGCACCCACACCACACACGCACACAGCACAACACACACACACGCACACACACACACGCACACACGCACACACACACACGCACACACACACACACACACACACACACCACACACACACACGCACACACGACACACACACCACACACGCACACACACACACCACACAGCACACACACACACACACACACACACACACAACACACACACACACACACACACACACACACACACACACACACACACACAACACACACACACACTCACACACACACACACGCACGGACACAGATACGGATACGGCACGGACACACACGGACACGGACACTGACACGGACACGGACACGGACACGGACACAAACACGGACAGGGGCATAGACACAGACACGGACACGGACACGGGCACGGGCACGGACACGGACACGGACACGGACACGGACACGGACACGGACACGGACACGGACACGGACACGGACACGGACACGGACACGGACACGGACACGGTCACGGACACGGACACGGACACGGACACGGACACGGACACGGACACGAACATAGACACGAACTCGCGATACACATCCAGACATCCTGGCCGATTTTGGTGAAATTTGGTCAGAAGTTGTAAAATCAGATAATAAGTCGATTGTGTAGGTTGGAAAGTACAAGCTAAGCTTAAACCTAGAAGCAGGTAATACAAAATACATATCCAAAATACAATTACACTAACAAGTATGAATAGTTTAACATGGATCACCCGGTATGTAGAATAAAATTTGCTATAGCAGTATTCAAGTTTTAGTAAGCAACAACTTCATATCTATATGTTTGGAAGGTAATAGCTGTTTGTAATTTAGTTAGTATTCTTAATAGTAATTAAAACACACACATCGGTAATGTACACACGAATCAAATTGGAAAATTCTAAAACGTGCACCAGGTGTGAGTAATAATTTTCGCTACTTTTAAAGTAGCAAATAAACTTTTAGGTGCACATCCTTTTTAATGGGATCGATACATAATGTATAACGTTAAAGTTTTTATGCAGCACCCGTAAGTAATTACAGCAATTTCACTTTTGTGTTATAATGTATTGAGTCAGAAGTGAGCCGCACCACAGTAATTATTCATTGTCGTATGTGACGGTTTATTTCTCAAGGGCTTGGTCACGAAATATAGTAATATAAGACTCACCCGTAAGTTTATTGTGTCAAGAATACCCGAACGTCTTACTTGACTTAACCTCGGTGTTTTAGAGACAAGTCGAGATGATAGCAGGACCAACCCCTTGAGTTATCTTCGAGACAAGTTTTCATAATGCAATGTGCACTGCTCCATGTTTAGGAAAGGTAGTTAACAGCGTGTTCACAAATCACATTTCGCAGAAACATTCACGTACGGACGAAGAATCGCTTTCGGCATACACCACAGAAGAGTCGCAAACGAGAAATAACGAGGAGAGGAATAAACTTAAAGAAATTCACGTTTTAGTTACGAGACAAATTGTAGGAATTGTACAAACTTTTGAAGGGTGTAAAAAAATTTTTAAGGAGAACTTACCTCCTGTAGAGATGAGGAAGCACAAATCGTTTAAGAAAACTTGATATTCGTAAAACGAACATACTAAACTGTTAAATTTAGTATTGATTTTAGTATATGTCAAAACGTAAAACCAGCACCAAGCTGCATGTAACTTTACCATAGAAATCTGTAAAAATTCAGAAAATTTCTCAAACGCGCCTTTGACAAAATGGCGTTCTTCTTGAAACGAAACAAAAATCACCTGTTTGACTGTTACTTTTCCCACCAATTAAAATCCTCTCTTTTATCTGAACTCATAACTAAATGTAAGGTGTGTTTCCTAAGAACGGGTATGATCAATTTTCAATAGCAAAAGAAAATACGAACACTAACTCGTAACGTATCAGTTTTTATTAAAGAAGAAATATTAACACCTTCTTATCTGTACATTTTAAAAACACTAAAATGTGTAAAACGGAACACACATTATTTTACATTTCAAAATTTGCACCACAACACTATAATAACTTAAGATACGTAGTTGAAATTCAAATTTAAATTTAAATTAAAAAATATACGTACTACATTGTTTTCACTGTAAAATAACAATTACAATTATTAACAAAAAACTCTATTCTTTGTTAGCTTTGATTAAATCTTTAATTCACGTGACTGTTTCTATTTATGAATGCTTTTATCAATTTCGAAGTATTATTTTTACAACTTTACACTTAAATCGCAATTTGATTGATTTTGTTAAATTTGCTCTTTGATTATGACATGTTTCACTGTCAGCCTTCGTCCGTTAGATGTTCTGATTTGTCGTTCAAGGCAGTTTAACAATATTGAATTTATAAAGGATCTAGTTATTCCGTACAAAAGTTGTGTTCCATAGTTGGGTTTATACGTTTATCAAACTTTTATATTAACCCTCTCATGCATAATTTTTTCATAGTGAAAAAAATGTTACTAATCTAAGTTTGGACAAAATGGTTTATTTTAAATGTAGATAAGGAAAAAGAGAAAAATAGTATTTTTTAACAAAAAATGTCCCCATACGTGGACAAAGTGTGTTGTGCTGACATCATTAATCCGTATGTGGTCTTCAAAGCAGTCTGGGCACAATCCCACTAGACAGCGACGGCAGTTGTATTTAGTGTTTCATTTGCATGTTAGTTCTCTACCTATAGAAGCATTATTATTAACAGTGTTTCTTTGGCCAGTGACCTTTATTATTTTAGCGCTTTCCACTGGAACATGTATTCCAGGCCTTCTTACATGTAAAGTACTTGGTGGAGTCCTTTTCTTTACGTTCCAGTTGTTTTTCTGCACTGTAAATTAGCGGGGTAGTTATATCGGTTTTAAATGTGAGTAGATCCATATTTACTTCTTTATTGGGCCTCCAATTTATCCATGCATTAGAATAGTTATAATCAGGAAATGGTAGCAAATTCTCATATACCATCGCCTGTTTTTCGTATCGTTTCGGTAAGGTGCTTCTAAAGAATCCATAATATCAACTCCTCCCATATGTTTATTATCGATTGAGATAGTTTGTGGTCTATTTACCTTCATTTTTGCTTTCTTTTGTCTACAAACTTTACTAGCTTCCTCAATCGGTTCTGTACCAGCATAATTAGATATAGTGTAAGCTAAAGAATTGAGTAACCAACGCACTATGGAGATACCGTCCGAAGGTATAACTGTCAATGAGCTACCACATTCACTAGCTTTTAACTGTTTTTCACTTTCGAGCATCTGATGAGCTCCGCGAAGTCTTGGTGATCTAATAATTCTAAGGTAACGAATTTTTTCATTCATAGCGGTTAGAACTAGAGGTGTACTTGAAAACAGTTATCTGTATAAATTTTGTAATTTTCTCCTTTTATATCGAGACATAGACGCATTACGGAGTCTCCACCTGAACTTTATTCGCTAATTTCCCCTTTATTTCCGCAAGCTCCCTGGTATGATTCAAAACTGTAGACATATCCAGAAGTTCCTACACGAACCCAAATTTTGTATCTCCATTTTTTGGGATTTTGGGAGGGTACTGTTTTACAGCCAAACGTTTTTTCTAAGCTATCATTACTTCACCAGTGCATTCTTCCGGATCCGTAACTCCGTGAAATTTAGTATGCAGCTTATTCAATCCCTCACGTATTCTCACGAACTTCTATTATCCTGAGGAATATTTGGGTATCCGTGAAATGACCATATGGTCTAATCGCTTCGTAACGATTCACTGCCATTAATCCGCAACTAAATTTATTCTAAGGGCAGTTATTGAACTCCAATGCGTCCTTATTTGTGGATAGCGAATATACGTCATCGTGATTTGTGATTCCAAGAAAATTTTAAACAATCAAGTGAAGAATTACACTTGAGATACTTTTTGATACCAGGGAATGTTCGATGACCAAAAGTAAAGTTCTATGGTTTCTTTGGTCATTATTTTGCTGTATCTCTTTCATCTAAAATCGAATAAATTTATATTCTCTTTTTGAGGACAAAATTTGATTCTGATTCTTTCGTTTTATGGTTTTGATCTGACTACTGTTTGGAACATCTGGTATTTCTGTTATTTCTTCATTTAATCTCGCTGTTAAATCTTCTGTAGAATTTTGTTCTCGACTCCTCTACAATGGCCAAAGCTTCTTGATCATCGAATATTTCATTTTTCTCGAGCTTAATACATTTTGCTTGATGATTCCGAGAATTGTGCTCTGATGAATCACTACCGCAATGTTCACTATCTTCATCAGTATTTTCATCATCTAGATAGTGGGGGTCTAATCCTTCAATGGAATCTACATCTGATAATTCAAGATCATCCTCTGAAGTGTTGCCTAAATCTTCTAATTCTTTCTCATAGAGAGGTCTACAGCGACGATAAGATCTAGATTGAAATTTGGACGACTAGGGCACAACAGCTAGCTTCACCTGTTTCATTTGTATGTTGATTTCTTTCGAGCAACTAGCATCATCTTTAGAACGTTTATTAGTACGTATAGATGGCACATTATTTCCTTTATCGTCAATAAAAATTATTCCTTCATCTTAAATATCGTTTAATTAATTTTTGATGAAACTTTGCTCAAGGGTTCCATAGTCTGGGATAAAGTTCACACTTTTCAGAAAAAACACTTAAAAAAGTATTATGATCACTTACTAAACATTGTCCTCAGATGACAAATAACAATAACCTTAGCCACATAGTCCCCATGCCAGGACATTAATGCAACAAACTGTTTGATTTTCTTTTCGTTTCAGATTATAATTATCACTTAAAAGCATCTAAAATACCAACACGCATTTTTTTACTCATCAAACTCAATTTAGTTTACGTATAATCAGCTGACGAAGATCGAGCTCATCCATCTGTTACCACAAACGTTACACTACTCTTTGATAGCAAATGTTTGATTTAACTTCGTTAAAAAGATGTAGATATGATCATTCCACATTTTACTAAAGACAATATGGTTTACTTTGACGAACTGTGTAACTCTGTCTGATTTTTATCATTTTATGAAGTTATGTTCTCATGTGTGGACACAATACATGAGAGGATTAATATCAGGCTTATGTTTGCGTTTGTTCTAACACCTTAAACAATTCTAAAAGATTTTACCACTACTCGGGACGATAACTGAATGGATTTATGCAAAATATAAGTATTAAAGTACATCAGTTAAACCCAAAAGCTAAGTATTTTGATTTATATTATCAATTTCAATGTTTCGTTGTACTCGGAATCGAATTATGATTTATCCTCGGATCACACGCTAGTGATAAGAAACTTAAGTACTAGGATTATCAACGAAGACTTGACTCCGCGCCTTGCATCACAACACACTGATTGGCAAAATTCCGACAAAGTCTTGAAGATAAAACTGATCTGATCTGATCTTAAAATATGTGTAAAGAAACCTGAAGGATTATACGAAGCAATACAAAACTTTGTCAAGTGTATAAAAACGGTATGGGAAGATACCCCAAATCCTAATGACCAAACAAACAATACAAAAGCATACCACACTACATAAAAGAATTGATTACCGAAAAAAGAAGAGCTAGAGCTAAATGACAAAGG
Organism: Vesta saturnalis; assembly: GCA_036346205.1. Taxonomy (NCBI): domain Eukaryota; kingdom Metazoa; phylum Arthropoda; class Insecta; order Coleoptera; family Lampyridae; genus Vesta; species Vesta saturnalis. Next base: position 3,909,125 of record JARFJB010001727.1, on the reverse strand, counting down.
TCTCGCAACGCAGCCGATAAACTAAACTACAACAGATTAACCCGCAGACTTCTTAAAGGGTAGTCAAAACTCTAGCTTTAATTACTATATTACTAACCTTAAGCGGAGGACAATACCATCTGGGAAGCGACAAGAAGATTCAGAAGACAACAAATCAATATACCACCAATACGGAAAAGTAAATGGTACTGGGCAAAGTCTAACAAAGGAGAGGACCTATCACGAATGTATCACCCTTTTGAACGAATAGACGCAGATAGAGATATCGAAGAATACCTTGACGTTACACATTATAATGGTGCCCATGCCTGGGAAACCATCGGAAGATGTGGCCTCTTATAGGCCAATTAGCCTTTTACCCATACTTGGCAACAATTATTTCTCAAAAGATTTCTGTCAGACACAGAAATTCTAGTTCACCTACTGCTCTTCCAGTTTGGATTCCGGGAAGGTCATTCTACGACTCAGTAAATACACAGGATTAAATAATCAAAGAAAAACTAGTCTCGAAGGAAAGAAACTCTGCACAGCTGTCCTTCTAGATATAGTCCAGGCGTTCGATCGGGTCTGGCACACTGAGCTACTTTACAAATTGAAAAATTTACTACCAAATAATTATTACCTCTTACTCAAATCATATTTAAAAAAAGATACTATTCAGATAAATACAGTAATTAAATATCTCAACAATATCCCGTTCAATCCGGGGTTCCCTAATGAAGTGTCGTTGGCTCTTTCCTATATTTAATATATACCGCTGACCTACCTGAAGACCAAAGCACGGTAATCGCCACTTTCGCAGATAATACTGCCATCCTGTTCACACATGAAGAGCCAGATACTGTATCCTTAAACCTCCAACGACACCTCAACTTGTTTAATGAATGGCTAAAGAAATAGAAAACCCAGCCCAACTAAGTGGGCCTACACTTGGATCAACGCCTTACTTGGACCAAGCATATTCATACCAAGCGACTACAGCTTAATCTAAAATTCTGGCAAATATATTGGCTTATTGGAAGGAAGTCTAAACTATCATTAAACACCAAGCTACTACTCTACAAAGCAACGATCAAACCAATCTGGACATACGGAATACAACTCTGGGGATGTGCCAAACTAACAAGGATTAAAACTATTCAACAATTCCAATCCAAAACACTCCGCGCTCTTGTGTATGCTCCGTGGTTTGTTACAAACCAGATCCTACACGCGAATTACATTCGTCGCTGATGAGATCCACAAATTCTCTGAAAACTATCACAGTAATCTCAAAGCCACACCATTACATTGATTCGGGAATTATCTCAAGCCCCACCATGCAGAAGAAGATTGAAAAGAACCTGGCTTTGCGACCTGAAAGAACACTAACCCAAAAGGAATGATATAGGAGTCCCATTAATGAATGGCTTCTCCTTACAAAGTCTGTCTAATGTTATCCAATTTACTTAACATTGCTTGTAAAAAAAACGTTTTTGTAAACCTTTCTATAATTGTTGATCAGTAAAAACTTTATTTCTATAACAATTCGATACAACTAAGACTATTTTAACTGGAAGTTTAGCTGAAACAATCTATTAATGTAACCTAATAAATAAGATTAATGATATAGTTGCGAAACGTTTATGTAGTAAATTGGCAAATGAATTTAGTTCAATTATGATTAAACTTCGAAAACGTTTTCATTGTACTTTATGCTATGAGTTATTAGGAAATTTAAATAAAATTTTAAAGCCCTCTTTATTTAGGATCTCATTCCCGATTTAAAACATCCTGATTTTGGAAAAATTAACTTAAAGACAAAGCAAGCGTATAAATTTAATCTGCGTATAATTTTGGTTAAGATCATAATACCGTTCAATATTAAACTTTTGAGGTAATAAAGTCTTTGTTCACTTAACTTTTGTTTAACAAAATTTGTTAAGCAGATTAGAACCTGCATTATTTTGTCATTATGGTAACTTTGTTTAGTAACATTCACAGGGTAAGCAAAGTTTTGTTTCGTTTTGTGTTTTAAGTCATTATATTTATATATTTTTGTAATTCAGATATATGAGTTATAAATACTAATAATTCACTAGAAGATTCATTTGTAAATAATATAACCAAGTAAAACTGAATTGAGTTACCGTATCGATGAATTTGATGGAACTATTTTTCTTTCGAAATAGTTACATCCGGTTGCAATTCTACAGAATATAAACTGACACGTCCCCAACTACGTCATTCCAATGTATAATCTGCTTCAGCACACCGTCCCAAAATCTAATCGCGTACAACGCAGTTAGGCGATCGCCAAGAATAATACCTGTTGGATTTAATGACTTTTTATCGGTTATATGTAAAGTTAGAAACTGTTTGACACTTTCATTTGATAGAGGTGGTTCATATGTCCCAAAAATAACAAAAAACCAAATTTTGAAAAAAAATACACATTCGGTGTTTTTGCGTAGGACAGCAGACTATGTACTATTTTGGTCATAAATAATGTGGTAGGCAACACACATTGCGCTTTGTCGATGTCACACGAAAATGTTTAGATAGAGAAGGGGTACAGTCATTCAATAAGTTGTTAAGTGAATATTACTTAAATAGTACAAAAAATGAATGAATTGGCTTTTAAAAAAAGATCTCGAAACTTTAATAATCTTATTCGCCAATTCTAGACCATACTATAATTTTTATTTTCAGATAAAAATGGCTCAATGAAACACGTTTTGAAATTTAGTGCTATTGTAAATTACTTCGCCAGTGCCGATGAAACAAAACTTATTCAAAGAGCTAGTATTGATAAATAACTCATGATATATAATGAAATTAAAAATTTTTATACTTAAAGGGGAAAATGCAGCGGAATCAAACCATGTAGAGCAGTTTATGTTTGATGCTGAACAACTCAGAATGAACGGAAAAATAAATGCAAGCATGAGGGATCGATTGTATGATGTACAGATAAAATATTTATTGAAAATAGAATGTTATTCATAAAGAAAAATATGTTAACCAACATCATATTAAGCTATTATTTGTTAAGTATATCTCGATAAGGATAGCGAAATTGAAAGATCGAAGTGTAGCTGTCCTCGAGGACAATTTATATGCCATCATATATCGGCATTGTGCATATATGGCCATCATAACATTTCCATAACTGATGTTCAATGCCAGTAGGATAAACGGAAGTCAAAACAAACCACAGTAAAAACTATTGATGAAATTTATTGTTCCAACTCGCATCGCTCAACAAATACTGTTTACTTGGCTACTTGCACCGGGACCATCTATTAATGCTCATTTACTTGTAGACATCGAGGATTTTTTATTTTCAGACGAGTATCGGGTAAAGAGCATATTCTGTGGAGAAGGTGCGAATAGATAATGGGAAAATTAGAGCCATCAGCGAAGCCACTGCCAGGCCAATAATCAAAACTGGCTTATCTGTCGAAAAAACCGACTAACAGCCATGCAATTTTTGACCAGTGTTGGCTGCAATAAAAAGAAGCCGCTATCCTCCATCACTGTTTATGTGATTAACTGGTATAATCCAAAAAATTTTTGGAAATATTTTGTCAATCAATAATTTCAGGCATGTACGACCTCGACAAGGTAAATGCAGTTCAGGATTGTGGCTGAATCAGTGTGGTTTTCTTGAAGCGATTCCTGATGGATTAGTAGGAAGTAACTGTATTGTAGAGGTCAAGTGCCCTTATCAATTTAGAAACAAAATGTTAAAGGGTGCACTTAAGACTAATATTTCATATATTGTTTATTTTGATGACGATAAAATTGTAATTAATGAAATTCATGATTACTATGCACAAATTCAAGGCAATCTCCATATAACAAATAAGGACATTTGTTACTTATTTTTGTGGACATCTAATGATATATTAACAGAAGTTAAAAGAAATGATGTATGGGTTGAAAACATTGAATTGTTAAAATCATTTTATTTAAATCATTTTGTGGCTAATATAATAAAAATAAAATAAAGGTGGTGAATATATTTATTGATGATACAAATTTTCTACCTCCTTAAGAAGTGGAAACTGAAAATTTGTAAGAGCAGCACATGTTTTAAAAATAACAGATGCATGTTCTATTAAAGTGGACGGTAGCATATTTAATATACTGTACATTTTAATTCTATTTATTGCACGATCGACATGAATCCATGCCCTAGCAATGGTTCGAGTTCTAATTGCTTGTTCCTCAGTAAATTGAGGAGTTGACAAAAATGAGGGCAAATTAATTAATACACCCTGTGGCAATATATCGGATGTTAAAAACCCTTTATAGGCAAGCACTAAGTCTCCCGGAACTAATTTCTGTAATACCCCGCAATATTCGGTAATTTTCTTATTAGAAGTTGATCCAGGGTATAAATCACTTAAAAAGGTTATTATTACTCCATTTGGGGCAACACCTATCAAAGTCTTTAATGTATTATTATGTTTATAAGAACTATACGCCATTCTTTGCTTTTCCATGTTTTCCGACTTCATTGTGCTTGTCTCAGTATGATCATTCTATAGTTGCAAAATAACTAAATGATGCTGGCATGTAACGTTTGTTTTTTTCTTTGGATAGAATTGCTTGTAGTAACTGTAAATACAATATTTCATACAAAGCAAACAACCATGTTTGAAACATATTGGCTACTGTTTCACGGCTAATATTTAAACGAATGCCCAAATCGTCATTCAATAAATTTAATTTTAATTTCATCAACGTTAAAAGTAATTGGTCAATTCTATTTATCCTAATCACATGCCAACCTCTAAAACAATTTAATTCTAATTTTTCAAACAAACTAAATAAGCATAAAAAGATTTCCTTTGTAGAGAGACCAGTATAAACACTAACTAAATGATTACCTATTATTCTGAATTTGTTGGAAAGAGAATGTGGACATTTTTTTACATCCTCCTTTAAAGTTGCCACTTCCTCCTTAAAAAATAATTTTTCGCTTCAAGCATAGCATGGAATTGCTGCGAGAAAGCCTGTTTTGCTGTATTGGTAACTTCTTCCATCTTTTCTATAACTTCACCTTGCTGTTGCTGCAACCTAGAGGGTCCTGCTACACCCTCGTCTTCAGCAACAATCTTCTTTCTAAGATAATTTTTATTTTAATAATTATTTAATTGATTACATAATTACACATTTACCGTTTGGGGGTAATTTTGGCCGAATCAAACTGCTTTCCTTTATTGTAGTCGTACAATGTGGGCCTATATCTTCTGTTCTCATGAACAAAATGGCAACTGCATATTCTACTATGTTTCCCTCGATCTCTGTCCTCTCGTCTATAAAATATTGACTAATAAAATTATTTTAAATAAATATTATTTTGACCTACCTAATAAGTTTTAACCATCGGTTCAATTCAGTTGGATCACTCGGAAATACAAAAAATTTGCATGCATCCCTTTCACTATAATGTTTATACGTAGGTGCAAAACACATTACCATGGTGAACTGCCAAAAAAGAAAAATTTTAAGTTTCAATATATCACTTCAATAAAAGAGTTCCTTAGGGATTTGTCATCAGATTTTGGGGCACATACAATTAAATGATGTGAGATCTTATTTTGGTAAATTTAGAGAAGGTCGTAATGACTTTGAAATGACTTTGAAGTAATGAAGTTTACTTAATGTACACTTTAATTATTAATGCAACTAATGTGAATTAGAAGTTGTAGCGTCCCCCAGGTACCCCATCTTGAAAAGTGTAATTTGAACTTCTTTGCAAGGATGCAAGTTCAAGACCAAAACAATCGCTAAGTGGTTTATCTTGACTTGACTGACAATAACATTACTATTACTCAAACTAATTGCCTGCCTTACTTTGACTTTCCTGGCAATAATTAAAACATTAGAATTTATTTACAAGTCTGATATTTAATTTCTCGCAAACCTCAAATCTGATCAAACGAAGTGACCTTCTACTGATAGGTACGCTGTGCTATCTGAATTAGATAGGCTGGATGAGGTAAGCGTTGCATCATTAGGTGCAGGTAAACAATTAAATTACTCAAATCATAATTAACAAGCTTTGCATTAATTTCTATTGTGGGAAAGAACCACCAATAAAACCCACTTTATTCATAAATAAGTAAGTGCACAAGTACATTAATAAATCAAATAACACAAGAAAAAACAATGAAAGAGTTAAACATATAACAAAACACTATTAAATCAGGTTAAAGTGCTTACAAAATTATATCATTAAGAGAAAATGGATAAAAAGCAGTTTAGTTACACATAAACGCAATAAAAAAAAAAGAAACCCCATGTAGTCACACCCACAATTGTGTCATAAATAATCAAAATAAAAATCATAATACCAAACATGTGGCCCTTTAAAACCAATCATGCCTGTCTTTAAGCAAAAAATCACATAAAACAATAAAGCAAACGATGGTACATATAAAATACAACAACAGTAAAATTGCAGAGGTGATAATAAGGTAAAGGCAAGGACAAAAGAAAATAGACAATGAATTTACACGTACACAATTGTTTGGTGACTACTAAAGCACAAAATACACATGAAAAATTACAATCCATTGCATATAAAGAGAAATTAGTTCGCAGGCAAACAATTCTACTTAATAACTGACACAAAAATCTCATTTAAACAAAGCCTTACGAAGGTAAGTTATAAATAGATCACAACATCGTGACCGATGTATAAATTTGAGTGTGTTAGAAAAATACAGCGCCTCTTTCTCAAGTTACACATTCATCTATACAACAAATTAAAACAATAAAAATAAAATTCGAGGTGTTTAATGGTTATTTGACCCGCGAGTGTGTACACACTTGGCAATTGCCTTTTACGATTAATAACTAAAGTGGTATCATGTACCCGTTCGCCAGTCCACCTCTACACAAATATAAATATAAACAACAATGCTAATTCACACAGACACCAGAGGAAGGGAGCCATGTACTGTTATTTTAGCAGATTTCCGCTTACTGAGCCGGCGTACGAATGAGATACCTTCGCAAGGCAATGTTTGATTTTTAGTACGTTGGCTGCGAGCTTTCATTTGTATAAAAATACCTACTTACACTCGAATATATTCCCTTAATTCATCACAGATACAAATCGTTAACATACGCGGTTTAACTTCAAAAAGGGTGACTGTTATTTATAGATCAATATTTGAAAAACACATTACAACTAACACTCGAAAGAAAAGACAAATTAGTGTTGGCTGATTCAAAAGAAGATTTACACGCAAGAATTATTTTAAAGACAAACTGTCTACAATGAAGGTATTTAATTAACCAAAAACAGATCTTGCTCGATTGACACTCAAGGGTAACTGTCTTCCCCTCCCATTTAAAAATAAAAAACCTATCTTTATTCCCGCAATCAACCTCCGTCGTTCAAAAGTAATAAAAAGGACAAGGAAACATTAATTTACGTTGGAACAGTTTCACATTAATTATTGCACGACACCTTAATTTTAAAAATGTGCATTCGTCCGTAACAAACCCTACATTTACATCTTAGGTTTCAACGTACCAAACAAAAATCCCTTTGGATTTGCGCTATGTTCAGCCGTAGTTAATCATTAGATCAACGACATTTTTACATCAAGAGCGCGCATAAGAAATTCCAATGATTCGTTACGCCCCTTCAGTAAAGCAGTTTTTTAAGAGTACACCTGCTACTCAAACCCCAACATGTGTTTTTCAATACTTAGCCAACATCAGTTACGTACATTCTCACACTTCTTACACAAAAATTTATAAATAACTTATTTCGAAACCATTAGGAAATTACGTGGTATTATCAAGATATTAAAAATTCACTAATTATCTTTTCTGTCGCGGTAACAATGGCGATTTGACAAACGTTAATTACAATAATAAAATTTTTGCGGTTCGCTACCTACAAAGTAATGGAAATAAATCAACCAAATTTATTTAAAATAGTACTTAATACCGAGTAAAGTATTTAATTTAATTTTTTTTTTATGCTGAAGTATTATATAAATTATTTTTTTAATGTTAAGTCGAAGCCTAGAACACATTTCTCTACGCTAACAGGTATTTATTATAATTAATCAGATAAAAATAAACCAATACTATACTGTACTTACGCGTAAAGCAAAATGTTTTTTCCCGCTTCCGTGCTTCTTTGACCTAAACTTTTTTGTGTGGATCGATTAGCACAACCCACAACATAGCATGTGACCATTTTCAATCGCTTCCGATCACTTTTTTATGCACTAAGTTAAAAAAATGCGTTTATAAGTACATACGGGCTGTTAGCTAATTTGAAAGGTTATGGCAACACAAGTAACACAAGCCTACCCATCAATTTCCCTTTTAGTTTCCAGTTAAAGTTGCTTAGGTTACCTCTCGTCTTACTCTATGCTTAAAACATTACTTTTTCGTTGTTTTTCTTTAATTTCTAAGAGTTTTTGGTAGAAAACTTTCCTGTCCTGTCGTGTTCCTTTGAGAACATTTACTATTTTTCTTTATGCTTATTACTAGTTGTTTGGGGTCTTGTGTTTACCGGTGGCGTTTCCTTTTTCTCTGAACTATTGTTGATTGGAGCAGTATTACCCTCAATCTCGACCGCAGTAACCGTAATTTTTTCCATTGGAACTTCGGTGTCTGAAGACAGTAACAATACTGGACGCATATTCCTAAAATTGTATCCATGGTCTTGGCATTTACAAAGTCCTTCCTGCTTCGACCAGTATTATTATTGTTGTCTATAAATTTTTTTGTATATTATTTCTAGATGTTTCCACCGCTTTTCACGGTTTGTTTTGCTTTGTTTTACAGCGCAATTCTTTTCCTAATTCCTCGAACTTCTTCTTCAGGTTTTTTATTCGTAAAGAACTCCTGTCATCTTTATATAGATCCAAGAAAAGAAGAGTGGTATTATGGCTCCACTTAAACGATTCTGATTCACCTTGTTCTTGGGATCGGGAAGTAGAAAGAAAATTCAAAAACTCCAAAATCTCAAAAAAAAAATGATATATAATATGATAAAAATAATAACTTACCTTGCTGATCAGATCACACATTGTAACAACATTCATCATACAAATATGAAATTAAGCAGAGACAATTTATATCAGAAATTAACCTATTAAAACGCAATATCGACAGAAACATGTTCATTTTAAAATGTGTGAAGCGTTGAATACAATAATATCTTAATGTATTTGTAATATTGGACATAATATCAGAGGGAAAACTCTCTTTCCTCCCATTTTGCAGTTTTTAATTTTCCTCCCACTACGCGCAGTCGGCTGGAACTTTGTTAATTTTCCTTTCCGTTTAATATACTGTTTGATGGCTAAGACTGAATCTAACTGACTGCCAGTATTAATTTCTTTTAAACTTCTCACGAAAGTTTTCATCAGCACGAAGCAAAAGGAATGTTTAGATTATCATACAGACTTTTTAATTTTTTATATCGATAAATGCCTCACATCTTTTGTTCTTCATTCGAGTGGCTACTTTGTTAAAGCTGCTGTGATGGCACAGATATTGTTTACGAAACAATAATCGCTGTAAATTTGGCAAAGCTTTTTACTATCTACTGTTTCTTGTTGAAAATCATTCACCCACTCACTGCAACGTAAGTTAGTCATCGTAATTGCATTCTTCATCAGCTTTCCCATTTAATTTAAAATTTCCTTTATCACAAAAAAAAATTAAAACTCTCAATAAACCATCCATGACAAACGCGCAAGAAACTAAACACGAAGTACGGTTAAGAACGTAACGGCTTAAAAGCAGTGTAATGCGTTACTGTCACGTGACTGCGTTTTGTTGTGTGCGGTTAGAATTTGGGACGATGTGTTGAATTAGATTATACATTGGAGTGACGTAGATAGGGGAGTGTTTTGTCCTGTAATAGTTTATATTCTGTTTGCCATCCGGTTCAAAGGACCATATAGAAATCATCTGTGCATTTCCTATTTTGTAACTGAAGGATTAAAAGGATTTGATGGTAAGTATTTACGACAGCTATTTTCATTGCCAATCTAAAACTTGACATATGTATAAGAAACAAAATTACGTTTGGATCTATTTAAAAAAATAAGGTATTTACAAAATATACATGCTGTAATGTGAAATTATTAATGTTGACTATTATTTATTTCGCCATATTCTAACTAATGTGTAAAACTGACCAGTAAGTTTGAAATCAATATTGCCTTAAAAAATGTATTGAAATTGGTTTAAATATGTGCGATTATCCATTTTATTAAGAATAAAAATGTGTAAACAGAAATTACATTCTCATATGATTACAAAATTAAACTTCCAAGAATCAGGGAAGGCCCTAATTACAGAAAAGCTAAAATAATAATTGTGTATACAAAATGCTGTTATAAATTATACAAAATGTGTAAAGTTTCCTAAACTTACCTACATAAATATTTACCTACTAAAATATTTAAATTAAGATAAAATTGTTTCAAATAATAAATTTTAGAAAATATATCACAGCTAAAACTTTAATTTACTAATTACATCTGGAAAACTGTGTGTAGCTATTTTTTTTAGTGGTATTATTACAATTTATAGCATAATTCTACTTATATTTCATTACTACAATTATTTACCAAGTATTTTGTGGTTTCTGTGATTACATTGTGCTTATGGATGATTACGATATGTAAATTTACAGTTCTAGCTCCAACAAGCTTTACATAGTGCAGAAAAATACAACCTTTACATCCCAAAAAAATGGAATTTAAAAAACCAGAAAAATAAAAAAAAATTTGTAGGTTAAGGATGCAACCCAGATTGGTGAATCGTATTGCAAATAGGCAACGTCGTCAAAACAACAATAATATTTTATGTCAGATAGACATTTAGAATTAAATTAATTGTATATATTAAGTGTTTTGTAAGTAGGTTAGTTTAATAAGCACATTGCAAAACGAGGCAATGAAGCAAACTACTATCAAAGTAAAAAGTTATTTCACAAAATTCGTGGGGCCGATTTGCTTAAAATTTTTGCTAGTTAACAATTGATATATTGTTGTTGGATACGTAAATTCTAAGTGTTTAATTGACGTAGTTTTAAAACTGCTGACTTTTATTTACAAAAAGATACTATAAATCGTATAATTTTTCAACACGTTCAACTTTAAAGACGGCGTAGTGAAGGACAAGGTCCCCAATTTCCTGTGCAACAGCATGTGCACCACACAGTTAGAGTTATGGTATGAGGGGCTACTGCTATTGGAAGTAGGTCACCTTTGGTCTTCATTAGAGGTAACACGACCGTTGCGCGTTATATCCAGGAGATCGTAGAACCCCATATTGTACCTTATGTTCAGACCATCCCCAACAGCACATTCCAACAAGACAACGCACGACCTCATGTTGCTAGGGCTTCTTTGGCTAATTTTGCGGTCAATCAAGTTGCTTTGTTGTCTTGGCTACCGAGATCTCTGCAGCAGTTACAGATAGCATGGGATGAGATACCTCAGGATGAAATCGATCACCTCATTACCAGTACCCCAGGCGTGTTAATGAGTGCATATATCTCGCAACACATTAATAAGTTTTTTTGAAAAAGTCAAAAGTCAAATTTTTTATCAAATTTTGATCGTTTACTAGTCTGACTCGAGTGCACTTGTATACCAAAAATTGTTCAAATACATTATTTTTTCTGTCACTTAGTATATATATATATATATATATATATATATATATATATATATATATATATATATATATATATATATATATATATATATACATATTTCTAAATTGATGCTCCGTGCCACAATTTCATACTAAAGATTTCGGATTTTCGTCAAAATATTCCAAAATGTTTCCGTTACGATTCTCATTATCGATCGCATACTTTTTTGAAAGTGGTTTTTCAAAACTTCCAAATTTCTTACTACATTATTCAAATGATTTCTCCCAAATGATTTAATTAATTCATAATTTGATATAGCACACATAAATTGCTTTGGTAGATTTTTTTTTCAAAAAATGTTGCTAAAAATAAAAATTGTCGATTTTCAGTATTTTATATACAGGGTGCGGCATTAGTGCGTTGAAGTACGATATATCCGTTATTTAAAAGGATATCAAAAAAAGTAGGCTACTTAGTGTACATACACACACAGATATATATATATATATATATATATATATATATATATATATATATATATATATATATATATATATATATATATATATATATATATATATATATATATATACAGGGTGAGTCAGTTTTTGTAGACAAACTTTAACAGGAGATAGAACACATGTTTCTAAAAAGAAAAGTTCCTATAAACATATGTCGTAGAAGGCTTCGTTTCCGAGATACAGGGTGTTGAATATAATTTTTTTTATCAAATTTTCATTCTAACTCATAAACGAATGCTTAGATTTTTTTCATGTTAGGGGGATAATGTCTATTAATTAAGGGGCATAAAAAAAGCGATAAGAATGTTCACAAACTTGCATAGTGGCGGAGTGGAGGGAGTACTCAACCACTTTCATAAACAGAACTTCTACGCCAATGACTATTTTAAAAAAAAACTGTTATTTTCATTATCTACATACAGTTTAACAAAAATAATGTACCTTCTTCTGTTTCGAAATTCCTGTGCGTTTCCGAGTTATTTTGATTTCTAGTGTTTGATGTGGTACTAAGTTAAGTAATGTGCTTTATGTGAATAATTGAATATGAAGTTTTTAATAAAAAAGATACAATCAAACATTTAGAGCCATTTTAGTACCTAACGATCGTTTCTTTAAAATTTCAAATACATTTTCATTTATAAATAGGTAGGTTATCGGTTTTTTTTTAGTATCCATTGTTATTATCCTCGTATAAAAAGAAATGCATAATTATTATTGTTATGCGGTCAATACTTTCTGTATAATTATGTATGTATCAATTTCGCCATAAACATGTATGTAGTTTTTAAGTGAGATTCTAATAAGTTATAGACCGCTGCTCACTTGCTCTCATTAAAGAGCCGCCACTGTATCAAGCCATACTCAAATACAAGACTTTTGTAAATTGAAATCTGTTTAGTACACTAATTTTAACAATCCTTATTTATTATTGTAACAATACTTAATTAATAATTGTGAAATTAATAAGAATTCTTAGCAATAACGATTTATAAATAAATAACAATAACACTAGTATAATAAAATTAGACACTTTGTTCAAAATGTAAACCGTTCTTTTCAATACACATTTCACAGCGACGTACAATAGAACGTCTTAAGTTAACTAAATGATGCACCCTTATTTCATTGCAACAAAATATGATACTCCTTGGAAAACAAGTAGGTATTAAATTTTATATTTTGAAACGACAGTTTGACTTTTTACAAACACTTGCTTTATCTTGAATAATTTCACTGTTATTAATTATTGTTTTTAAGTTCAAAAAAGTTATTTCATTTGATTTGCCAGCTTTTAATTAGTGTAACATGCCGTTTACATTTACAAATAGCGAACAAGCCGACATTCATTTTATTTATGGGTTCGCAAATGGGAATTCAAGGTACGCAGCTTGGGAGTATCAGAGAAGATTTCCAAATAGACGACAACCTCATCATTCCGTTTTTGTGAGTATCCATCGTCGATTTGTTAACCAGGGTTTGAAAAATGTACATGGGGGCCGACAGAACAACCGTGGACGAGATAGAATTGGAGAGGGTATATTGCGTGAATTTAATAGGAACCCACGACAAGTACTCGACGTACTGCTGTTGCTCTTGGTATTTCCTAAAGTAAAGTTTCCCGGGTTTTAAAACGGGATCACAGACGCCCATATCATTTTCAACCTGTTCATGGTTTATGTGCAGGTGACGCCGAACGAAGACTTAATTATTGTAGGTGGGTTCTTAACTCCATTCAAAATAATAGATATTTCTTACCCAACATACTGTGGACTGATGAATCCTGTTTTACTCGTCGTGGTATCGTAAACTTTCACAATCTGCATATATGGGCACATGAAAACCCACATGCCATTCGACCAAGAAGTTTTCAACATGAATTTAGTACAAATGTCTGGATTGGAATTTACGGCAACCACGTGTTTGGACCTTATTTCTTGCCACAATGTGTAAATTTAGAAAATTTCCTACAATTTTTAGAAGAAGAACATGTTAATATGTGGGAAGACATTCCTTTGAATTTAAGAGGACATTCTTGGTTTCAGCTTGATGGATGTCCGGCCCATTATGGCAGAAATGTAAGAAATTGGCTAAACAATAACTACTCGGGGAGGTGGATAGGTCGTGGAAGTCCAGTGGCGTGGCCTCCTAGATCCCCCGATTTAACGCCACTTGACTTTTTTGTATGGGGATTCATGAAGGAAAAAGTGTATACCACTCCGGTTAATACACTTGAAGTACTTCACAATGGCATCAGAGATGCTTGCAGTGAAATAAGGTGCATCATTTAGTTAACTTAAGACGTTCTATTGTAGGTCGCTGTGAAATGTGTATTGAAAAGAACGGTTTACATTTTGAACAAAGTGTCTAATTTTATTATACTAGTGTTATTGTTATTTATTTATAAATCGTTATTGCTAAGAATTCTTATTAATTTCACAATTATTAATTAAGTATTGTTACAATAATAAATAAGGATTGTTAAAATTAGTGTACTAAACAGATTTCAATTTACAAAAGTCTTGTATTTGAGTATGGCTTGATACAGTGGCGGCTCTTTAATGAGAGCAAATGAGCAGCGGTCTATAACTTATTAGAATCTCACTTAAAAACTACATACATGTTTATGGCGAAATTGATACATACATAATTATACAGAAAGTATTGACCGCATAACAATAATAATTATGCATTTCTTTTATACGAGGATAATAACTATGGATACTAAAAAACGATAACCTACCTATTTATAAATGAAAATGTATTTGAAATTTTAAAGAAACGATCGTTAGGTACTAAAATGGTTCTAATATATATATATATATATATATATATATATATATATATATATATATATATATGTACATACCTACAAGGAAAATGTGGGAAATCGCTCGGATTCAGATAGAAGACAAAAAAATAACATGACAATTTCCTATAAGATTTTTTCCTTCAGACCCTCCCTACGGAGATGTGAGCTCCTAAAGGACGCCGCTGGAAGTTTTTCTTGAATAACTTTTAAAGTGCTTGATATAATTTAATAAAAATTCAGTGTGATGGTCACTTGTAAGGGCCTCTTAAAATAGTATCCTTGTTTAGTTTACCAGGGATAGACTAAGTCGTACACCTCAACGACTAATTTTTAACACCCTGTATTATAAGGATCCAACAAAAATATTTTTTGGTAGCTTGAACCTTTAACTAAAAAAAGGTATACTTGTTTAAAATCAATAAAATGAACTACTTTCCAGAAAAAAATAATAAACGAATGAATATTTCATAATTAATATAAAAATAAACTAAGCCAGTGTTTTTTGGAATGTTTACGAGAAGACACTCTTTTAATAATAAATTAGGAAAACCAAATTCAACATATTAATTATTTAAAGAATGATGCAAACTTACGTGAGTTTATTAACCCACGAGGTATAATTTTATTTCTTGTTCATTTTATCTATCTTCATTCAAAAAAACATATGTCAAACATTCCTGTGATACGAAATAAGTAAAATAACCTGCATTTTAGAACTTGTGACATTTGTCACATCTCTGATACATTGATCGCCATTAATTTACTTTAAATTTACTGATTTTTGGATTTCGTGGTGATTTGCCACATTTCTCCGGGCACCCTATATATATATATATATATATATATATATATATATATATATATATATTTTTACTATATATATATATATATATATATATATATATATATATATATATATATATATATATATATATATATCTTAGTCAGTTACACAGCGGACTGGGGATTAGTGAAAGAATTGAAGAAGGGCCAAGTAGTACTGGTACAATGTCAGGAGCGAGGCGAGGGAAAGAAATGGTAGACCGAAAGTAGATATCGATAATTTTCGAAAGGGCGTTATACGAAGACAAATATAAAATTTTTATATGGAAAAAAGGTTTCCAACCATAGTCGAGCTGCATCAAAGACTGACAGACGAGTTTCCGGATTTCCACAAGTATGTATCACAACATTAAAAAGGTGAGTAAAAGAAATGAATTTTACTTATAACAAATTATAGAACAGGCTACTACAATAGGTGCTAAAAGAGCAGAATATTTATATTCGATTAAAAGGTACAGAGAAACGGGATGCAATATTTTGTCGACTGACGAAACATGGTGCAGCACAAACCATTCAACAAAATTTGGGTTGGTGAAATTTGTTACCCCAGAAAACCGCGCAAGTTTTGATCAATACCGAGGGACAATTCAAGAAATAATGACCAGATGTCTATTAGGTATTTTCAAGTGACGTCACAACGCGTTACTTGCCAGATGTTGGACAACTTTAAGACACGTTCTTATGGGATGTGATTGTTTTCTGATAAGATTATCGAAAATCGTATGCTGTGAAATGTTTCTGTGCTAATACTTGTGAATGAGGATTATATTGATACAATTCATCAGAAGTTATGATCAAACTCGTGAAATTCAAGAATTATATTCAAGGCAACACTCTTTTAACTGAACCTTATATCAAAATAGTACCACAAGCAGTTCGATCACTTTTTGATAGTGTTAATAAAACTCAGGTTTAATTATAATCACTTAAAGCTATTTTTTTCTGGAAAGAAAACAGATCGTACATTATTTACCAAACTTCACATAGACTTTACCTCAACATAATACTTACAAATTTCTATTGCAATGTCTTAAAGGCACGAATGCGTGTTGATAGAATCTAACCCAAGTATAATATACACTAATAATGTTCACTAATTAACTATGAAATACCTTAACACTATATACTAACACTACAATAAGTAAATTATAATGATTTTTTCTGGAGAAAACACTAAAAAATCACAGCAAAACACGTAGATTCCTATAAAACGCTACCACAAGTTGTCCAAGATCAGCTGTTAGACGCGGAGCTTGTGACGTCAGTGTGGCGTACTTGAAAATGCCTAATTAACTTCTCTCTGACATGAAATTTTGAACCTCTATATAACATACGATATTGATTTTGTTTATACAGTGTTGCTTTTTTCGTTATGAACGTATTATTAAAGAGGTTGCTTAATTATTCTAAAAAAATTATTAGTAAACTTGTTTCATTTCTTTTAATTTTCACTTTGTGAGGTGCCAGGTCCTTTGTAAAAGTTGTACAATAACTATCACAAACTATAGAAAAATCTAAATACCAATTACATACTTTTATTTTATTTTGCCACCACAATGTTCTTTATACGCCCCCAAATGCGGGCGTAATGTGGTCGTTATAGCACGGAAATGTCATTATTGCTAAGCAGCATGATTGACAGCAAACACATGACATGATATGTCACGTAAGTTGAGACAAGTATGCCATCCAACGTTTTCATCACATTTTGTGGACATATTTTTTGTGCTCCGCCACGCGCAAAACTTTTCGTACTCTTTTATGTATAAATATTTCAATTTACTTGGAATTATTTTTGTCTGGGCGGCCTCAAATTCATCTAAAATTTCTTGTGAATAAGTTTTTTCGTTTTCACCTTCCATTTTAGAATGCAAATTATTTACAAACAAACAGTACCTTAGCAACAATTTAGCAATATCACAGTATCTTAGTAACAACAAATTAGCCGACTGTCGACTTTATTTCACTGCATTTGCATTTAAAAACTTGCCGAAAATACTGAATCTTTTTAAAATTTTGTTCCAGTTTCATGGTGCAAAATAAAATAAAACATTGTATGTACCACGGGCATAATTATAGATTATCGCTCTTAGGAATATAAAAGCCCTCCGCTTCGCGTCGGGCTTTTAACATTCCCTCGAGCCATAATCTTCTGATTATGCCCTTAATACATAAATATCTATTATGTGCAACCGTTCTCAAAAGGTCATTTTACGCACGACGCAACCACCAAAATATGAAATTTTCCGTCAGTTGCGATGGACAGCGGACCCTGAATTTTAGCAACTTTGTATACAAATAAATGTAATATATTTGATAATCAGTTGATTGTTACCTAACGCATCCGTGTTGCTAGGTAAATTTTGTTCTTTCCCACGTTGCAGCATACTGCGAACTTTAATACTGTCTGTGCAGATAAATAACTTAGATTTAATTATGTATTCATATGTTTAACAGTTGTACACAAAATAAATTAAGCCCCCATGTTTTGTTCCACGATTGATCTACTGGAAAGTTTTTTGCAACATAGAACCCACAAGTGTACAAACAAATTATAAACGCGACTAATTCCTCCAAAGAAATTGTCCAAGGACTGCCACCCTTGAGCTTCAGTAGATTTCCTAATATTACGCATCAGGAACTGTTAGTGAAAAACCTCCAAGAACTTGTACAAGTATAGTCAATGTTTCGTTTATGACAAGATATACGTCTACAACCGTTCCTCAAATACCTCAGAATTCTCCATTTAGCAGCGTAAGCTGCATCATATTCTACACTAATGTTTGATGTTCTCGGAAAACTGGAAATGCCCATCTTCACCAGCATCACTACTGGCGCTCGACAATGCATCTTCCAAAACGTAGGATGTACCCTCCTCTGATGACACTACACTATTACCACTATGATTATCACCATAGGAATCGTACAAATTTAAATTATCAGTTTCAAATTGCAGTTCGGCTTCAGTAAGATATTTCGACATCTTGAACATAAAGTACCTAACTAAAGTTGATTCAATGTGTACGAGTATTTATACTTACTAATTTTTCAAAGCTTCTAGAAAGTGGGTAGTTATTGAAAATATCATTATTGGAAACTATTTCACTTCTTGGAATGTTAATTAGCGGTTAATATGAATGTTTAGAAATTTATCTAAAGCATGCAGATTAGGAAATATTTGTGCGGTCATAATGACCGCAACCGTGTTTAAAGGTAATTATGATAAGCAAGGCAATTGTATGGACAATGCATTATATCATTAGTCACTTGTAGGAAGAGTAATAAAATTTTGTTAAAATTGGAACGATAGAAATAGAGTTTGATTCGAATTAAAATTGAGATCGGTCATTTGAACCGCATCCGTACTTATAGTATTGTTGTCATTTATTTGTGTATTACTAGAATCACATACATCAACCTAATAATGAGATTGAAGTTAAAACTAATGATGGGGCTAGGACAATGTGATTTTGATAGAAAATTTCAGATAAAATAAAATCTGTCAGAATGGTGCACACTTGTCGTAGGGCATCAATTCGAAGGATACTTATTAGTTCCTTGAAGATAAAATAGTATATTGCCTTCGACGTGTAAGCTGATCAACATTTCGCTGAATTTTGCATCTTAAGCTCGAAAATGATCAACTTACACGTCTTACATAATAATCTATTATTATAAGCGGGAGTCCCCTGAATGGGAAAAACTTTTGGAACTTGAAAAAACTACAGTTAAACGAATCCCTACAACGGGTTTCTGGGAGATCTTTTATTTATTCGTATTAATGTAATTTGAACTCCGTATTTGCACATAACCTCGTGCCGTACTAAGAAGTGATTGCAACTTTTCATTTACTTTATTCAAATCTATTAAATGTTTTTATCACCGATTTATTTACAAACTCGTTCACCACGAAAATTTCTTACCTGTCAATGTAAGGGTAGTAATTATTATTCAAGTCACTACGTGTATCCTTTACTTATAGAATAAGTTAACAAATAAATTGATTTTCATTTTGAAAAACATTTAAATGAATTTGTTTTGATTTAAGGTATATTTACATAGAAAAGTTTTGAATTGATTGAGTTTCATAAATCAGTTTTTCGCCGTATACAATGATATCCCCTTTTAATATAATTGTATTAAAGAATTTTAATGCTTTTATTAAATCTGTTATTACTTTCCTGTTGTTTAGTTTACTGAAATTCATACCTTCTATTACTTCTTTTCGAATACTCTGTAATAAGTTTTTGTGATACATACTACCTTTCTTTTTCCGTAAATACACCATCACCAGGTCTACAATATTAAACGCCCTGTATTTCCTAGGAGATGTATTTGCTTGCTTATATGAACCTTTTTACATATAGTTAGTTCTAGTGGAAAACACATATAAGTTTTTTTGTTACCATTTGGTAAATACCCTGTATAGATTTGTGTACCCCCATTATTTTAACGACAATAGTCTTTTCCTAAGCGTTCTTTTTAATGGACGCACCTGTGTTCCAACATACGTTTTTATTGGGTTTTAGAGTTTAACCTCTTGCCGTTTTCTAAACAAATTATTCATTTACGAGTTAATGTTCAGGTGGGTTATCGAGGTTTCATATAAATGTATTATTTTATCAATTGTATCTAAGTAAAGTGCTACTGACTAACGGTCTTATTAACATTAGGGTGCAATGTTGAAATCGGGGGTTGTGAACATGTTAAAACTTTTATTTACATTTTTTCGATAACAGTTTGTTTCTACAATCTAGAATAAACGTTATTAATGTTTGCCATACACCACCCATTATGTTTGCATTGGCTATTTATTTACCTGCTTAATTATCATCATATATTTACTGCTACATTTCTTCCGTTAAACTCATAAATTTATCATACACACTGAAAATAAGTCTATTTAAAATTTTTATAGTTGCAGTAAGGTTAATGATTTTGTTCACTTGAGAAAAATATGAAACAATATATATTGTTGAAATTGCCTGTTGTTATTGGATATAAAATTGCGGGCATCTACCGTTGTAAAACCCGAGCCTGTAAATTGCATTACTTACAACAAGATATAGCATGCTATTTTATAGATTTTAAAACGTTGTAATAAAGATTTGAATAGATTATAATCTTCAACTTGCAGTATATTTCGAATAAAAATGTGCAGAAATCTATTATAAGTCCAATAAAATTATTATCAAATAAAATAATGAATAAGCCAACCATTTTCAAGATTACATATATAATAAATATATTAAATCCTAGTAGTCCAGTCACATTAGGATTTTTGGAGTACTGAGATGAATTTTTACACAGACCTTTATTTTGCCATTATAAATTTGGGTAGAAACCCCAGCAAAAAAGTCAATGGAGCATTTAGAGATATCAGAGCTCAAATGTCATGATTTTGAGCTTTTTAAGAATTACTCGCTTACTATGTATCATACGCCATTAAAAGTTATAATAAGAGTTGTAGCTAATAAAATTCACTACAAGATTGATAACTTGAATTTTTTTCGTGCAATTAGCCGTTTCTGATATATATCGCAGAGATGAGGGAGCGCGCGCTCAATTTACACAATAACGCGGCACAAGGCGGTTAATTCATTTTCCCACGTTAATTTTGCTAGGGTATGATTATTATTGAAGCGCATTTATAAAATAATGTAGTTAACTATTAGTCCTCTTCTTCGCTCCCACTCGCTACGTCTCTTTTGCTCTCGCATTGTGACGATTCGTCTCTTTCTGTTTCATCGCCACCGTCGGTCTCTGCTGTCGTCGCAGGAACATCTTCAACTTCGCACTGGGCGAAGAGTTGAGGCATGCAAGGCCCTGGTATTGACCACAAATTGCGGTACACTTTAACCCGACGTTTGTGCAGCTACACATTGCACCACACCCCTTCTTCCAATTACAAAAAATTACGTTTAACAGTTCCTCTGGTGCTGGAGGTAATGTTGTTGTTGTTGGCTGCATGATCTCGTTCTCCAATTGCCAGCTCCATTGTACGGGTTCCAACTTTTCCACGAGCCAAGTTTGTACCTGAAAGTAAACCAGGTTTAGGTTCTAGATCTTTTTTTATTAACCAAGTTTTTACCTACCTGGTAGTAGACTAGATGGATGTGCTGCTGAACTGCTGCATTGGAAGGCAGCAGCAACGCCAGATGAACCGGTCTATTAAGTCTTGTCGATTTTATAAAATGTGTATATCTAAGACATAATTATATCAAATCGTGATAATGTTATTATTAATCCTTACCTGAAATTATCGATGCTTCTTTCCAATTTTGGAGGATTGTACACCGCCAGGAGAAAATTTATTCCGCTTTCAAGTAATTTGTCTGGGGTGCAGGTTTTGTCTTGGAACATTTCAGACATGCGATGTAATTCACATTTTTCAAGCATTTTAGAAGCATGAGCTTTGCCTTTGCGGAACATCGTAGGTGTGGTATCGCATTCACTAAAAGCGCGCAAGAAGAGAATGTGTTCCTTGCAACCAAAAAACTTGTCCAAACTCTTGGAAGAATACAGCTGAATTTCTACATTCCCTTTTCCAATTTTGGTGTGCCCGCGTTATATGAGGTTATGATTTAGACTTGTTTCCATGTTACTTTTTGTATTTTGGATCAATTTTTGATTGATCTAACTAATGTGCATCTTTGGGATTGCTACACTTGGTTTATTTACATCATGACTGTAATCGGTAAAAGTGAATTAACTGCCTTGCGCCGCGTTATTATATAAATTGAGCGCGCGTTCCCCCATCTCTGCGCTATATATCAGAAACGGCTAATCGCACGAAATAAATTCAAGTTATCAATCTTGTAGTGAATTTTATTAGCTACAACTTTTATAACAGCTTTTAATGGCGTACAATGCATAGTAAGTGAATAATTCTCAAAAAACTCAAAATCGTGACCTTTGACTTCTGATATCTCAAAATACTCCAGTGATTTTTTTTACTGGGGTTTCTACCCAACTTTATAATGACAAAATAAACTTCTGTGCAAAAATTCAGCTTAGTACTCCAAATTCCCCAGTTTCGATTTATTTAAGTCTAACGTAACTGGACTATAGTGCAATAAACGAAAGATGAAATAGAAAACAAATCAAACACGTTTGTATTTAAAAAAAATAATTAAGTAAAAACAAAATATAAATACGAACGCGTCCTAACCTTTGAACCGTTGGCAATGACCAAGAAGTACGACCAGTTTTCAATTTAAATTATGCGGATACATCGAAATATTTTTTCTAAGTGGGTAGCACTGTGACAGACATCTGTGCCAAACTTCACATCATGAATGTCGTTAGTGTTTGAGCTACACTATGTACTGTACGACCCAAAAAGTGATTTCGGCGATTTTTCGAATGTGTGGTTCTGTTGAGCAACGAAGTTGCATCAAGCTTAGTTTTTTTTTGGCCGAAGCTTTGGCCTCCGCACAGCGAGGTTCTAGAAATCCTCGGCCATAAGAAATTTTGTTGACGAAATAGAATTTTTGTTGTGGAAACGTTCAGAATGTTGCAGAAAGCCTTCAGTGAACAGACTTTCTCGGAAAGAAGTGTTTACAAGTGACATAAGCAGTTCAAAGAAGGCTGAGAACTAGTTGAAGTCGAAGAGCGCCCCGGGCGACCACCAACCTCTAACGATTGAAGGCAAGTCCAACAAGTCTGAGATATGGTGCCTGAGATGCGTCAAATCTTGATTGTTATCAAAAGCGATCTATTTTTGTTGGCTAGCAACACGTTATCAAACGCATTACTACGCGATATGAGACTTGGCTCTATGCTTGTCATCCGGAAACAACCGACCAATCTAGTGAATATTGTGCCAAAAGTGAAACAAGACCGAAAAGATCGTACCAAACTAGCTCAAAAATTAAGGTTATGCTGTCTGTTTTCTTCGATTATCGTGATGTTGTGCATTATGAGTTTCTCCGCCGAGCCAAACTGCCAACAAGGAATATTACTGTAGTATCGTTTAATGGAAGCTATTCGCAAAAAGAAAAAACTCATTATAAGACACAAAATACATAATCGATTACAAAAAGCATAACATTGAATATAAAATTGTAATTCTACAGGGAATTTAAAACATACACCTCAAGGATATTGTTAGTCTATTTAATTTCTAACATTCAATGCATCGCCCATTATATTTAAAAATGTTTAATGCTGACTTTAATCATCATAGTCCGGATACTCATTTGGTGTACAATTATTCAAATTGTATATAATTTACAAATATCCTATACAAATTTGGGGTTTAATACCTATATTTTGAGGTATTCGTAATATCACTGTTTATAAATTGTACTATTTAAATTCTCATGAGCGAAGCACCCAATAGTGAAGGGTTTTTTTCGTGAGCGAATGCGTGGGTATGAGAGTGTGTGTGTGTGTGTGTGTGTGTGTGTGTGTGTGTGTGTGTGTGTGTGTGTGCGTGCGTGTGTGTGTGTGTGAGGATTATTAGGGGCGTTCGGGATCACATAGGATTTACATGTATACGAGAGACAGATAGAGAATCACAATAAGTGAGAGAGAGAGAGAGAATGTGTCAAGGTCAAATCTCATTGACATTTATAAGTAGATCAATGATTATTGAGTTTTTCTAGTTCAAAGTTCACTGATCTTGTTACAAAGAAAAGTTTATTGGCCTCTAAGGGCGTCATATTTTATAAATAGTAAATAAGGCCAGTTCTTAGAAATCCGAAAGTTCATTGAACACTAAAAGTCTGTCAGGGGTAAAGAGACAGATGCGATTCTTATAAATAAAAATAATAGAACTAGCTCATTGAAACTCCAAAGATCACCGACTTTTTCTATGTCAAAGTTAAAGGACTGGGAGTTCTTAGAAATCTAAATATTGAACCACTTTCCGAAAATTGGACGTTAGATAGTCCAACATTAATTGTAGCGACGTCGTATTACATTTTTGGAAATCTAAAAATCGAACTCCATTCATTGACCTGTACAGGAAGTTTGTGGATTCCTAGCAGGAACCCAAATTAATTTTCCTGGACCGGAAGTAAGGAATCATTGACCTGGGCGGGAAGTGAATGTTGTACCAATGATAGTTCCGGAGGAAGTAATTATTAAATCAATAATCCACGGGAAGGTTCATTAACCATGAAAAACTGGCGTGGAAATAAAATATTGTAAAAACCTACAAATGAATTCTTGAAAATAGAATCTGTAAGGTAAGAAAGCTTCGAAAGTTCAAATTATAACAGGTTGAAACATGTTATTGCTCAGTGCCATCATTCTAGGGGAAATGTACATAGAATCTGAAATTATTCATCTTTTCCAAAAAATTTAAAAATTCACTTATAGCTGCTCAAGGTTCCGTAATATAACCTCAACGTTTCCACAAATATTTGATGGTGGAAGACCGAATCAGTGAATTTTAATTAGTCTTTAAATTTCAAGAATATGTTTATGTCGTGTTTACTCAGTGCTGGTAAAACCACAAACATCATACTTACCAACGGATAACAGCATTGTGTGTATCTTCTAAAATTGCTCAATTATATATAAATATATACATACACAGACATGATTTATAAATAACTTATTATACAAAATAAAAAATGAAAATGGGATCTAGAAGTGCTTGGAATAGAAAGAAAACTAAAGAGACTAACTGTTGGGACGAAGTAGCCTACCTCTACTGTATTGCAGCAATTTGATAGCCATAATCGATTCAAAAATTTTTTATTAATTTCATTCCCGCATAAGTACTCTCATTTATGTGTAATCACAAACAATGTAATGTTGACGGCGAAGTGAAGGCGGGGGTGCTTTGGTAATGAATAAGCTTCCTATTAAAGTACGTTTGCCTGGTTATCAATATTGCGGTCCTAGTACAAAATTAGAAAAACAATTAGCACCATGAAGTCCGGATATTAATCCCCTATACGCTGAATGTAAAAATCAAAACATTAACTGCAACTGCAAACGTGATGCGAGGAGGTTATCCAAACAAGAGGGAGTTTTGCAGTTCCTTCAGAGGTCGGTGCATAGGCTGGTAGAGCTTCAAGAATTGAGAAACCAATCGATAATACTAAAAATGCGAAAAAGATACAAGATATCACATCATCATCATATGATGGAATCTATAGCTACATGTTCCGGTGCTGCACTACCATCTGAAGTGCGTTGATGCTAATTAAAAAAATTACGCAAGTACCGCCCTACTTTAGAAATGCCTGTATGATGGATAGCGTGTTAAGTTACCACGAAGTAACGAGTTCATCAATTTAGATAGTTGAAACGGGTTCGGTACATGTTTGTTATGCTACAAAAAAACGTGCTAAAGGAGTATATTGTATTTTGACAGTTTCGACAATCTTGGACGACCAATCGGAAGTGTTTAACTACTTTCGGGGATGTAAAATATATTACAATTATAATTTGGATCGCTTGAAGTGTCTATACAATGGCGGCTACCTGTTTCATTCCCTCCCCAAGAGAAGGGGCGGGCCGATTGAATTTTTCAAGCTCATTCAGCCATAATCATGGATTTTTAATATTAACCATGTATGCATGGTGGGATTAGTGATAGATGCGGTCAGGATATGATCGGAAAGAACGGTGTTAGGCACAAAAACTACATATCGTCAGTTATCCCAATAACATTCATTTTGAAGGGTGTGGGGGTACACCTAATTATCCACCGGTAGAGTTGGATTTGGAAAGAAAATACATTATCGGATAAGTCAGGTTGTCCGGTTGTAATGGCATTAAAAATGTTTATAGTGGTAACGACAGATTTTACTACAAGAAACATTCATCTAGTTTGCACACTCAAATAATTATAATTGATCATGGTGCATAACAATTAAGTGACTGTATAACGTCTTGGATACCAACAAATAAGTTTACTTGCAAACAATACTACACTCAAGTGTAAAACTAGTTGTGAGTTCGTCATAGATTTTACCAACAGAGGAATATCGGTCGCATGATCGAATATTATAAAATGATCCTATCGAAACGAAAGACCCGCCCAAGTTTTATACGAAATCGATTTCTCAGTTCCACCCGGTTATCCTTTACAAAAAACTTCAAGAAATACCCAGTATTTAAAAACAAATACTGACATAACTAGTAATTTTACAGTTAATTTAACCAATCACAATGGCGAAACAATAGATTTTGGTGAAAACTAACCACTTAGGGTTCGCTCAGAGTTAAAAGAGAATGGGTCTAAGAATCAACCAAGTACCCTCTTTCAAAAACTCACGTAAAAGACCTCATTCCTACAGTATGTCCTTAATTATCCACTAGTTAAGTTAACGTTAAGATCACGAGAGAATTATTTTTTAACATCAATTGGTTTAAATGTGCTCAACGATGATGGTGGCGGTTAATTCGCTAAACACTTTAAAAACGACATTTTGATGATACCATAATTAAATCTGATACTCAAACTTATCTTCTGTATGGATCTTCAAAGCATAAATCTTCCGAAAAAATTCGAATATTAATTCAAAGTCAAGATCTAATTACGGTTACCTACGATAGTTTTTTGTGCATAGGAGGTAAGCTTGGGCAAAAAAAAGTAGATAAAGGAAAACCTTGCAATTTAACCAATAATTACTCCGGTTCCCATTCATAGAAATTCGTTATTAGTTGAGTGGTCAAAGAGTGGATGTATGTAGAAATCCTTGTGTATCATCAGCACTTAAAGGTTACGTTTCCTATACAACAATCAAGAGCAAAGCATTAAACTATTCTGGATGGTCACCAAAAAGTGAGGAACTACTTCAGCGGAAATTTGATAAAAAAGGTAGAGGAAAATCATTTATCGTCTATATACCATTAAACATCGTATTTGAAGTAATGAGGATTATCGTCAAGTAATTGTTAATGGTGAATATGATGCAACAATAACTTTAAACAAACTTCACTGGAAAGTACCCCACACAACATTTACTGATGATGCAAAACTTTCCAACATATGTTTGAAAGAATAAGACGGGTAACCTCGGACATATGGCCAAAGAAACATCCACACAAACCTTTTACCTGCCATTGTTCGCTTTTTCGAACAATAGTTAAGATGCATATTTTTTAATGTTAAATTATAATTACTTGTCTGCATTATATTTTTCCAGTAAGTATATGTTATAAGCATCACTCATATAAATTTTCAGCCAATTATTATAATCTGTTGTATTAGAAAAAAATAATGAAGTATTCCCTTTTTTAAGATTTTGTACCTGTAAATTTGAAATAAGTCTATGTACTAGTATTTGACCTATATTGCTATAATTTTTATATATTTCTACTAACAATAGTTTGTTATAAACTATTCTCACAAAAAAATTTCAACTTTTTAAACTGCCTGGGTCCTATAATCAAGGAAAGTGCTTTGTTCGAAGATACGAACAATGGCAGGTTGCGGTAGCAAGTAAGACTACCCATGGCGCTTTTATTATCTGACTGTCTAGACGCCTAGCCGGCGCCAACCGGTGGCTTTAGTTGTTGAAGTATAGTGCCTACAGTGTTATCAGTAGTGTAAACCTTTCTGCGTAGTGTAGTGTTTTATACGAATTTTCTTTTCTTTATAAAAATATATAAATTTGAGTTATTTTAGTCGTGTGTTCAACAATTATGGAAAAAAAATTCTTAACAATTGACTATTTTCACTCACTTAGCGATTCTGAGTTACCAGACAGTTCTGATGAGGAGTTTGACGTCTGTCAGCTACCACCTGATGAAGATGATCGTGTAACAGACGAAGAAAATATTGATGAAAATGACCTTGGAATTGTTCAGCCAACAGATGTTTGTGGTGAAGTTAGTGTTAAAGTAGCATCTGGAAATATCCAAGAACCCAGTTCTCAAGGGTCTATAACTCACAAAGATAAAAAGGTTAAAAAAAAATTACAGGGTGCAAAAAAGAAAAAGACAAATTGGACAAACAGGAGCGATTTCGATAGTTTAGTTGTTTCGAATGATATACCGAAGGTGGGCGACAAGTATCCTAATTTCATAAATTTAGAACCAATAGAGTTATTTTTTGAATACTTGTCAAAGGAATATATTTCTCACCTGGCCAGCATGACGACAATGTATGCAGCGCAGCATGGCACATCATTGACAGTTGAATGGACTGACATTGCTCAGTTTTTTGGACTGTTGCTATTTAGTGGGTACCATACAGTTCCAAGTGAAGATTTATATTGGAGTTCAGCTGTACCTATTGTACCATCAGTCATGTCCAGAAACCGTTTTCGTGAATTGAAAAAACATTTTCACATAATGGACAACATGACTCTGAATCGCAACGACAAATTAGCTAAAATTAGGCCAATATATGATGAGCTGAATAGCAAATTTGTAAAATTTGGAATACTCCATAAGCAAATCAGTATCGACGAATCTATGGTGCCCTACTACGGCCATCATTCATGCAAAATGTTTATTCGCGGAAAACCAATTGGGTTTGGGTACAAGATTTGGATGATGTGCTCTGTAAGTGACTATCTCTACAAAATGGACATTTATTGCGGCAAAAGTACTAACAGTCGTGAAGAACCTTTTGGTACTCGTGTTGTAAAAAATATACTCACTGCTGTACATGACCCTTTGCAAGTAGAAGTGTACTTCAACAATTTTTTCACCTCTTATGATCTCTTAGAAAAGTTACGAGAAAAAAATATAAAAGCTACAGGAACTGTACGAGACGGAAGAATTGCTAAATGCGACCTGACTGATAAAAAACAAATGAGTAAACTTAATAGAGGGCATTTTGACTATATGAGTGATGGTTCCGTTTATATTTGCCGCTGGAACGACAACTCGGTAGTCACCATGGGTTCGAACCATCAAACTCATCTGCCATTGAAAACAGCAGAGGTAAGTACTTCTAATGTCATATACTTTTTCTTCTGTATTTCACTTTTATAAATTTTTTTGTAATCATTAGGTATTCTCGTGAAAAAAAGAAAAAGATTGACATAAGCCAACCCCATTTGATCAATCAGTATAACACTGGAATGGGAGGAGTTGATCTGTTAGATAGGATGTTATCCTCCTATCGGCCAAGGCTTCGCTCGAAAAAATGGTGGTGGAATTTCTTTTCAAACGCTCTCAATATGGCTGTGGTTGCAGCTTGGTTGCTGCACAAAGAAGTTCATCATAAATCACCACTACTAATGGACTACATAACTTTCCGCCGACAGGTTTGTCTATTTTATTATTTCAAAAAGATGGCAAATCAAGTGTAAAAATTCAGGTAACCATGGGCCTAATCAGAGCAGCACCAAGGAAAACAGGCCCAAAGACAGGACCAAAAGTAGCCGTCGCTAAATTTTTAAAAAAGGCAGATAGACATTTTTTAAAATCAATTACCGAAGGGAGATGTGCCCAGTGCAAAAAAAAATACAACTCTCCAATGCAACGAGTGCCAAAAACGTATGCATTCAAAGTGTTTCCCGGTATATCAAGGAGTTGTATAAAATAACACAACTTCTGTATACATATAATTAAATTAATAAATATTCAAATAACATTGATGTTTTGTAAATATTTTTATAAATAAAAGAAATTTTGTGTATGAGCTGTTCATATAGGCTAAACCGGCTTTTCATGTACCCTGAACCCGCCAATGTTCGAATTTTCGAACATGCTAGAAAACGCACAAGGAAAATAAAAATTCATGATTTTGCGTTAAAATTTTCTTAATTAGGCATAACTAAAGAAGAATCTACTTAGTATCCGATTAATATATTGCTCTCTCTGGGTTCGGAGGGTAAAAGGTTTAAAAAAGTGAGGTTGGATAATCACTGCATTCCAGCAGAGTAAAATGTATACAAAGTCAGCTACAGTCAGAAATTTTAATCACATTAGCATCAGAAACCTTAAAGTACAACTGAATTACCAATATTACTCGTAGGGGGCAATGCATGTAAATTTCAGCGCTAATCAATATATAGCTGCCTACCATAACTTTTTGAAGTTCCGATGTGATTGTGCAAAGTAGCTGATGGAGATGCGTTGTTCGATTTCCCCGAAAAATACCATTGGTCCGACCCCGACTTTCTATGAACCTTCACTTCCGGCTCACGTCAATGAACTTTGGTTTTTAGATTTCTAGGAATGAACCAACTTGCGGTCCAGGCAATTGAACTTTAGGATTTCCACGAACTCCCTGATCTTCAACTTAACTTGTCGTATATTTTTGTGCATGGTCTTATGCTAAAAGCTTAAGTCCTGAATTTCAAGGCCCTAGCTTTATAAACAAAAATTTCAACCATATTTGGCCAAATTTGGCCGCAAAAGTCAAATCAAAAAACACATATTCATGTATTGTTATCAAGAATACACATGTATGCCGAAATTAAGCTCAACCGGAGATCGGAAAATAGTTGATTTTTTTGGACCGAATGCAATACTTTGAGCCCCCCGAGCGCAGCCCCCTGATCTTCAATTTAACTTGTCGTATATTTTTGTGCATGGTCTTATGCTAAAAGCTTAAAGTGGCCGGCGTGTAAGAAGACGAGCCCGCCTATGCGCGAAAAAAGACTTTATGATGTTGTTCAAATTCCCGCGTTCGTTTACCTCAGAGGCGTCACATGGTGCATAATGTATATTTTAATGGTATATTAAAAGCAATTCAAAGAACCATATTTTATGTAAATACGCAATTTATTATAATTAAAAGCTATACTGGAAGTAATATTATAATTAAATTAATAAAATGAATATGTTATTACATTACACATAATTGATACCTATTACTAAAATAATATTGTCTAAAATGTTTCATTTTCACTGTCACTCAAATCACTAAACTGATAATCACTGTCACTATCTTCACCCATATTTATAACTAACTTCTCAGTTTCTATATCCAAAATTTGTTCACTTTCAAGATATTTGTCTTCTATATTAATTACTTTATTACATCGGCTTTTCCAATCTTCTGTAGTTGTCGTTTCAAATGCTCTGTTGGCCAATTCCATGACATCATTTAACTTAAATGTAACGTTTTTCTGTGCTACTTCGCTTTTTATCTTTGCCCAAATTAATTCTATGGGATTTAGATCCGGATGATACGGCGGAAGTCGTAACGCAATGTGTCCATGATCGTTCATTAATTTGTCAAATTTGTATGTCTTATACCGATTTTTATTTTCTAGTACAACTTTGTAAAGTTGTGGTTTATATAGGTTCGCAGGAACTTGAATTTCTTTTTGATGTAACCACTCTTAACATTTCGCTTTTCCTACTATTCGACGTTGGTGCAGGATCTAGTAGAACACTGTGGTACGGGGCGTTATCAATAACAATGACGGAGTTGTTTGGCAAATTCGCTAGAAGACGTTCTTTGACCCACTTTTCATAATTGGCACCATTCATGTCGTCGTGGTAATCTCCACTTTTTGTGCCAAATTTAAATGTTAATAAACAGTTAGGTATAAAACCCATGTCGCCCCTGCGTGAACCATAATTACTCGCTGGCCCTTCGAAATAGGAGCAAATAATACTTCGTTACTGTTGTCATTCCAGCTTCGTGAACCTCGTATGTCCGCTGTGAATATAGCTTTCATCCAAAAAGACGATCGGTCTGTTTTCAGTACGGTAACGTTTAATGTTTTGAAGGTACACTATTCTTTTTTCTCGAATATCGCTTTTCTCTATTAAAATTCTTCTGTTGTCCACTGTTTTACTCCACTTAAAGTTAAGTCTTTTAAGGATTATTCTCAGCGATTTTTCTGAACCACTCCAACCCAAATCTTCCATTAATTTCTGTCGTAAGGATTTAACGCACACACGACTCTCTTCAGTTTAATGGAAGTTATAAATGATGTGTCTTATTATGTTAAGATCATATTCTGCAACATCCGTAATTGGATGTTTTTTTTGGCGCTTCTTCTCCGGAGATCTCAGTATAATTGTACCATTATTTTTTGCAGACGATTCCTTGGCTTCCTTTATGATTCGTTCTATTGTTGTGATTGATACTTTTGTTGCATTTGAAGTTTTTTCCTTGATGCTCCGTAAGGTTTCGGTTTCTTCTTCTTGTGTTAAAAAGTATTGAAACACGTATGCACTATTTCTCGCGTTTGACCGTTTAAGATTTTTCCAGACTTAGACATTTTTTAAAACCGATTACAAATCAGTAAATGTTGACACCGTATAATCAATTTTCAAAAACTAATATGCATATGTACCAAGAATCCGGATATTTATATATCAAACCTCCAATTGCTGTCATTATGTTAACTGCTTATAAATGTATTATTTAGATAAGTATGTTTTTCCCCTCTAATCGTCTTTAAGACAATTTTCTAATGGGTACCTAATGCTTTCATTATTTCATTTTTATTAGTTTATATTAAAAATACATTCAAAATTACCTATTAGACAAATGGGAGAGATGCCTACATACTTTCAGGGATAGATGCCTATTATGCAAACATGAAAAACTAAATGTTAAAAAAAAAACGCGTCACCAATGGAAATATTGGAATTATTCATCTTCATACGTATTCTTCCAATATACATATAATTAAACATACAAATGTGATACGCCACTGCTTAGTATTTTTATTATAATCGGCAACCGCCGTAGTCCTTCGCGATGCGCCGGCTCCTCGTCTTCTTACACGCCGGCCACTGTAAGTCCTGAATTTCAAGGCCCTAGCTTTATAAACAAAAATTTCAACCATATTTGGCCAAATTTGGCCGCAATGCACCGTATTATGTGAAAAGTTTAAGTTAAAAATTTTAAGGCCCTAGCTTTATAAACAAAAATTTCAACCATATTTGGCCGCAAAGGTCAAATCAAAAAACACATATTCATGTATTGTTATCAAGAAATTAAGCTCAACCGGAGATCGGAAAATAGTTGATTTTTTTGGACCGAATACAATACTTTGAGCCCCCCGAGCGCAGCCCCCTGATCTTCAACTTAACTTGTATATTTTTGTGCATGGTCTTATGCTAAAAGCTTGTCTTGAATTTCAAGGCCCTAGCTTTATAAACAAAAATTTCAACCATATTTGGCCGCAAAGGTCAAATCAAAAAACACATATTCATGTATTGTTATCAAGAAATTAAGCTCAACCGGAGATCGGAAAATTGTTGATTTTTTTGGACCAATACTTTGAGCCCCCCGAGCGCAGCCCCCTGATCTTCAACTTAACTTGTCGTATATTTTTGTGCATGGTCTTATGCTAAAAGCTTAAGTCTTGAATTTCAAGGCCCTAGCTTTATAAACAAAAATTTCAACCATATTTGGCCAAATTTGGCAGCAAAAGTCAAAGCAAAAAACACATATTCGTTTATTGTCATCAAGAATACGCATGTATGCCAAATTTCAGCTCAATCGGAGATTAGGAAGTTGTTGAAAATTCCATTACAAGATTTGAACCGGACAGACAAAGCGAGTTGAATAAAAGCGTTATAAATTAAAAATTATTGTTGACATGCTATTTCTAATTTACAAGTTAAGATAAAAGATATGATGTATCATCACTTATTCTCTACGGGTAAATTGAATTCCGAAAAACGTTTTATTCGTTAAGCTGCCAACACAGCACTGGTGTTCGATTTAGTACCAATCAATTTCAATGTCTAACGTTATATTTTACATAATTAATGGCCGATTTTTAGGATTTACGAATTTGTTTTGAAAGAGTTTAAGAGTTAAGCATATTTTTATCTTGTTCACTCTAACAAATTTGATTTTACTTTATATTAAATTTTGTCTTTTATAACTTTGATATACTTACGATTAGCATGAAAAGATTAAAGCAAAAAAGGCAAGTAAGCGAATAATAAATATGTGTCTCCACGTTTTTTGGTAAGATACAATCAAGAAGACGACGACGGCGCCAGAAGAGACAGACGTAAGAGTGATCTATAGATACACGGATTCTTATTCGAAGCAGATTTATTGAATTTCTGCCAAAAAACAATTGTTGGCATGACATTTTTTTTTCATGAATAAGGAAATAAGCTAAACCAAATTTATGAATTGAGTATAAGTAAATGTAATCACAGGAAAGGTTATGTAATATGTTTTATTTCCTGTTCCATAATATTGAATATTTTATGGGTGTCATATGAACGGACAGCCTGAAAACTTTATACAATAAAAAAGAGTGGTATGAAAAATATATGCATACAATTTTACGTAATTCATTTCAAGCAGAACAATTTTATTATATATTGTAACGATAAGACTAATCATAGCAATAGGACTTGAGTACTCTACCTACTTTATTTAAACACATCACCTTGAAATATACTCAATTTTATTTATTCATTTTATTCATATGAGTTAATGTAATTTCACAATTTAGATTCAGGTTTTCAGTGTAAATAAGAGAAACTGTACTTTTTGTGAATAAATCCCATTCTAAAATATATTTTCCATACTAAATTATGCTGCATTCCATGTATTCATATCGTAAAATCTATAAGTTCCGATTGATCGCAAGTAATTTTTTACAGATCGGAAATCAATGCGATTCAAAACGTATATCTGTAACTGTACTACATTCTCTCCGTTCTTGGCATTTAACTTACGACGTAGAGTAGTTACAAAACAGCGTGGCGATTTCCTACAATTTGAAAAACTTAAACGATGTTATAATCCGGAAACTTCGGTAGCAAAAATGCCATCCTAAAAACATACGGCAAATGAATAAGTTTAATAATTATCGATTTTTTTAACGATTGGTATCGTAACTGAATACATTTTTATTCAATGATCATTTATAACAATTTCAATTTAGGTATGTATTGGATTATTTATTATTTGCATTAAAATATTTTGTTTAGTTAGTAAACATAACCCAACCTGTTCAACATCAGCTGTTTTGATCAAGGATTTGCAAAAATGAAGTTCAACGTTTTATAAACTTTTAATTACACCCAACAGATTTACAGAAAACAAGAATAACTTCTGATAAGATTTTTGGTTGTTAATCTTAGCAATCATCGAATAGGTAAATTCTTAAAAGTCATCGTTGATCGCAGGTCTAAATATTTATATTTTTAAGAACCAATAACAGGAATCAGTCAATCAGCGTCATTACATTAAAATATGTGTCAGAAAGTGCTACAACAAATACGACAAGTACTTATTTAGTTCACACTATTAGTTTATTGTGCCGACTAGAAAATGTGAAACATTATTTGTTTGATAATTCTTAGATTAAGTAATAGTCTGTAGGTGTAAATGTGTACTATCAAAACTTGAATGAAGCGTCTCAATGTGATTATAATATTATAACTTGAAATGCTTCTAATAGGAGGATAGAACACAAACGTTGAAATAACTACTACGTTGCACAGCAGTGTACAACTTAATGAGGCCCTCCTTGTTTGATCGCTGTCTTTGTCACTACTGCTGTAATCAATTCCTTCATCATTTTCACCTGTATTTACAATAAAAATCAGCTCTTCGACTTCATCAATAAAACCTTCTTTTTCCAAATATTCTTGTTCATTCTTTTCTGTATGTTTGCACACAGCTTCCCATTCTTCACGACCGATTGATTTATATTTATTCTCTGCTAATTTCCACACATCTTCAAATTTAAATGTAATATTATTACTCCCTACATAATTTTTATCTTGAGCCCGTATCTTTTCAATTGGATTTAGCTCTGGATGGTAGGGTGGCAACCTTACCACAGAATGACCATGTTCAGCCATCAACGTATCAATTAAATAATTTTTATGTACTGGTCGATGAAATTTAATTTTCTAGAGTTCGGGTTTTGTCTCATGTTATTAAAATGTAATCCCACATTCGTTTAACCCCTTCTGCATTTCACCTTTTTTTCAGGCACATTTTGGAGGCTTAGGCTAGGTAGATATGTTGTGGTAAGATGCGTTATCAACCACTAATACAGAATTAGGCTCGAGATTGGGAATAAATCTTTCGGTCAACCACTTAATATAATTCTTAGAATTCATGTCATCATGATAATCTCCTGACTTTAATCCCGATTTAAACATCAACAATGCATTTGGTACAAATCCTTTAGCACCACCACAATGTAACATTATTAGTCGTTGAACTTTTGAAACAGGTGCTTTCACTCCCTTGTCACTGCTGTCATACCATCCATGTGAAGTCATATGTGAACTTTGCAAGTATGATTCGTCACTGTAAATGTTTCTGCCCTCTTCTCTGTGATTCATTTTTCTTATAAATCTGGTTCTTTTCGTTCTTATTGCGGAAGTTTCCACCAAGACCTTCCTGTTGTCTTTAGTCTTCTGCCATTTGAAACCCATCTTTTTGACAATCGATCGAAAGCTGCTTAATTTTCCTCTTAAATGTTGGTTTTTGCTTTTAGATATACACAAAATTGCAAATTATTCTTCTAACAACTTCTTCATCAAACTTGTCGATCTAGGTGCTGTTTGTTTATTGTTTTACGAGGTGAACCAAATGCATTTCCTTCATATTTCGATCTGCCTTTCTGTGTAATGCGTTTAATTGTTCTTCTGGATATGCCTGTTACTTCTGCTAATCCTTCATATACTCGATCGACAGGGATAATAAAATCTTTTAATTCTTTTTCTCGCTTCAAAAATTCATACAATTTATAAATAATTTCTAGAGCTTGACTGTGAATAATTACTCCACTCATGTTCAAAACGTTTACTTGGCAGTTTGGACAACAAATAACGATGAAATAATACAAGGACAGATTTTGTATAAAACAGAACAAATAAACTCAAGCGGCAACGTACGAGTACAACGTGAAGCAAATAAAGCAAACGACTACATTTATAAGTTGAATAGTAGCGCGGGAATGGGGCCGACTCACTGCCTCATCGCATCTCGACCGTGCTAACAAGCCATCCCGCGGCCCTTGGCAGCCCATTCAATCCGACGCACACCCCTGATACGAGTAGACGTGTAACAGCACTGCGCATCAAAAACCGCTACCCCTTCTACGTAATTGTTTAAGTTAATTTCTTAACCAAATACAGGGTGTCTCAGCGAGACCGTTCACTAGAAGTTTATGGGGTTGTGGCCAAAATAATACCTTGAAAATTTAGAATCAGGTATAATTGATTGCGTTCTCTTCAACTAAAATATTTTTAGACTTCTCGCCATCTACTTTGTTATTTTCAATGGAACACCCTGTATATGTTAGCATTTTTGGATGGGAACCGTAATTTTGAATCTTTTTTATTGAAACTACACCATGTCCATATATTATGGTTTTTGATATAAAAATTATTTTCCAAAATCTTGACAGTGTAACGGGTGCCTTAGAAAATTTCAAATTGCGCGCGAAGTTATACGACATTAATTAGTTATTTTGTTTTCTAGATAAAGAAATAGTTATTGATTATTTGTATTTGGATGTGTTTAATATTAAGATGAAAATCTTGAGTTTGACTTGCATATGTAATAATAAAATACTTATCTTTTTTGGGTTTTTTAATGGCGTATTTTAAATTATACAATCTAAACGTTTCGAGAACACTTACAGTTATCTTCGTCAGTAGTAATATCTGTTAAAAATTGTTAAAAATGTTATAAACAATTTAGTCAAAGTTGAAAAATTAAAACATATGTATGCACAAAAATTTTAATTCCTTAGCCGTTTTTTCGAGAATACTATGAATGGTTGGTATGGACACGAGAAATAAATAAATGTCAAATTTTTAATGTTTGAGATATAGTAGTAGGCTACTGGCACGCGTACCTCTAATTCCTCCCTCGTGTTCACCAGTGTCCGGTAGACCTGATGCTTGATATGTTCCCAAAGGTGGAAGTCCAATGGTGTCAAATCTGGAGATCTTGCAGGCCAGTTCCATGGCCCTAATCGCCTTATCCACTTGTTTTTGAAAATTAAGGTAGTTCTAGGGATACTTCCTGGGTGGAATGGTCTGGTGCTCCATCCAATGGATACTAACAACCTCTTCTCAAGTTCAAAGACAGGTTGTCAAGAAAATCTACTACCACAGTCCGTAATAAATTGAGGTAACGTGCTGCCGTTAAAACGCTCTCATAAATGACGTAAGAGAACCTGTTATCCATCATAAGGCAAAAGACATTGAAACTAAACCTGACCTGATTGTTTTCTTCTCGGATGTCATGTGGATTGCCTGAAGCCCAGATATGGTTGTTATTGCCTGTTAAAAATCCCTTCACGCGAAAACTTAGATTCGTCCGTCTAGATAATTTCTCTCACAAAATTCTCTTCCTCTTCTTCTCACACGAGTTGACTCTGTCGTTGGGGTCTTAGGATGAAGGTATTGTACTAACGAGAATGTTAGTTATGGAAGTGATGCTTCTTCAAAATCCTCTGTATTGAACACCTACTGATTCCCAGATCTTGTTCGGCAGTACGAACTCGAATTGGCCTCAAAATAAGCTAAGGTATTCAACTCGTTTGGTCGATTTAATACTACACTAATTCGTCCAAAGCGCACAAAATTTGCTTCTATTCTTCTAAATTTACCTTTATCCACCGGAGCTAATGTGGATAGTTTTAGTTAAATAATGTGCAAGTTCTACTAAGAAACTTTTCTCTACTTTTACTCTTTTTAGCAGTAATATCAAGGCACTTAAGGGATAAGTACTAAATCACAAACGTTAAAAACTTGACATTTGAAAAATTATTTCTCGTATCCATAGCAACCATTCATAGCATTCTCGAAATAATGGCTAATGGATTAAGATTTTCCGTTTTTTTGGAAATAACTGTAGAATAGCTTGATTTAGATATAACAAGTCACATCACTTTGTAGCAAATCTTCGCGCCAATTCGATTACGTAACAAAAAACAGGGTACTCCATTAGAAAAAAATGATATTTAACTCTGGCTGAAAGTATAAATTTAGGCATTATTCTTAGGCAAAGATTTTTATTTCAAAAAATGCATACTATAACGACATCTTTAAACTCCAAAATTAATTGGATTTTAACTTTTTATCTCAGTCGAAATAAGAGTTACAGTCCATTTTGTCAACGTCAACCAGCTGTCAAGATTTCGGAAAATAATTTGTATATCAAAAACCATATTCTATTAGGCATGGTACAGTTTCAATAAAAAAGATTCAAAATTACGGTTCCCATTAAAAAATGCAAAAATATATGAAAATAACAAAGTAGATGTCGACTTCCGGCATAACTGGAAGCGCTAGAAGTCTGAAAATATTTAGTTGAAGAGAACGCAATCAATTTTAGCTGATTCGAAAGTTTTTATTTTGGCCACAACCCCATAAACTTCTAATGAACCGTCTCGTGGGTATTTTTTTAAATTTCGGTAACCTATT
The DNA here is from genome assembly GCA_036346205.1 of Vesta saturnalis. Lineage (NCBI taxonomy): Eukaryota > Metazoa > Arthropoda > Insecta > Coleoptera > Lampyridae > Vesta > Vesta saturnalis. The sequence goes on along the minus strand of JARFJB010001727.1, from coordinate 3,869,041 downwards.
TATTTGTATTATGCTAAAATAATATATTTGTTCCAGCTCGTTGCAGAAAATGTCAAAGAAACGAAAATATAACGATTCTTATGTCAACTACGGTTTTACTTTCATTACTGAACGTGATGAAACACAAAAACCGCAGTGCTTCTTATGTAGTAGGGTGCTTGCTAATGGCAGTATGGAACCAGCAAAACCATCTGATAGCATCGATGATTGTGGTACTAAAAAGGACCAGTTTGAGAAAGCCAGAACACAACAACCCTGCCTTGTAGCATCATATAATGTCGCTTACCGTATTGCCCAAGAAAAAAAACACACACGCAATCACTGAAATGTTAGTCAAGCTACGTGCTCTGGATGTTATGGATCTTGTGTGTGGTAAGGATCAAAGAAAGAAAGTTAACTCTGTTCCCTTGCCAAACGATCTCATTCATCTCTAAGGTCATAATCACTCATTGTTTTTACATCGAAAGCATTGGCAAGTGATTAACTTCATAAGAGCTCTTGCTTTAAAGCATCGCCTGTTCAAAAAGCTTTGTCAAGAAATGGGGGTAGAACATAAAGTTATCAAGGGGACAAGTCTTGAAGCGTTTAATTGAGTTACGTGTAGAAGTGGCACTTTTTCTGAAAGAGAAAGGAAATTCACTTGACAAGTCAAGAATTTGTACAAAGACTAGCTTACTTATACAGTATATTTAGCCACCTGAACGAGATAAAGCTGTTTTTTAGGGTCCTGCAGTAACCAACGTGGATGCAACATAACGGTTAAAAAGTTGTTCAGGTAAACTGCCACTTTGGAAAAGGAGAGTAGAAACTGGCACTTTTGCAAATTTTTCGATGTTGGAAGTATTGCCGACACAGGATGATGACAATACTATGAAAAGTATACCAACGGTTGTACAAAATGAGGTACCAGAGCATGTGGAAATGTGGAAGAAACCTTTGAAGGCTACTTTAGCCCAAAAGAGCTCGATAAACTAAATAATAAACTAAAAATTAAATACGAATGAACATGATTAAATCGTATTATTGGTAGAATCAGATGACCTTGGCATTTTTTTGAAGTTAACAAAGCGTATATGTCTATCTCTATCTATCTAACATGAAGTGTAAATGTCATTAACACAAGGATAATTGTTTTTATTTTACAGCGTGACATTATTTTTCGTAATGAGATTATTATTATAAAAGAGATTGTATAATTTTCCTAAAAAATGCTACTAAAGTTATTATATTTCTTTTAATTTTCAGTTATAGGTTGCGGTTTTGCCTAATCATCGAATTTACAGCACGAGTTAAAAAAAATGGTTTCGCTTCGAAGTCAGCCTTCAACGGCCTTGTGTGCATAAAAAAATATTTTAAATGATTTCCCCATATGATAAAATTGTTTTTATAGAATGCAATTACTATTAAACAGTTATACAACCTCATTAATATGAATCGGAAAGTAGCAATCACCCATTAAAATCATGTTAAATTAATGTGTTTACAAATATTTTTTTAAATTTTGCTGCTGCAAAATACTTTAAGGTCTAAATTAAATATTAAGCGAAATAATAATAATTTCTACCCTGATGCAATTGCGGCAGATTCTCTTTCTAAGCGGTCAGTACCTATACATTCGAAAAAATTATGCCTGATTTATTTGCATGTCCAATTACACAGATGTACTTCACGTTATATGGGCTTTTACCAGCTGAGGTTTAATAGCCATGCTAACGAATACTTTTAAATTTTCTAATCTCAATTAAGAGTGACGTAATCTAGCTTATTTGAAATTTCATAGAGAGCACACTATCAAGATTTTGAGATACATTTTACCTCATTCATCTCATCGTTTTCGTCCTGAACGATTATATTGTAATAATTTGTTAAGAAACCGTATAACAGCTAATATCCCTGATTCTGGTTAATAATAATAATGCTCCTTCGATGATGGTTACACTATAAATTCATGAATAGGATAATATACAGCCTTTATCGGCCACTATTATTATTACATGGATGTGATATTATTCTTAAATTAGCTGTCTTCAGCACGACCCTGGACACCCGGTTTCAAACATTCTTCCTCGCTCTCAGAAGCTGTATCGTATTCAACTTCTTGAATTTATCTTTATCCGATTTCGAGCCAGTAGTACGTTTTCTATTTTATCTTGAGATATTTTCTACTTCTGTCGGGCCTTTTAACCTTTGCCGTGGCCCACGTAGCTGGAAATAGTATTCTAATTAAGGGGCTCTAATTCTATCTCATAAGGCAAGTATAGGAACGTGTGTTATTGTCTGCGCCCCTTGTCATGGCCCCATTAACGATAAATAGTATTATAATAAGGGGCCCTAATGCTGACATGTAAGACAGGTATACGAACTCGTTAGGGTCTACGCCCTCCTTTCGTGGCCCCCTTGTTGCGAAAGCTGAATTTGTGCCGCCATTTAGTTGTGCATGACACATGAATATTTTCTGTAGTAAAGGTGGCGTCACCTAGCGGTACATTTCTAGCGGCTTTTTTTGTGCCGCACATCTAGTGGTATATTTTTAAACTAGTAAATGTTTTGTGTAATAGAGGTAGCGCCGCATCATCATCATGGTTTTGAGATACGTCCTTCTCCTCTATCTCGTCGCTCTCCTTCTTTTGTGTCCATCATCATCATCATCTTGGATTTGAGATTCATTCAACTCATCCACTTCATCGTTTTCATCATCATCTTGAACGGTTATATTGTAATAGTTTATTAACAAGTCAGTAGAATCTCTAATGTCCGCTGATGCACTTTAACGAGCGAAACGCGAGAAATGAGAATCTTGCCAACCTTGGGTCTTGTGCGCAGGCGCGCTCGTCAATGTTCGGATAGGATCGGTTACTGTCGGGGAAGTTGGAGTGGGGGTCGCCGAAACAGCATTCGCAGCCGTCTTAGCAGGAATACCTATGCCAAAAAAATAGGAGCTTAGATTTATAAACATGCTCTTAGGGTAGATATTAGAGTGTGGTTGGAAATAAGAAGCGTACACTATGCATAATTCTCGTTCCACGTTTTAGTTTAGCTTAATAAACGTACAATATTAGGTTAGATTAATAAACGCACGGTTTAGGTTAGGTCAATACGCGCGAGTATGAATAGTAACCACGGACCACTGTATGATGATAGAAAGAGGCTATGAATTTTCAGTGAAAGAGTAGGGTTTCACCCTATTATAACTTACTCATAAATTTATTCTGGGGTGTCTTTCAATTAAAAAGTCCTCATTTGACGTTAGTGACAAATATTATATAAAATTTGTAAAAATAACTCCAAATCTAGGGGACAAATAAAAAATAGATTATACAGATCACGACAAAAATTAAACCACAGATATAATATAATGTAAAAGAGAAAAAAATCTGACCAATTTTCATTTTCTTCAAGAAGCCCTCCAATTAGTAAATTTAACTCTTTATTATTATTCATTTTCAGCAGCTCTAACCTCAGTTTCCCGTGCGTGAATAATAAATGCGGCAATCTAGACGGATTTAAAAGTTTTACAGGCTTAAAAATTGCCCCTGTAACTATTTTCTATAAATCGAAAAAGATACATTTGTCCAGAACATTGTTATGATGCTTATAGATTCGTCTTACGACCGCTACGAGTGTGCATAGAATAATTAAATTAATTGTAGCATAAGTAGGTTATCTTTGATTTTGGGATTTGCAATATTTTAAAAATGTACTTATGTGCTTATTCCGTAATAATGTTTGTTGGTTAGTTTACCATAGTTTTTATAACGATTGGGCTAAATGTGAGTAAGGGTATGGTCATCATAGTGGTTGTCTAGAAAACGCAAATATTGTAATGTCGTTGTTTATGATCAAGTAGTGCTTTCGTAACCCAAGCTCGAACTAGCACCATTTGATCATAAAGAAAGGTATTAAAAATGGGGACCGACGTAGATCTTGACAGGCTGTGTATTGAAATTATAAATCTGTTACTTTTATAGGTTTACAGATCCAGCAGGTTTTAGAAGTTTGCTAGTTGTTTAGAAATTTGTTTAATTCCGGAAGTCTGTCGAGACATTTATGAAATTTATAATTTGTGTCATCTTAGAAATGGTGGACTTGTTGAAGAGGCGACGAAATATCATCTACATATTTCAAGCACTGTAAAAAGTTGAGAGTTCAAATTGTTCACTTTTTGCGAACAGGAAAAGGTCTAACCATAGCACCACCCAACCTGATTCTTAATTTCACTAGTCGAACATCGTATATATGAATGGACCTAAAATGAGATATTGTGAGTGAACCAACTACAAACACGCTATGAGATCCAATATCACCTACTTCTCCTTACATTTCTAGAGTTATTCAAAGAAAATGTAATCAACATATAGAAGTCGTCGTAAGAAAGAAATTAGTGATCACTTAGAAAGTTCTAGAGAGAAGTTAATTGACTAAGTTAGAGCCATCTCCACCTTCATGACACAGAAGAATATCTGGTCAAGCACACTTTGAGAAAATCTATGACAACTTACGTAACGAATATAAATTTGATATCAGGAAAATAGATCTTCTTACTTTACTTGAAATTCTGGCGATGGCGAATCAATACGAAATGCTACCACCAACTTCCACAATTAACACCAGGTCTGTAAGAAAAGAGATAATCCAGAAGTAACTAGTTTAAATACTTACCGCAGAAAAGAGGTATGTGGGACCTGTGGAAAGGAAGGTCAGTCCACAGACCAACATTTGGTAAACAAGAAACTAGTTCCAAAACTGTCCCTGTCTAGACGACGAACAAACCAACGGATTCTTAGCCCAATCACAACCATTTCAGAATATTGAAATGAGTGGTTAAACAAGTAAAACAACTTTACCCGAAGCTATCGCTCAAACCATTTCAAGCCATGCCTTCGGATGTTCGTTAATTCATTCCCCTCTATGTATGCAGAAGCAACTGCAAGCATTGATCAACGCAGGATCTGAAAATACGTAAATACCCAAAATGACTCGCTATTGATGCGATAAGGTTAGTAAAACATTTAATGACGGAATCCTTAGAAAAATATTGATTAATATTGACTAAAATTATGAAAATTTAGCATATTGCTTATAAAGTTTGTTTACAGACTACACTTCCTCAAACAACCCAGACGATTATCCAAGCAGATCTCAAGCAAATCGAAGTCCAGGAAGAAATAATCCGATAACAAGTAGACTGCAAGCCAAGTCTGAGTGGAATTCAGGGTCGAAATGAAGAACACCTTCCAGTGCTACACCCAGTTCTATAAATAGGACCATTTAAATTGAATCAAGCTCCATATAAAATGAATATTAGTACTTACCTTCAACGCAATCAACACGGAATGAAATCCTCCAACACAAAATAAAACTAGGAATCAACTCGCAGTTCAAAGTGCGGTAGAGATGTTTCCAGTTCCCTGTAAAACAAGTATTGAACCACACACCAGGTAGGTAATTTGCCAAACTTGCTTCTAGAAGAAAGAAAGGAAACCAATCCATGCATCATTGTTCCGGGACGAATGTGATTCCAGTTCCAGGCACCGACCAGAATCAAGCCAGTGACACCTGGAGATCACCCGTAAACAGATAGTGGTAAAACGCAACTAAGAGACAGAGCCAAGTATGAGTCCAATCTAAGTTTGATTCACCTGAAGAGAGGGAGGTATGTAAAGAACTGCCAATTTCTGTAATAAAACTCTCCACGCGCTTTCACTCAGTTTTCTCATCATACTTCAATGACAAAATGCTTCGTCTAAATTGCCTGACGTGAGAATCTAGTGCTCTTCAAGCATCACTATGGATTTAATAATTTATTATTAAGGATTCACGCGTACCAAAGCAACTTGGCTAATATTAAATTATTATAGGTTATGTTATGAATGAAGAAGTTCAAAAGTAGATATAATTAAAAATTGTTATTAATTTTATTAAATACTTAAATAAAAATTTTACCGTGAGTAGGATTTGAACCTACGACTTGTACTTTGCTAGAGTACCACTCTAACCAACTGAGCTATCGAGATACAAGCCCCAATCAATGAAAATTTTGTCTTTATGTATGTAAAACTGATGTAAATTCTAAATATGAAATGACAGTCAAATTACTTACATTAATTGAGCGTGAGCCTGCAATATCGCAAGGATCCATACGTGCCAAGTCTACTTGACTAATATTAAATTATTATAGGTTAAGTTATGAACGAATAAGTTGAAAAGTATAAAGGTAATTAAAAATTATTATTAATTTTATTAAATACATAAATAAAAAGTTTACCTCGAGCAGGATTTGAACCTACGATATATTTTGCTAGAGTACCGCTCTAACCAACTGAGAGATACAAGCCCCAATCGATGAATTTTGAACGGCTAGACGAGTTATATGTCTTCGGATGTAATTAAAAGCATTTTTGGTAACCTTAATAGATAATATTTAATAAAATAACGGGTTGTTCATCTACCTGATATTTGATTTAAAAGAAATCGTAACTTCTTTACTGCTAATATTTGAGTGAGTTTTAATTATTAGTAATTAATAAACGAACAATTTTAGTGTAACAAGGATTGCTAGAGGTACCATCTCAGAAATTTGGGGAATTGACAGGGTCCAAGAGATTTGCAGGGATTGTATTCTTACTTCCGGAATAAATTCGGGAACGTTTTGGAAAGGCATTTAATTGTTAGGTGGGAGGCATGAGTACCCCTTGCCAGCCGGGGAAGTACCACTACCCTTACCATGGGCTCCCTAATATTGGTTCTCCGATTTTCTGAGTTCGGCAAGGGCTGCTGGTCAACCTTTCTCTTCTCTTAATACATTCTCATCCTATTTTTCATTTTGCTATCGTTGTCTTCCTATCGCATTGAAATTCCAAAATTGTGGTTTCTAGGGTAAAAATGCCGAACGTAAAATCCTACCCCGTTCGGATTTCCGGGAGCACAGAGCTGAAGTGACTTCGGTCATCGAAAGTATTCCCTTTCTGATCCATTATTGTAACATCCATTGTATCAGGTCTAACCTCAATGCTGTTAACCAACCTCTTGAACAATTACAACCTGACGTTTTGTTTCAATCTGAAACACAAGTTGCATTTATAGGTCTCCTAATGGCAGTAACTTTCAAGACACTTCGATTACCTGAGTTTGAAGATTGACTATCTTCTGTCTCAGTTCCATCCCGCTATATCCGAATTCTGGGAGATTTAAGTATTTATCTACTACCAATCTTGTTGGTCTTAATGCAGAAACATTTGCTAATTAATCACGCAAATGATTTCTGAACCCACAAAAACCCCTGATAACCCTAACAACACTACACATCTCTTAGATATCTTTCTTACATCAAACCCCATAGAACTTCGGTTCTTTCTTCTGTTGTTCATAACACTGATAGAACCTTGTGGTGTTTTAAGTAATCTGAATGGAGTGCTCTTTCATTATCTGATGTCATCCTCATGAGCATGGAGTAGTCTATCCCCAAAGACCAAAATTGTGTAGGTTATTCTCGTTCCGAATCCTAGTTTAATATGGCTTGGGTGGATGCAATCTCTTTGAAAAATAAATCTTATATAAAGAGGAAATCTAATAAAATGGCCATGCAGCCTATGTTGATGCTGTAAATACCCGAAAAAGTGTTACCTCTAAATCTAAAGAGTTGTTTGAACAGCGAAAATGCAATGAACTGGCTGCATCTCATTTGGTCAACTCGTAAAATTCGGTCCTTAGCTAAAGCCATCAATAAAGAGTACATCTTCATTTCACCCATGACATCTTTTGACGGATCTGCAGTTTCCGATTCTGTAGCCAATCGTTTTGTGGATTTATTTGTATCAAACTCGTGTTTCAATAATTCTGGGAATGATGTCAACTCTTCTTAATACTCTATGAAACCTATTCATTTTCGGTACAAGCTCCTAGAATCGACAATCAGTAGGCTTTATCTCAACATGGTCGACTGGTACAGACCGTATTCCACCTATTGTATTAAAGAAATGATCCATAGAACTAGTACCACTCCTATCTAAGCTCTGTTCGATCTCAATTCTGGGAATTTCTTCCTTCATCATGGAAGTTAGCAAATGTTCAACCTATTCCCAAAAAAGACAATAAGGTCGATCCCTCGAATTACCGATCAATTGCTATCACATCCAATTTTCTTTAAAATCATAGAAACAGGTACTACCCTATACCATTGAATCTAACGAACTCGTTAGTGACTACCAATACGGTTTTAGCAGATTCGTTTAACAGGTGATCTTCTATCATATGTGACTCAGGTTTGGAACAATACATTAGAATAATCCGGTGAAACAGTTCGCTTTAGATATCACAAACACATTGTTTGGCGTAAGTGTTTACTTGCCAAACTCACCTCGTTTGGGTTAACTGATACGCCCATTAGCTGATTGTCTAGTTTCCCTGATAAAAGAAGAATACGTGTCGTAGTTGATGGCTTCATTTCAAAAGAAATTTGGCAACTAACGCGGGAGTGGCACAGGGATCAGCTGTAGCTCGTACACTTTTTCTGCTATATATAAATGATCCCATTTCTTCAGCGACTAACCCGATCCATTGCTTTGCTGACTATAACACTCTTCGTTGTAGTTCAACTCAGTCTACTTATAATAGTAATCCACCGTCTATCTCAAATCAAGAGAATAAAGTTGAAGTGGCCATTTCAATCAACGAAACATTCAAAGTATCCTTAAATGGGGAAGGAATCTAGTTAAATTTAACGCTAACAAAACTCAGTGTTGCCTTGTCTCCGCCAAAACAGATCGATCATTTTTATTGAGAGTATGAATGGCTCAGATCTTAAGTTTTCAGATTGGGAATGACGGCATCTTCAAATCTATCATGTGTTGACTATCTTCAGTCAGTTATTAAAGCAAGTGCTTGTAAAATAGACTATTTGGTACTGATCTAAGCAGTACTTTACCTCTCGACAATTTTTCTGCTATGTAAAGCACAAATTCGACTTCATCAAGAATAATATTCTCACCTTTGGGTTGGTGCTCCCCAATACGCTCTCCACATTCAAAGAAGAGCGGTTAGGCTTATAAAAGACCCTTCTTTTAACTTTTGACATACAGTCCCTTGAGCATAGAAGAACCGTTTCAATTCTTTCTTTGTATTACCGGTCTTACATTGGCTGTTGTGCTGCTAAACTACATTCCTTGCTACCATCTCAGCGCACCTGTGTTAGGAATACTCGGTCTTCTCATTCACATCATCAATATACAGTACAAATCTCCACTTGTCGTATAAAAGAGTCGCAATCCACATTTGTCGACACGGGTTCTAAACTCTGGAATAACCTTTCCAGTTCCTGTTTTCCTCCCACTTATGATATGAAAAGATTTAAGTTAGCCGTTCATAAGCATCACTTGGCAATTCAATATCTCCTAACCATCCTCCTTAGTGCTTTAGTAGGTTAGGCTAAACTTAACCTTTTCAGGCCCACAATTCATTAAAAAATTATCATATCCATTTACAGAGGATATATAGAGTGACTATTATTGTAATTATTAATACGGGAAATACGAAGAAATGATTGGAACGTGTTTAAAATAATTAGTGGGGTAGAGATGATACAGAAAATGATGGGATAGCTATAGCTGTAGCTTACACCGACGCCGGTAATGCAAGGTAAGCTATTACTTCTAAGGCACACGTTTTGGTTGGTTTGAAATTTCAAGTGCTCCACAGTGGTTGAACGAGGTGCGTTGACGGGGCATAACCAGTACGACGGGGACGTATGGAGAGAAAAAAACTTGTTCAGTGTGGTCGATGTATGAATAATGTGAATATTATTATTAAAAATATAAGAATATACATAAATTTGCTGGGTAAGAAGCAGGTAAAACAAGTAGCACAAAGGCACGTAAATTATTAGACAAGGATTGTCATAAAACTGTTTGAAATCAGTTCCGAAAGCGGCAGTTTAATCAAATATCATATATTAAAGCTTTGGATTACATTACTGTAATAACAACGTAACGACGGCGAAGCTTTTGGACATTTGCTTTATTTGAAATTGCTTTCGTAGGGAAATGTCTGGCAATAATACTGCTTGTAATGTTCACCGAAAAGTATTTATTACCTCTCCTGAAATTTGCTCTTCAATAATTTGTTTTATTAGTTCCATTTGGAAGTTTGTCAAAGGTATTTTCTTCTTTACAATTTTTTTGAACAGTACATGAGCATTGAGTAGGACCATGTCGAGAAGGTGGAAGAACGCCTTTTTATACGATTTTATTGTTCGTCTACGTATATCGGTTTTGTCGACTGCTACCATATTCTTGTTGTAGTCAGTAATATATGTAGGCTTGACAATGTGACCTACCTAAAGTTCTGTCCACTTTTGCTGTTTTTGTAGAACGATCCATCATAGTACGTACTCATCATATATACTTCTCATTTATCGCACAACTTTACAACAACAACACACCTTTTGTTATACGAAACGCTGCAATTTCTGGGTCATGTTTGGCATCTGGATTCTATTCATTGCGCAAAGTTCCACTTGTGTTAGTCGATTTGTAGTATAACTAAGGGAAAAGATGGGGGCTGGTGTCCTGTTGTCAATGTAGAGCGCATGCCCTTTATTTAGGTAGCCCTCCAAGAACGTGATAACTACATCATCCGGTTCCCCAAAGTTGCTGTTGATCACATTTGAAGTTGCTCCAGATTCAACCACAAAGTCCAGTATGTATCCAGTAAGCGAATCGCACAATACGACAAACTTCACTCCAAAACGATGACGTTTCGAAGGTATAAAGTGCTCAAAAAACATCTTGCCCTTGTACAACATGAGATTTTCATCAACGCATGAGCAGGGATTGAAGGATTCTACAAACTTGTTCCGCAAATGATTAAAGAAGTTTTCTCAAACTATCGCCGTCCTTCGGAACATTGTTGTCCAAAAATGGAGCCTTCGTAGCAAAAGCAAAAAACAGTCGGAGGCAATAATCCTTCCAAACACCGGTGTAGAAAGTAGAGGATTTGTACTCCAATATTCTTGAATTTGAATTTTTTTGTACGTTGAGGAATGTAATCGTAAATCTTATTTGCTTTTTTCACAATAAAATCCGTGATTTCTTCGTCCAAAAAGACTTGAAGGCGCTTCAGTCCGGTGCTACTCTCGAAAAGATAATTTAGGATTCTTCTCGTATAGTAAATTTTCCTGAATGTTGCAAGTCAGGCGATGCTTGTTCCATCTCGCCGTCCGAATGCACGTTCAGTTAGTTCTTGATTCGCGTAATTCATCCTTGGAGAGATCTTCGTCTTCAGAATCACTCCTTGTTAGGATTCCTTCTAATTATTTTGTTGTCTTAACCCCAACCAGTCGTACAATCTGAAATGCATAAAGAAACCGACGCACGCCTCGTGATTTTTTTACCACGACAGATGCAACGAAAGGGTTAACTCACGTAGGTTCAGGTCAAATAAGAAGCCGCAGGTAGAGGTGCCCTCTTCCTTCGTTGTTGTGTGACTTTAATCCTTTTCTTTGATAGAGCTCGAAAGAACTTCGGATAATCCCTGTTTGCGTAGTGGTACCCAATACAGTTTTAACACTTTCGCTCATGACTGGTGTAATGAACTCCGGCGGTCTTGACAGCGTATCGCTGCACCTCTGTGTATTAGAACCAGTAGCACTCCCCTACGCAGTTTCCGACTTAAGTCCTAAACGCTGAATTGGGGGCAGGTTACGTGCATGACCTCCCAAAAGTATGCAGTCCCCTGTTGGAAAATGTACTAGCATAAGCGGAATCAAGTGATCTTTCTTCTTTATTCTGAAGCAAAGTTGGAAATTAGTACCTCGCTGTGATAGATCTGGGTTAACGTCGGACCTTACACATATGCATGTCTTAACCAGACCTATCCACGTACTGCGTCTAACTGTTTGGGCCCTGAGGTTGAATACGGACTTCTTGCTGACGGCCGTGGTCCTTTCGAAAGCGATCCCTTTTCAGTTTATTTTTGAAGAGAATGCCTCGTGGCGAAGCATTACTGAAGGCACCTTCATCTTAATTACGGTAGCGGTGTCGTATCTCCAGAATCGTCCCTGTTGGAAAATACTAGCATAAGCGGAATCAAGTTGGTGGTGTCTGTCTGTGATTCTGAAGCAAAGTTGGAAATTAGTACATCGCTGTGACTAGATCTGGGTTAACGTCGGACATCATCGCCCATAGTAACTAACACGTATGCATGTCTTAACAGACCTATCCACGTTATCTCTAGTCTGTTTGGGCCCTGAGGTTGCATACGGACTTCTTGCTGATGGCCTTGGTACAGTATTGACAAGCGATGCTTTTCTAGTTTATTTGATAGAGAATTGCCTCGTGGCGATAGATATTACGTGAATTGTTGTAACTTCATTGAAAATTTACGGTAGCGGTGGTCGCTTTCCGTGAAGGCTTAGAATGGATGGAACGCGTTGCGAATTGTTGGTGGTGTTGCGTATTTGACGCTATTTGAGTATATTAGAAATTTTCTAAAGTAACCGTATTGAGTTTTATGGTTATTTGTTGCAGGAAGATATTGAATTTCTAATTTACGAATATATTTGTCGTATATTTTAGGTATAGTAGTTTACGTTTAATCCTTGTAGGAGAAACAAGTCAAGGGAATGGATTTTATTGTAGAAAATATCGACTAATCCTATTTTTAGGTAGTTATTAATTTATAGTTTAGTGTTGAGTGAAAAATCCGCCATGGGAAAGTATTTGTAATTCACATTACTGCAGAAATCGTACGAACGTCCGTGTTAGAAGGATAAAATGACGCGATACCGAGAACTTAGATCAGATAAGAAAATTAAGAGTAGACGACTGTGGTTTTTGTAATATGCTTTGTTGCAAGCTTGTGCCAATGGCGTGTTTCTAGATCCTGTTTACGAAGATTATTTCGGTTTTACCGCCCGTACGGTTTAAAGTTTAAAATGGTCAATCTTATAAGAATCGCGAGAGGAGATCACTACTTAGGTGTCGAGCGTCGAGTTGAGCAAGACGTACGTAAGCTAATACCTGGTAGCAGTAGTGGTGGCGTTAAGTTAACCTCACTTATGTTTTTGTGGATCTTAGTAACGTGTAGACTAGTGAAGTCTAAAGGGGTTTCTATCCCGTTTCGCGAAGCGTATTTGATTGAAGAGTTTGCAGAGCACAACCTATTTTAGTAATTTTGTACTACCGGTGAACTAGAATTACCTAAGGGGAAATAATCGCGAACGGTTTTATTAAACACTAGTAATTTTTAGGGTTTGGTTAACGAATGTGAGAGTTGAGGGGTATCACCTGAGCACACGTGTTGCTTGTTATTATAGGATGTATCTTGAATGCTCCAAGGAAATTACGTAGAGCCTTGCTGAGGGCAATTGTATCCAGCCATCGGCTAATGTAATAGAATTCTGGACGTTGTGAGAAATATAATTAGTGGAAAACCCCCAGCTATCGTGCCGACAGAGGAGAGCGATTTCGTAAGTGCAAAAGAAAAGAATGTTTAATTTTATAAAATTTTTAAAAGATTTAAGGAGCGTTTTACTTTCAGGCCGTATTCGGCGATAAAGGTTTTGTTTGATATGTTGACATTGATTGTGAACTTAGGCGATTATTTGTTTTAAAGTAATTTAATAGATGGTTGTTAAATTAAGTTATTTAGTTTCCTTTAAATACTAAATTTCTTGTGTAAAAGAACAGTGTACCGAAGGAATAAGGACGTTAATCTTTTCTTTGTCTGTATTATTTATATGTTGTTCACGCATAATGATTTAGCTTGACTGATTATCATAACTTAGAGTTTATGTCAATTAAAATAAGGACAGGGGCAGTTTTACTTGCAGCAGAGAGTAGGGGAGACCGGGGTTGGAAGTCACATTTTTTCTTTTGAATTTTTAGCCATGTTTTTATTTCAGCAATGACATTCATCATCAATGGATAGTGTATTCATTCTAGTTTGAAAAGAAATAAAGACTTTTTCTCCAACATTACCAATTGAGGAAAGATTTCAATTTTTGTGAAAAAAGAAATATCTGACTTTTAACCACGTGCCAGGGATGGTTGTCACAGTGTCTGGTGTAGGTAGTCACACAGTAAAGCCAATAACTTCTATTTAACAAACCAAGAATTCTGGTAACAAAAATAACAAAAATCAATCTGAATATTCAGAATCACAATTTTGGCAAATGTAATTTGGTAGCCCAAGTGTGCATGCTTTGTGAGGCTATAAATTGCACTCCTGGCACAGAATCTAGACTGATCTGCTAGCAGCGTATGGAGACAAGCAGACCAAGCTAAACTCTTCAAACCTTCCTCGTTTTCGTTGTAGTCAAACGCTTTTCTTTTAATTGTCTCTCCTTTAGAAACCTTTTTCTTTTACTTATTCTCACTATATATACACGTTTCGAGACTTTCTTCTTCTTCGCTTCTTGTTCCTTTTTTTCTTTTCTAAACAGGTATTTTCCGGTGTATCTGTTAGAGTTGCTGATTTACATATCCTTGTATGAGCAGGGAGGAGCTTTTGAAGATACTATCAGACGACCCCTTGAACAACTTGGACCAGGACTAGTAATCGGCATAGATTTGTTTGTAGGCTGGTGCTGCAGAGAAAGCTCTGGAATTGGCCTGTCTGTCAAACTTTGTGGTGTCACGCAATAGGGCCAGTGTTATGATCTTCAGGCATTGTACGACGATTAAGGTCAGAGTTATCGTTTTGATTCTCTGCGGCATTGTGTACAGTTTCGTCATCAGGAACAGTCATTAGTGGTCTGTCTGTGACAAGACGACAGTATGAAGTCGTGCTCTTGAAAAATATCCTGATTAAATGGACAAATCCCACACAATCGAAAAGCCTGCGAAATTGTTCCTGGTATTTCGTATATTGTCATTTGTTGTCCTGGATTATTTACCATCCATCGATCCATTGCGTTGTTAATATATTTTTTTAAAGATCTATAAACCGATCTGTCCAACGGTTGCAGGCGATGAGTATAGTGTGGTGGGAAGAATGGGAATATTATGCTATTTTCCTTCGCAAAGTTTAGCCCTTCAATAGATAGGTGAGAGCTGTGATTATGTAACAGCAAGAAACATGGTTTTTCTTTAGTTTATTTCACGTGGTTACGAAAATGTTTCAGAAAAGTGAGAAATAGCCCTTCTGTCAACCAACCAGAAGGATTACTTCTCCTTTGCAGCCAATTGGTCTATCTCTGATGAAATGGTTTTTGAAATACGCTCGCGGAAAAACAAAGAATAATGGAACTGAATTGCCACCTCCCGAATTAATAAGCAACAGGTAGAGTGACTGGTGTGCCTCTCTCGGCTGAGATAATAGCACCAACGTGCTTAAACCCTTTTGCAGCAACTTTATTCGGTTTTTGCACTGTAGTCACTTCAGTTTCGTGTAGTTGAATACTATATCGTTAAATTACCGATTCAAGGTTTAAAAAACACATTATACGGGTTAAAACTAATGGCTCGAGCTTCAGGTGTTCTAATGGACAGAGATGGGTGTCTCTTTAAGAATGACGTTAACCAATCTGAGCCATCTAGCTTGTTTTATTCCCAAGACTTTGGAACTTTCAAGTTATTGAAAATAAAAATCTCGAATATTATTTTTCAAATCTCCTTGGGACACAACCAGAAAAAATACTTTAAGTCAGAAGTATGTATTTTTCCAATTCTTCTTCCTGTTCGTCGGTGTTGCTTATCTCTTCGATAGTAAATTTTTTGCAATACCTGGTTAAAGTGCGATAATTAATTCAAAATCCTTTACAACAGACCTTGTAAGGTCTATAGATTTGTCATAGCTTTTCACTTCTCTTGCAGTACGCAGCATCAATATTGGTGAAACAAGCCCTCAATCAGACTTGCTCTTGTGATGCCGCGGCATTTTTATGATAAGACCTGAAAAAAACGTTTATGCTTCCCCAAAATTCCATCAAAAGAGGCAGCATACATGAATGGTGTTAGTTGTCACATGTGACAACCAGCCCCCGTCCGATTGAGACAACCTGTCCCAAAACACGTTTCAGAATTCACAAAATAAATTTAAATCAATGTTTATTTAAAAAAAAAACGTATAACGATATAATAAACACATATTCAACATCATAAACACACAAAAAGATATATTGCTATGCAAAATTGAAGTATACTTACGAGATTCGACATAGATGCACAAAAAATTACTTTCACTATGCGAAAAATACAAACGCACATGTCTCCGTCGCGACAATTCAGAACGGACTGAAGTGACGTAAGGAGGGAGGTGTTGCTCTCAGGCTCCTTCGACGCTGTTTAATGAGCTAATTCGTTTATTCAGTTTTCTTATAGCTGCTGTGACAAGCAACCCGTGAGACAACCAGACGCGGTCTCCCCTACACTAAAGTTTAATTTCAATACTGGGGAGATTTGTTTTTATTCCAGGGGAAATTTAGTGAAAATTTAAAAGTTGAAGTGTCGAATAGTAAGAGCTGTACTGTAATGTTTTGGAGCATTACGTTTCAGAGTAGATCTAGCAACCGTTGGTGACGAGAAAAAAGGTAGGTTGAAGTATTTTCCCTGTTTTATGCTAGTGCGCCCCTTTTTGTTTGGATCCATGTTCCCCGTATGAAGACAGGGTAGCGTCCAAAACATTATCCGATCCAACTTACCGTTTTATCGTAATTAGAAGATTTTAATAAAATCTAGTCGGCTCTTTCAGTTATTTTCCGTACAGAGGTCTAACCCATTACACCTCTCGTTGCTTCGGACGGTTTGCCTGCCTAATAACGGTTTCAGGTTAAACAAATGTCGCTTGAGGGAATCCTCGTGCACCTCGCAGCTAATATTCGGCAGTTTTCCGAGCGGCATCGTGAACACAATGACTACACCGAAATTGGGCCTTCGTGTTTATCAAAAAACTGGTCGGGAAATAGGGAAGAGTATGGTAAGATGCGCAAACGTACGGTTTTTCAACGGGCTAGGATAGAGTTTGTGATGCAGGCTAGGGAATAATTAGGGAACATTATTTTAGAAACAAGTATTAGAATCTGGGATCATTAAAATTAGACCTGTATTGATGCACATTACAATATTTGCAATAACTACAACAAAGAAATTATGTAAAATTTGACGGGTAGTCTTCATGTTTTAAAATTGTTAGAAATGATAACACAACATATTGGGACTTTTATAAAAAATATAATCCATTAAATGAACAACCTTAAACGTTAATAGCTTATCCTTTTCAGTTACCCCTGTTGTATTCATTCTTGCATTGTTATAGCAATTTTAACGGACGTGTTGATATGGGTAGTGGCTGATTACATATTCTATCTTGACCACCCAGATTTACCTATGTCATAATCTAGTAACGAATGGTTTAACATGAAAAATATGAGTCAACTTATATCCATAATAATAAATGATTAAAAATCAACTTAAGAAATCTCTTAGATGGCGGTCATGTAAATAAAAATTAAATATTTTGAAGTTATTGAATTGTAATTTTGTTAAAACTGATTAGAAAGGTTTATCGTAACGTAAAAATTAAGGGCCATGGTAAGTGTTAGACGTTATTATACACACAAAGGTATTTAACCTTAATTACAATTTCAGGTGATAACATGAAATATGGTCTCAAAAATACCACCTGTTACAGGCTAAATACTCACTAGAGCATCCAGCCCGTAAAGGCAATTTGTGCCACGGCAGCTCAATGGTATGGACGGGATTCTTACTTAATGTTGAAGAATGGCACCGCCACAACTTCAACAACGTCATAATCGGGTAAAATTTGTCAAAAAGGCGCCACTTATTAGAAACATTCACACCGGGAAAACGTCATGAACAGATCTTAAATTGGCCTAACAGGAAACCAAAATAATCTACTCTACTACTAAAAATTCTATTCCAAAAATCTTCACGTGAAGTTCACCTAAATTCCAATGAAATTTTAAGCTTTATGTAAAAGTCGCAAAATTGTAAAAATAAAACCAAAACTCCCTAAAATCTCGATAGACCTCAATGCAAAAATTATTATCTCAAATAATCAATAATACATGAAAATACGATAATTAATTCTTCAATTTAAGACACGGAAATACGTCACTACAACAAAACTATACGCGATTGAAACTTTATGAAATCCTAAAATTTACGAAACGTCGATATTGGTACTGAAAATTTCTAAATTCGGGAAAGATGCACAGCTTCGCCATAACAAATAATCAAGATCGCTTACTTGTTCGGCAACATCAGTAATGTCTGCTCTTATACAAGTAACTCCAAAAAAAAAATATTTGCAACTTCTCGCAAAACCCTCGTTTGTAATAACTAACAGCTGGTCGGTGAACGACCAACAAACGTCATAATTACGTTACATTATAATCTACTTAATAAATCTGAACTTCAATGTAATTTTACTTAAAAAAAGGTACTCACTTTACTTTAATTTACAACCAACAATTTTAAATTATATTTAAAAACAATAACTAAATCAATCGCTTTACTTCAATCTCCAACCAGATGGTTAGAAATAAATAATCCTTTGCAACGCTATCGAACGTAATTAATTTTCTTCAGCAAATAAGCAACTTATTGACGTTAATTTAATGATCCAATTAAAAAAAAATGTTCCTAAGTAGGCGTTGTATAACAATATGTTCACATAAACAAAACAACAGATGTTAACGTAAAGGTATATAATGAAAATTTCAACGTCGGAATATTTACACAAAGGTTACCATAAATTCTTTTCACACAAGTTAAATTAAATCGTTAAAATTACTTATTCGGCAAGGGAACTAGCTAGTCTGCATATATTAGCCTTTCTAAAAATTATTGTAAGTTTTGTACCCAAATCAGCAAAAGAAATAATTACTCACATAGATTCCGTCCATAAAATTCTTGACACAAGCTTTTTCAATAAAATCTTCATATACAAAAACACTCAAAACAAAATTGTAATTTCGGAAGAATGAATACGTTTGCCATAAAATTCTACGCTAAAATGATCAAATTTGATCAATAAAGAATCGTATTCAATCTTATGTACATACAAAACGATTAATGCTTAAAGAAACACAGAATTTTTATTAACGTCCGTCGGCCATGAAAAACAAAAAGAAACAGTAAATACACCATAAAGTTTACCTTAATTCTGGTTCAGCCTCCTTGTTATACAGATCACCTAGTGGCGTCGTCTTAAAATATTAACTTGCGGTCGGATTTCATTCCATTTGATTGTACGATATATTTACACTTGAATTTCGATCTCTACTTTAAATATATACAAATTCTGAATAACACGCTACTACCTAAAGCGATTTATATACAGCGAACTTTATCACTCATTTGGCGGGCTATTGCTATGTACGCAGCACTACCATAAAAACTTAACCAGGAACTCGTTACTTTAATCCACAAAACAACAAATTTCGGTAAACACGGTACCATAGAATGAAGCTCAGCACTATAAACCAAACACTAGCGCTAATTCTAGGCCCAAATATGTCACTATAGACACGAAACGATAAAATTAACTCAAGGGTGTGGATGAACCTATATCTTATCCCATATCTGGACACGGAGATTAATTAGTCTACGATACTTAGATACACCCCGGTATACATAACTAATTCCGTCAGCCCCTTCTGCATACATCGCGACAGCTTCCCAAAAAAAGACGTGAATATAGTACTAACTTCCTATCTAGACTGAGTGCCTAAACGTTCAGATCTCGCCACCTTCGCTAATATCTCCCACTAAAATTACGTCACCGGCGATTATCGAAAGCCAAAAAATGCAAGCTGTAAGTTTAACACGATGCTACTTTCAAGAACTGATAAGTCCACAACTTAATTAAAACGGAACCTAGTTGAGCAACCAAACTTTACGAACTTTCTAAAGAACACAATTAATCAAAACGATAACAAATTGAAGAAAGAAATAAAGTCACTAAGGGTTTCTGATATACGTTTTATTTTAATTCTACACGCTCTATTTAATAATACTTAAAATAACCATGGATATAATTCAAAAACTTCAATTTATTAAGGCAATGAAACCGAAAGAAAAACACCTGTAACAAATGAAAGTTTCCAAAATGTATACTATTTTATATTTAATTTTAAATACGAAAAAAAAACATTTTAAATTTTTAACCTCGAACTTCGAAAAAAAACGAGAAGGACCAAACTATCTACCGAGTGTTGCTTAAAATTTTCACACAGGGCCCACCCGCAGGTGAATGAAAATTTAAAATGAGATTAATGTAGAATGCTGATTTTTACAAAGGTGTATGTCAAACATTTACATGTGATTAGTGATTATTCTAACATTTATAGGTTATGTAATTACGAGCTTCAAGATCTTCGAAACTGTAATTGTAATAGCTAGCAATCCTATGGCCTTCCAGGTGATCAAATAAATTTTAATGTAATTAATTGGTATATATTTGTGAAATACATAATTATGTTGTAATAACGCATTGATTAAAGGAAAGATAATATACGATTAATCTGTGTCCGAATTATTACAATCACTTGTAACGTTAATAATCATTTCGTCTACTGTGAAATCTAGCACTTCCTCGCGTTTATGCCACTGTTTTATAATCTCCTTTATATGGTGTATACAATTAGCCTACAATTAGCCCAATTATGTTGATTACGTTGTTGTAACGCTTGGTTCCACATACTCATTACATTACCGTCTTTGAAGCCATCTGTTCCTACGTGCTTGTCATGGCACCCTTTAGCTGTGTCGATATTAGTTCAATTGCATTGAATTTACAATGATAAGGTGTTAATCTTAATACGTCATGTCCGTAACTTCTTATTATTTCATATACATCATATCGTTTAACTATTCGTTGTGAACGTTGTTAACGAATAGAGCTCTGTTTTAAATGAGGTGTTATTTTTTAGTAATCATGAAATCATGTTTCCATTAACATGGAATGATAAGGCGATTATCCATCATAATTAATGAAGGTTAATTATGATGGATTAAACGTATCCCCATTCATTTCGCCATGGTAATATTCTTTCAATGACTTCAACGCAAATAGCAAAGAAGCATTCTGTAGAAATCCTGCGGCAGTTCCAGCACTACCTATAAATCTTTTACCATCATATCCTAGAGGTTTTCGTACGCTCTTTACATCGTCATCTTGAACAGAATATGGGTGTTACGAACTTCTACATTTAAAGTTGCAATTGTGACATGTTTATTTAAACTAATGTAGAAGCTATATATAATTATAATACACTCACTTAGTTCGTACATATTATGTAAGGTATTCCTGATGGACATTTTCGAGGTATCTGCAAGATCTTCAGATTTAACTTTCTTGCGCGGCCGTATTTTATCCAGATTTGATTTTGCCCGAGGCTTGATATTTTTCACTGTTGTGAGAGATATACCAAAGGCATTTGCCACACGCTGTAAATTTGAGGTCACTATTAATTGAACTTAAGACAATTCTAAAATCACCTACCTCTTGGACACTAGAAAGCGGTATTAAAGGGCCGTCGTTGTCTTTACCAATTTCAAAATATTGTAATAAAGTCAGCACAAAGTGTTGTGGTTGCGTATGCAAGGTTTTATCTTGGTACAGACATTACGAGGTTTCGGAAAAACTAACAAACATGTTGAAATAAACGTAAATGATTGAACAAAGGAAAGAGTTCTGAAAAGAACTGTTTTGAAAATGTACAATGAAAAATGAAATATGGAAACGTAGGAAATATGAAAGAAAGTAACTAGTGGTGACAAGCCAAAGGAGGTTATGCGATAATATAACAAACTAGGTTAGTCAAAGAAGCATTTCCATAATCACATTACGACAAAAATTACAAGTATTTATAGGTTATCTGTTTTCATTGTGTTTAAATAGTCGATAACATACGTCGGGTACTCAAAATGCCACTTGAAATTTTAATCACCATTTCTTGATGTATACTTAAATGTGCGGTGGCATAATAAACGTTTTATTTAGTTAGGTCATTGGACATCAACGGTTAGGTGCATGTATCGATGACGTAGGTCAATTCTTTGTGGCCAAAATAGTACCTTATATCAACAAAGTTATTCAAACGTAGGCCACCTTGACAATTATGTGATGTTTATTTATACTAGTCAGGAATAAAATAGTTCTGTACTGTAGATCTGTAGAGAGTTAAAGCATGTCAAATGACTACATACCTAAATTCATCATCATACCTACAAAGGCCTTGTATGTGTACGAAGTTCCTTAAAGTTACTCGATTTCAATCGCATAATCTAAAACTATTCAAATTGTTTTATTGTTTATTCTGCTTCCACTGTTCCTTTAACCCCAACGGAATTTTATGTATTCTCCTAAAATGTAGACAAAACCATGTTGATTATTCATTGCAAACCATAAAAGAAAATGTGATTGAGAGAAAATTAAGTTTTAAGATTACTTCTTGAAAGAATGAAATCTAGGAAATATTCCAAGGTACCTCTGTAATAATGGAACTATATTTACGAAAAGCTTTAAATGATAAATTTTATCACTGGAAATAAATCACAAATGACGTTTAATGAACTCTGGTGTGAAATTCTAGTGATAATAGATTAAACGTCCGTCAGTATAATTTAGGTCGCGAAGACAGTTAGTCTTGAAATGTTAAATTAGAGATTTGGTTGTAGTTAGTTTAGGGCATCACATAACCACTAAGTAGAGAATTGCAAATCTACAATTTATTTTGGGAGAAGTAATTGTTTTAGATTCAAGATTATATTGGCTTTTGAATTTAATTGAGAAATTAAACAAAAAATCAAGGATAAAATTCATAATAGTATCACTAACGTTTTAAGTATTAAACCTGTTAAACCCATGACTAAAACAGTCTTGAACGGTCACAAATGGAGTTTTATGCTTAATTGACATGTTTGCCAACACCAAATATTGAGTGATAGCTAAACATTGAACTCTTCAAATAAAGTTTAATTTATCATATTATATACTTTAAAGTTAAAACAGAAAAAAAAAAACTTTAGATTGGAATCTAATTTGCAATTCATTATTTGTTAGATAACATTAACCACTGACTATCATTCCACATTTATGGATAAATTAATTTACATGTATTATAACTTCCTATACCTATTAGTTATAATTACTAATTACGTATTTTAATCAATAATGCGGCTTTAGGCCATTAAGATATTGAAATTACACTGATAGGGTAGCGTTTAGCAGAAACTTGTGCAAACTTTTGTAAACGCGCTCTATTCTTAGAGTAATTTAGTTCTCAATTATTCAGAATAACCTTAAACAGATACTGTAAAAAATATTGGTTAGTTTTACAACAAATAAAATTATAAATAAATACCTGGACGTGGTTAAAACCAAATACGTGACTTAATAGTTAAATTTAACAAATACAGTTCATGGGTAGAAGATCTACCTTAATGTGAATATAAGTACCTTGCGATAAAATATGTGCTAAAGTAATGTATGAATTTCCAAAAAGTTGTTTAAAGTACTCTGCATTTAATGACAATGATTGGAAATGCACTTTATGTTATAACTGTTATAAGACCCTTTTTATTACGTATAAAATGGTAGTGTTATGCCCAAATTATCATTTCTTGATAAGTTGATTATTCAGTATAAAAGAAACGTTCCAAGTACGACAGTAAAGTAGTGGAAGTGCGGAGAGAATGATATTTAGCGAACATGAGGTTTCTAGTACTGACTAAATAAATGCCATTATGTTTATAAAATGAAATAAAAATTGATATATAGGATGTTCCAGAATATAAATTGCTGTATTTGTTCTTTCAGGGCTATCCCTCCAAGGAAGATGCGAATTCTTAAAAGGATAAGCTGAAAATCGGATACTTTATGCAATTCAATATTTATTATAACACGATCTATATTAACTAAAGTACATTTTGATTAGTAATAATTAGAGAGCGGATTTTATGCAAACTGCATATTGCTTATATTTTATAGTACCACCCACGCGTTTCGGTTTTTATACGAATCGCATTAATTATAATTAGTTGGCACTAATTTTTTCATATTTTGCATATTTGGTCAAATACTGCATATTTTGATGTTTTACGCATATTTTGCACTTTTTTTGCATAAGTTATCATTTTTTTTTCAATTTTGGCGTTGAAACTCAGGTTATGAAATATTTTCGGGACTCTTGTTCAAAGTTAGAAATTTTTATATCCTTTTAAAATAAATATCTTTAAAAGGTGGTGTCTAACATCGGCAGGTAGTTGTTTACTTTTAATTATTGTCTTAGTTGACAACTATCCTAAATCCTGATACTTCCGGATTGCAAATAGGTAATACGGTTTTTTTGTTGAGTGCTTCTTAAATTTTTGTATGGAAAGAGTTGATGAGTAAAATATACATAGTTAATCCCTAACATCCAAATGACCTTGTTTAGTGGAAAAACCTTATTTTAGAATAAAGAATAATATTACCCATTCCTTTTTAAAACGTGCAAGTGAATAGTAGTGCAGACTGCAGAATTTAGTTTTCGAATTATATTTAACATGCCAAAAGTAAAGAATAATTTAGTTCCAGTATGGATAAAAAATATCCTTGCACTCCGAATGGACGGTGAAAAGGTGTTTTGTACAGCATGTGAAAAAGCGGTAAGTGACAATTCAGAATACTGTTTTAAAATATTTTTAAACACTGACGACAATGAACGAGGCCTTTAGTGAATACAGAGCAGGTATTAGTTTTCTATTCAAACGTTGTATTTAAATGCATCGTTTTATAAGATAACGCGGGAAATATTTAAAATACAACGATGAAAACTAATCGATTATGTTTTGATTTATTTCTAAATTGGGAATATTGGTTTAGGTCGCATGCGAACGAAAATCCCAAATTACGCAACACATTGAGACCGCTCTGCATAAGGGAAAATTAGAAACACAGAAGAAAACCAAGCTCTCTCAAACATTTCTGCGAGAATCTTTACGTGGTGAAACATCCAAAAGAAACGACCAAGAAGAATTCAATTTTGAATTATGAAGTGCTCTAGTTAAGGCTAACATTCTCTTAAAAAAGCTTCAAAACCATACTTTTAGATCTTTTTTAGAAAAAAATAGTAACAAGCAAGTGCCAGATGAAAGCACACTTAGAAAAAATTATGTTAATGGGGTATATCTTGAAACCATGCTAAACATAAAAGAAACTGTTAAAAATAAATATATTTATTTCATAGTAGATGAAACTACAGATTGTCGTGGACGTTATGTTGCAAATTTAATGTTAGGTTATTTAAGCGAAGAACAACCTGCCAAATCATATTTGATTTCTTGTAAAGTACTTGATAAAACCAATAATGCAACAATAGTTAGATTTGTAAATGAGACTTTCATGCAGTTTTTTGTTCCCAATATTGTTCCAACAGATAAAATTGTTTTGATGCTTTCTGATGCCGTACCATATACGGGTAAAGGCTGGCCAACAATTGAAGGTATTATATGAAAATTTAATTCACGTAACATGTTTGGCTCATGGTATAGAGTAGCCGAAGCAATTCGAAATGAATTTCCTTTAGTAAATAGTTTAATAAGTAGCGTAAAGAAAGTGTTTGTAAAGCCGCCGACACTACAGTTATACAGAAAAAAACTACCTAACATTTCTCTACCACCAGAACCTATAATTACGCGTTGGGGAACGTGGCTAAATGCTGCTCTTTTTTATGCAGAAAATTTGGAAAAAATTAAGGAATTAATTTTAGATTTGTCTGATAATTCAAGTGCTTGTATCAATAAAGCGCAATCGGTTTTAAAGAAATCAGAACTGCGCAATCAATTAGCATTTATAAAAGCACATTATTATTTTGTAAGCGGGACTATTTGTAAATTGGAAACGGAAGCATTGCCACTTAACGCATCGATACAACTAGTAAATAATATTCAAAAATTTATTTATACTGCCCCAGGAAATACTGCCCAAATTATTTCAAATAAATCTGTTGTTAACTAAAATTAACAAAATTTTGACTCTGGACGAAAATCGGGAAGATCTGGATGTACAATTAGATTTGTCCATATTAACTGCATTAAAAAATGCACCTATAACGTCTGTAGACGTGGAAAGAAGTTTTTCCACCTATAAATATATACTTTCTGATAGACGTCAAAAGTTTCTACCAGAAAATATAGAAAAGCATATAATTATAAATTGTTTTGCAAATCAACGCATTGAAGCATAGGAGTATTAAGTACCTAAAATTTAAAATTTATAATACCATATGCACACAAATTATTTAGATAAGGGGTGGCCACGGCAAACAAAATCACTGTCTTTGATAGGTTCAGCTTGTTGTTGGTTATACATGTCAATTAAATGTCCGTTTTGATTTGAATCAACCATGCAACGTACGTTCAGAATTCCAAAGCCACCCTTTATCTAAATAATTTTTGTTCATATGGTAAGTATATTATATTATTATTAAAACGTATTATGTTAATTATTTATTAGTTTTTAACTAATTGTTTCAATTTTTTACATAAATACTTTTTTGTAAAAGTTTTTGCATATTATATATTAAATTTTTTTTTATTAAAGATGTAAAAATCTCATTTTTTATTGGTAGTTTATTTTGCATATTTCGAAAAAATAATGCATATTTTCTGCATATTTTACAATTTTTAAGTGCATATATATGCACATATTTTGGCATTTTATAATGCATAAAATCCGCTCTCTAGTAATAATAATAATAATAATAATAATAATAGCCTTTACTGACGGTGGGAATCAGCCTAAGGTTGCGTTAATCCCAACCCTGATCAGCTTCACAATACATGTAAATCATTGTTTAACGTAATAAAGAAAAAAAAGAGTATCAGCATTACAATAAGTAAAATATTAAATTAGTCAATCATTGACGACTGATTAATGTACATAATAGTGGTTTCAGTGAACTAGGTCATTAATTCCAACAGGTATGCTTTTAGCTTTATTTTAAAACAGGCGATGCTCTCAGACTTTAATTCATCCGGAATTGTGTTATAGGCAGCAACAAATACGAGAGTATTACAATTTCTAATTTTTTTAACATGGTGTTTCGAACGATAGCACAGCTTGGCTCTTAAATACTACGGTACGTTTTCCACTAATAGTTTGTGAAGAAAACAACAAAGAAGATACTGTCGCGTCGCCTTATAGTCATCTTGAAGATTAAGTTTGATACATAAAATGGAGTCACATGTTCTCGTCTATTGACATTCCCTACATAACGAATGCAGGAATTTTGAACTTTTTGTAAACGATGGCAATTGGTCTTAGCCAGTCGGTGACCATACACAGTATCACAATAATCAAAGTATGGTAAAATGAGCGAATTAATTAGTTTAAGTTTGACAGTACTGGGAAGAATACGCTTGAACTGATAAAGCGATCTCAATTTCGCGTAGGCTTTCTGTATAGGTTTGCCGACATGAAAGTCAAAGTTGAGATTGCTATAGATTATGAGGTCTAGACTTGTACAATCCGATTTTAATTCCAAAAAGGCGTCATCTAGCTTTATAGCATGTGTGAATAAGTGTTTAACTTTTTCCCACTGAGCATTGGTACCTACTAGAATAGTATTAAATTGTGTTGAACTTGAGAATTAGAGCATTACGCTTAGACCACGTTACAATAAGTAAGTCAGAGTTTATTTTTTCTATTGTACTAGCTGCAGAGGTGATGTCGAATTTATAATACAGTTGAGTATCATTAAACAGAATAGGGCCAAGGATTGATCCTTGAGGAACACCTTTAGTTATAGGAAGACAAGTTGAAAAAACTTCGTGGCTACCACAATCGACTTTAACTGTTTGATTCCTTTATATTAAATAGCTGTCAATCCAGTCTACAGCAGCTGTCGATAATCTGTAGTACTTAAGTTTGGCTAAAAGGAAGGTGTGATTAATGCATTCAAAAGCCTTAGAGTACTCCAGAAAAACCAAGCAGGAAACTTTCGATTCATCCATTACACCAATTAATTATTCTACCAAATCCGTAAGTACAGTGACAGTGCTATATCCAGCTCCATAACCAGACTGTTTTAAAGGAAGAATATTATTATGATTGATGTGATCTCGAAGCTGACAATAAACCGCTTTTTCAAGCACTTTTGAAGAATTGATATTATACTAATTGGACATAAATCGCTATAGCTTTGAGGTGAAGTGTATTTGGCGAATGGGCGTACTAAAGCGTACTTCCAAATTTTAGGCACATACGAAGTTGTAATAGACAAATTTATGTGCACTAACGAATCAATGCAAAATGGGAAGAATAATGGAAGTATATCTTTAGAAATACCATCTATGCCAGCAGATTTGGAATCATATCGTATATATGTACTTAATAATGTCTTGACGCTGGTTTTCAACTTAGAGGATTCGTGACCTTTATCACTTATATGGGTAGAGTAATAATAAGAATGGTCGAATCGACTTGATTCTAAATTGAATTAACTGAGAAATTATTTAATTCGTTTGCATGTTTAAGGTCATTAGGAATTTCGACTTTACTGTTTTTCGAAGAGATCCGTAACAAGTGACTGTTATTCCAAAATGCACCTGAATTTTTTAGAGACGACTGTAAAGTATATTCAATGAATGCTTTTTTTTCTCTCCTAATTGATAACGAAATTGCGAAGCTGCTTATAATAATTCCACTTGAACCGAGAGGTCTAATCAAAAATTTAATATTAGGTGTTAACCATGGTAACTCGTATCTATTAACTCTAATTTTCCTAACAGGCGCTACATTATCTAACACTCTTATTATGTTATTGTTTAATAACTCGACTTTTTCGTCTACTGTCGGGAGGCTGACTATTTCTAATCAATTTACTGCAAAAGCGTGTTCAGAGAAGGTGTCGTAATTAGTGTGTTTAAGATGTCTATGATTAATAACTTTTGGAGTATCTTTAGGAATGGGAACATTATAAAAACAATATATAAGAAAGTGATCAGTTACTGTTGATTGTAAGGCGACCGTACCATACTTAACAACAAATTCAGGTCTATTAATAAGACAGATATCCATCAATTTAAAACTCTTATCAGTGACGCGCGCTGGAAAATTTATTACTTGAGACAAAAGCTTTTTAAGAATCGGGTATCTGACCCGCATCCAAAGTAGTTAATATTTATATCGCCAACACATCTAATTCCATCAAGTTCTGACTATATGTTGTTTATGGAATTTTCTATAGTTATTATCTGATGGTAATGGATGTTTGGCGGTTTATATACAATACCACAGCCTACCACATGTTTATGAATGCAAAACTTTACCCACAGCTGTTCCAAACCATCTACTGGTACATCAAGGTTTATAATGTTGTATTTGATAGTAGACTTAGTATATAAGGCCATACCACCACCACGACGCCCTGTGCGATCTCTTCTGACAACTTCATAGCCTGGAATATCAACCAGCTCATTTGTTATATCACTGTTTAGCCATGTATCGCTAATTCCTAAAACATCGATATTCTGATTTAAGACATATTGCTTTAAATAATTCAATCCGGTGTCAATAATAAATTTAAATGAGGTAAATCTTTAAAGTTTACATTGTTGTATGAAATGACCAAACTTAATCTCTAATAAGAGTAAGAAAATTAATATTTTGCCTTAACTGATTACCTATATACTATCATTGTTTATACATATACTATAGGAAACTGTGATAAAAAAACTTAATAAAGTTAAATTATCATGTGAATCGTAAATGTTTGTCTTGTTATGAAAGTGAACGTGGTGATATAACTTAATTGCTAACAAGCATAAATACCTAAAGGTTCATAAGATTATGTCTTAAGGAAAACGTTGGTTGTATGTGATATAAAATATTTGTGTAACTTATCTATAAAAGTGCAGAATAGAAAATAAACTTAGGTTCTTTTGCAAATTAGTGTATTGGTATAGTCGAGTAGCACAATTAAGCGGCACAAAGCAACATACATGATGAATGTAGCTAAGCGATTTATAAATTCTAGAAGTGTGTTATCCCACGCGCGCAAAAATAAGCTCAAATGAAGAAATTGAGCTTCAAGTGGTGCATCTCTTATAGAAAATCCGAAAATTAGTACAAATTGCATCATTATCATATCGAGCAACATCAAGATTTAAGTGAAATAGGATTTCAAAATCGTGAATCTTTCTGCCAATGGGTAACTACTAAAGTCAATGATGAACCCAGTTTTGTTAATAACATTCTATTTACGGATGAGGCAACTTTTCACAATAATGGTAATAGTAATACACATAACTATCATCACTATTCAGATACTAATCCATACATCTTAAGAGTTGTTGATCACCAGCATCGATGGTCAGTTAATGTGTGGGGCGGTATAATCAATTTTAATGTGGTTGGTCCTTTTTTCTTTGATGGGAGTCTTACTGGAGAAATATATTTACAGTTTTTGTAAAATGATTTACCAGAGCTTTTGGAACATATCGAGGTAGATAATATTCCTACGTGGTTTCAACTGGATAGCGCCCCTCCACACTATGCAATCAACGTTAGGCAATATCTCGATAGAAATTATCCGACAAGGTGGCTAGGACGAGCTGGTGTGCAAAACTGGCCAGTCAGATCACCGGGTCTTACGCCCCTTGATTTCTTCCTTTGGGGCTACGTTAAATAAAAAGTTTACCAACATCCTCCCACCACAAGCGAAGATCTGAAAAATAGAATTAGAGCTGTGTTTCAATCCATTCGCCTCTAATGTTGTTGCGAGTTTACCGAGTTGCAA
The DNA here is from genome assembly GCA_036346205.1 of Vesta saturnalis. Taxonomy (NCBI): domain Eukaryota; kingdom Metazoa; phylum Arthropoda; class Insecta; order Coleoptera; family Lampyridae; genus Vesta; species Vesta saturnalis. The sequence goes on along the minus strand of JARFJB010001727.1, from coordinate 3,838,293 downwards.
AGTGTTTAGCTAGGTGTGGTCAGCATTTTGAACATTTAATTTGAATTTATCGTTTTATTCGCTTATGTTTACTTGTTCAACTTATTTTTAGGTTTAGAGAATTATTTTATTGTTTAGTTATTAATTAAGTTTTCCTATCAGTTATAGAATTTATTTTCCATTCGTGTTTTCTTATTTGCTCTGGATTTTGTTTTATTTGTTCTTCTGTATATCAATATTTTCAAATAAGGCGTCAATATCTCAAGAATCTTAAGGCTATGAAACCTATTACCAATTAGTATTTACTTTTCATGGAGAATCGAAATGTGAAAAAATATACAGGGTGTTGCATTTAAAAATTGAGAAAAATTACATTTCGCGTAAGTTAATCATTCTATATAGTTTTACATGTTTTCGAAAAACTTCCCAGTTTGTTTGTTAGTAGACTATTAATCGTCGGTGGTATAAACAGATTTACAAAGTCGTTGTGACAGCGCTCACGTCTTGGTTCCAAATTTAACTCTATTTTGGTACTAAATTGACGATACCTGTAAAACGGTTAGTGATACTGATACAAATTTCTATACTTTTATTCTTTTGAATCCAAAAATGCAAATCCATTAAAAAAAAGAGGGTTGGGTTGCCATATTTTTGTCAATCACCCTGTATATACCTACATATTTTTAGAATGTAGGTCCAATGATCGTGTATTACCACACCAAAATTAGTTTTGATATCTCTAATAGTTAAGGAACAATCCTCCGTCCACGCAGTAGACACCCACCATGTATGTAACTCACGTTGCTTCAATCTCACTTAGTCTAATCTAGGATCGTTTTTTACCATCCGATAAGACCAAAATACTATCATCCACTGACCAGACATGCTGACTACCAAATTTATCGCCAGCTGCAGAAAGCACTTCACTTCTTAACTTGGCCAGATCCCATTTAATAATAAATCCAGTATCTTCAGACGCTTTTTATTGTTGACTATTAATGATCTCGTTATATAAGACACAAACTTTACAATTATGGCTCTTGACCTATTATCCATTTTTTGCCCAATACGATGTGACCGATCTATATCCCTAACACCGATTTAGCTTATTTTCAAAGAATTGTTTAAGTATTGCGTCTGTGTTTTCTCCGGCTTCTTCTGGAATGCAAAAATGCGTAAATTATTACGTCTCGAGTACTGCTCAATGTCATCATCTTTCAGTTCCAATATCGAGACTTGCTTTTGTGCGACGTTGACTTCGGTGCGCAAAATATTCAGAGATTGAGTAAATTGTTGAGAAAAATTGTTGAACTTCTCATCTAATCGATAAAGAAAGTCTGCATATTGTTTATCCATTTTTTTAGTATATTATTTGCTATCTTCTTCGTAATTATAATCCGTAGAAGTATCCTGCCGGCTAACTGGTTTGCCGACTCGTGACATATTTGTTTAATAAAAAAATGTTCACTAGCTACAATAAATAAATAATTTATAGTTTCCACTAAAACTTGGTTTGTCACTTATTAATTGCAATTGAGGACGAATCAAGGCTGATGCGTTTCGTAATAGTTTTTTAGTATTTAACTAAATAAACCACATCGAACCGCGCACTCACGTATTCATTCACTCATGAACCACCAAATGTTGAATCCTAATTTACTAATTCTAAGTCACTAATTTACATGCAGCTTAATTTAAATACTTAGCTTCTGTTTTTTTTTTTTTTTGTATTTTTCTATTCAGATTTTATATGCATACATTTTTCCGTTTCGATAACAATTGCAGTTATCGCCCTCAGTAAATGGTAATATTTATGAAATACAATTTTAGTAAAGAGTAACCAGATCTTTATTATACTTATCTTTTTTGGGATTTTTTAATGGTGTACTTTAAATTATACAATCTAAACGTTTCGATAACACTTACAGTTATCTTCGTCAGTAGTAATGTTTGTTAAAAATTGTTAAAGATGTCAAAGTTGAAAAATTAAATAAAAAATAAAACGAAGATAAATGTAAGTGTTATCGAAACGTTTAGATTGTATAATTTACAGTACACCAATAAAAAATCCCAAAAAAGATAAGTATTTTATTATGAGTGTTAATGGTGAAAGTTTACATTTTCATAGATCTTTATTAAATTAAATATTATTACACTACCTTAAAGATGAACACTCTATAACGGTCGAAAGCTAACAGTTACAAATATCATAATCAAAGAGCAAATTTAACAAAACTTAATTAAATTGTAATTTAAAAATTGAAGTGGGTGATATAATGTTCGGTTTGGTGTTTTTTACTTTTTACAAAAGTCCCTGTAACGGAAACTATTGCCGAATCAGTAAATAAATAATTTCATACCATTTTTCCCAAATAAAGTGTTATTTATTGAATATATTGATCATATCTTTCTAAAGGATATAACGATTCATTCTTAGCACTGTCTTACAACGACTTATTTTCAGCGGAATAATCTATGAACAGAGATGGTGTAGCAATGGGTAGTCCTCTTAGTGCTGTTATAGCTCATTTTTGCATGGAAAATTTTTAAACATGAGCGTTACAAAATACGTCTAAAGAAGTTCTAGTTTGGTATAGATATGTAGACGACGTATTTGTTGTTTGGAGACATTGACAAAAAGGACGATATGAATTTTAAATTTTTCTAAATGATATTCATCCAAGCAGTCAAATGGAAGTTTACAATTTTTTGACATACTAATACCTAAAATTAATAATTCACTGTTTTTGAAGGTTTATCCAATGCCAACACATCGATAGATACCTTCACAAACACCATATACGTTAAAAAATTGATGTAATTAAATTTTTAGTGGATCGAACAAAACAAATTTGTAATCTTTGTAATGATCCTACGAATCCTTTACATAAAATTTCCTATCCTAGAAAATAATTCCTACCAAACCTTATTTGCTAGTTATTTCCACAACTGTATTATCATTGTTCATAAATGTTATCAGTTGCCATTCCTATTCCCACTTTCTAAATTTCGCCTATAAATACCTGACCACATTGCATATTCAAAACACACACTTTTCACTTTGCACTTTACTTTTAACTTTTATCTCGTCTTTTGCGTACATTTTTACTTTAATGCCAGACCTGTCACTTATTATTATTACCTTGCACTATTGCCAGACCAACATCCTTTATTGTACCAAGAATCTGATTTACCTGTCCTGCCAGAGCATACCAACACTCTTAATTAAGCAACCAAACCTGCCACCCCTTTACACACCACAATTATCCACCACTTACATCCCTTAATCCCCCCTTCGCAGTCACGTTTATAAAAAACGCTCTTCGTTGCTGTTAACACCGAGTCCGGTATATAAACGGGCCTAAGGTACGTAGTACTTAGTTTGCCGAAGGCACCGCCCCGTATTACTAATTATTGTGACACCCAAAACTACATACAATTGGATACAACCACCCTCCACAAAAGAGAGACTTATTATAATTCAGACCAACATCTTATGTAACTGCACCGAGGTGGGCTTCTGAATCATTACGAACAACACAGTTATTTCGACGAAGGTTCTGTCCCGAATATATAACTACTTGACCCAAACCAACCCCTTTGACCTATAAATACGCCCTTAATCGTGGCCGGCAACCCTCTTTGTCGAAACTTCGTACAGAGAGGATCGCGTGCCGACCGAAGAAGCTTACAAAAAAAGAAAAAGCAACGCCTCTGAAGCCGAGCCGCTCCTGTCCCGTCCGTCAGCTGTCCAGCGACGCTGTCACTGCCTGACCGGCACACAGCGGAAGCCAACCAGCGCGGTGCCGCTTTGCGGCTGAACCGGTATAAAAGGTACACAAATAAAAATTAAAAAAAAAATAAAAATGTTTGTTTTCTTTATTAATTTAATTACTAACATCCCTCCGTTCTATTGGGTCTCCAACATCCAAGCCTATTTCCCTCGGGGTGTGAGGCTGCACCTCGGCGGAGACCCACTCTTCTGATTTTAACCTTTATTTGTCAGTATTCTCCAACCCCTACTAACCTCGCTATGGTTAAACATGGTGGCCGCTGCCGTGCATCCTTTAGGATTTCGAATTCCGTACCCAACCCAAACCCACCTTTATCACCCATTCCGCCGCTATTTTCACCGCCAACTTCTCCTCCACCACCCTCTTTCACCCCTTCAATCTCGTACTCTGCCGCCGTAACATCACCTCGTCCTAGATTCTATTCGAACGCCTCCGAACAATCAACAACCTCATCGCGCACCTTTAGGTCATCCCATTCACGTCATTCTCCTATTAATCCTGTACCCATTCCTAAAACCATCACTGTATCCTCCAACGCTCCCCCAACCACCACTGCCAGGGTCGGCCTGGGTAGGCCACCCCGTAACCAACCACCCCGTAACCAACCACCCCGCAACCAACCTTCCACCTTTAGATACTGTCTGCGTAACATTCCAGTAAATATCAACTCCCAAAAAATCCTATATAATAATTTAAAACAGTTCAACCTTTCCCTTTCCTCCCTTAAGCTCAACTTCAACAGAACCGCCCTTATTGAAACCTCTGCTCCTGTCCCTTCCGACTTCTGCAAAACCCTACAGCATTACTTTGGAGATCCCACAGTCTCCTTCACACAACTGTCCGGTCCCCGCATTCCCCAACCCGCACCAAAAGCCCCATCCTATTCCTGTGTGATTCGCAACGTGGATCGCGATATTACGCAGGAAGAAATCCTAGAATCCATAAAACTTCCTAAAATATCCCGTGCCATCTACATTATATCCAAAGCAACAAACCTTCCCACTTCCTCATTCGAATAATTACTTCCTCTCCCTCTTCCCTCAATTCCTGCTCGCCCGGGGTGTCACCATGTTCGGTCGGCACTATCCGTGCGAGCCCTCCCACATCCCACAACCCCTTCCGAAATACTGTTCAACCTGCACGCAGGTTGGGCATATGGCGGAGGAATGCCCTTCCGTACCATTGTGTGTCCCCATTGTGGCGACTCACATAGATCCAGTTCCTGCCCTGCTCCCGCACCCAAATGCAACAATTGCAACGGACCACATCCCACCTATTCTTTGATTGCCCCAAACTCGAGAACCACCCGTTTCCCGCGCTCAAACCGCTCCTTTAATCCCTACTCCCCAAACCAATTCTTCATCCGATTCCGACGAATCAATCCCCAATTCGTCACTGTGCAACAATTTATTAAAACCATCACACTAACCTTCCTTAACCTCTTTCCCGATCGTAGGAAAGATATCATTACCGCTCTCGACTCCCATACGAAAACGTTCTTCCGCAGACGGACTACCGCAGCGTTTACTGGTGCGTTCATAAACGTAGGCTGTCCCGTCATACCTTAAATCCTTTAATCCTCGGTACTCCCCCTTTCCTAATAAACGTACAATGGACCTTGTAAGAGGTACAGTAAATGCCAACGGAGTGCGTCGGAAACGCATCCTCCTTAAAAACCTACTTACAACCGAAAAAATTCAAATTCTCTGCATTACCGAAACCAGATTATCTGATAGGTGTGCTATCCATTTTACGAAATATCACACACTCCTTAAAAACAGTACCATACAGGGAACCCGAGGCACAGCGTTACTAATTAGCGACACATTTCCCACAACCCGCTTCGAATTACTTCAGCATCTACAACACTATGAATGCGTAGCAGCCACAGTTTATTTTCCTCAACCAATAATATTTTTTTCATGTTACAACCCGCCATCCGAACCATTAGCAATAGACCTAGAATTCGTTGCCAGTCATCCCAATGCGGTCATTATGGGAGATTTCAACGCTCGCCACACGCAATTTGCTGACACAGCCACCAACGCCAACGGTAGAACCCTGTCAGACATACTGCTCAGTCTCCCCATCCTCCGGATCCCCAATACCCTTCCTACATACTGCGAATACACAGGCACATCAATAGTCGACCACATCCTTTGCTCGGAACCGCTATTCATCCAATTCGAATCAGAATGCTACATAGGAACCACAATAACATCGGACCACTTGCCACTGCTCATCAAAACATCACTGGCCCCCTCCCCTCCTCCATCTCCAACCCACATACTCATCCAAGACTTCACCAAAGCCGATTGGAAAGTGTTTCAAGAGCACATCTCCAACCACCTTCCAAATAACGATCTCCTTTCCCCACAAGACATCGAGAGAGCCGAGCACGAACTAACCTCCACTATCACGGAGGCGGTCTCGTCGGCAGTTCCCTTCAAAAACGTAAACATCTCGCCTAAACCTCTTCCCCAACGAATTGTAAACTGGATCAAAGAAAAGAGGCGCGTTTACCGCCAATTTCTGCGATCCAGGGATCCCGCACTCAAAACTGAATACAACCGGCTAAAATCCGCAGAGAAGTCAACTCAGTTACTCAAAACAGATGGATACAAACCACATCCAACCTCGACTTTCGAAATGGCAAGCTTTTCTGGTCCAAGTTTAATAGACTGACCCACTCCTAAATCACACCTAAACAATCAACAAGGCATTCGGATAGCCACAAGCCAAGGAATGGCCGACCTTTTCAAAACTCACCTTGAACACACGTTCACTTCCCCGAACGACCCATCCTTTAACGAGAACCTCAAAAACAAACTATAACAGGACATGACAAACCTCCAAAACCTCACACTACCAGACCTCCAACTTGACGAGGACGACGCCTTCCTAGCCCCGATCACTCCCCAATAAACCCTAACATATTTCAAAAAAGGACGAAACTCCGCACCAGGACACGACGGACTGAACAGGCAAATTCTGAGAAAACTACCACCCGCAGCGATCGCATTCCTCACCTCTATATACAATAGATGCCTATCACTCGCACATTTCCCCAACGGCCTGGAAATCGGCCTCTACAGTTATGATTCCCAAACCCAAATCCGACCTCACCAATCCGTCCTCCTACAGACCAATATCCCTACTCAGTTGTCTCGGCAAGTGCTTCGAGAAGATCCTAGCCGTTTAATGAGAATTCCTGACCCCATTTCCAAACTGATACTCTCGTATCTTTCCGACAGGATAGCCAGAGTAAAGTTGGAAATACACTCAACCCTTTCACTCCGATAGCCGGCGTTCCACAAGGATCTGCCTTGGCCCCCTACTCTACCTAATATTTGTCAGCGATATCCCGCAACCCACTTCTCCAGAGGTCTCGATAGCGCAGTTCGCTGACGACACTGCCCTGGGTAGTTAGTCAGACAGCGCTACCGCCTCCACCCTGATCTCCAACACTCTACGAAACTTTTCCGTCTGGGCTGACCGGTGGAGAGTCTCCGTAAACCCGTCCAAAACCCAAGCCATCCTTTTCGCCACCCCAACAACTTCGCCAAAGAAACCTCTCAGTAAACCAAGTTACAATCACATTACGCGACGAACAAATAACACTGAAAGATGAAATCAATATCTAGGGATAACATTTACCAGAACCTGAACTGGTCTAAAGACCTACAACAAACCTTGGAGCGTCCGCAAACGTGCCAATCTCCTCGGCGCCTTAAACGCTACCTTCGGAGGTTTCCATCCCAAAACCCTACAGCACACCTATAAAACATTCATTAGACCAGTAATTTTTAACAAACATTACTACTGACGAAGATAAATGTAAGTGTTATCGAAGCGTTTAGATTGTATAATTTAAAGCACACCAATAAAAAATCCCAAAAAAGATAAGTATTTTATTATGGGTGTTAATGGTGAAAGTTTACATTTTCATAGATCTTTATTAAATTAAATATTATTACACTACCTTAAAGATAAACACTCTATGACGGTCGAAAGCTAACAGTTACAAATATCGTAATCAAAGAGCAAATTTAACAAAACTTAATTAAATTGTAATTTAAAAATTGAAGTGTGTGATACAATGCTCGGTTTGGTGTTTTTTACTTTTTACAAAAGTCCCTCTCACGGAAACTATTGCCAAATCAGTAAATAAATAATTTCATACCATTTTTCCCAAATAAAGTGTTATTTATTGAATATATTGATCATATCTTCCCAAAGGATATAGCGATTCATTCTTAGCACTGTCTTACAACGACTTATTTTCAGCGGAATAATCTATGAACAGAGATGGTGTAGCAATGGGTAGTCCTCTTAGTGCTGTTATAGCTAATTTTCGCATGGAAAAATTTTAAACATGAGCGTTACAAAATACGTCTAAAGAAGTTCTAGTTTGGTATAGATATGTAGACGACGTATTTGTTGTTTGGAGACATTGACAAAAAGGACGATATGAATTTTAAATTTTTCTAAATGATATTCATCCAAGCATTCAAATGGAAGTTTACAATTTTTTGACATACTAATACTTAAAATTAATAATTCACTGTTTTTGAAGGTTTATCCAATGCCAACACATCGATAGATATCTTCACAAACACCATATACGTCAAAAAATTGATGTTTAGTGGATCGAACAAAACGAATTTGTAATCTTTGTAATGATCCTACGAATCATTTACATAAAATTTCCTATCCTAGAAAATAATTCCTACCAAACAACTGTATTATCATTGTTCATAAATGTTATCAATCGCCATTCCTATTCCCACTTTCTAAATTTCGCCTATAAATACCTGACCACATTGCATATTCAAAACACACACACTTTTCACTTTGCACTTTACTTTTAACTCTTATCTCGAGTTTTGCGTACATTTTTACTTTAATGCCAGACCTGTCACTTATTATTATTACCTTGCACTATTGCCAGACCAACATCCTATTGTACCAAGAATCTGATTTACCTGTCCTGCCAGAGCATACCAACACTCTTAATTAAGTAACCAAACCTGCCACCCCTTTACACACCACAATTATCCACCACTTACATCCCTTAATCATATACCCTTATAACCACCCTCTTCGTAGTCACGTTTATAAAAAACGCTCTTCGTTGCTGTTAACACCGAGTCCGGTATATAAACGGGCCTAAGGTACGTAGTACTTAGTTTGCCGAAGGCACCGCCCCGTATTACTAATTATTGCGACACCCAAAACTACATACAATTGGATACAACCACCCTCCACAAAAGAGAGACATTATAATTCAGACCAACATCTTGGATGTAACTGCACCGAGGTGGGCTTCTGAATCATTACGAACAGCACAGTTATTTCGACGGAGGTTCTGTTCCGAATATATAACTACTTCCACCCAAACCAACCCCTTTGACCTATAAATACGCCCTTAATCGTGGCCGGCAGTCGAGGCTTTGCTCTTAATTCTGCTCCAATACCACCTGTCAGTAATTTCTATTCCTAAATATACCCTCTCACATCCACTCAGTACTAAATTATCCACCCCACCTAAGCATCATCATAATTAAGGCCTGTACTCCATTACCCCTGTGCATCTCCTGCCATACCACTCCAGATCATTCCACAGTCATAAAAGTACAACCTACTGATTTATGTTTTATTCACGTATACCTAATTAATATCCAACTAATTAATTATACAGGTTCAGAAGCCCCAATTTCAAAACCACATGATCCTTATTTTACGTTTATTTCATTTATTACATAGGATTTTGTTTATTTTATATTATTTTGTATAATAGAAACATTTATAACCATTATGTTACATGTTAATTACTTATTCACAAAATAGTGCGGTCGTTTAAACCCCGCTCCAGAAGATAACAGACTCAAGGGCTACCAGAAATTTTCTTTGTAGACCAGTAACTCTATATCTTGAATTTTTAAAAGATGAATATAAATATTTAACAAAATCACTACAAGCTAGTATATGTTCATTTACATATCTTTATAATGTTATTACTGCTAGACATAACCATAAAGAACGATCAGTGATTAACGTTGCTTTTCCGTACCCAACCCCCACCTTTATCACCCATTCCGCCGCTATTTTCACCGCCAACTTCTCCTCCACCACCCTCTTTCACCCCTTCAATCTCGTACTCTGCCGCCGTAACATCACCTCGTCCTAGATTCTATTCGAACGCCTCCGAACAATCAACAACCTCATCGCGCACCTTTAGGTCATCCCATTCACGTCATTCTCCTATTAATCCTGTACCTATTCCTAAAACCATCACTGTATCCTCCAACGCTCCCCAACCACCACTGCCAGGGTCGGCCTGGGTAGGCCACCCGCCAACCACCCGTAACCACCCAACCAACCTTCCACCTTTAGATACTGTCTGCGTAACATTCCAGTAAATATCAACTCCCAAAAAATCCTGTTTAATAATTTAAAACAGTTCAACCTTTCCCTTTCCTCCCTTAAGCTCAACTTCAACAGAACCGCCCTTATCGAAACCTCTGCTCCTGTCCCTTCCGACTTCTGCAAAACCCTACAGCATTTCTTTGGAGATCCCACAGTCTCCTTCACACAACTGTCCGGTCCCCGCATTCCCCAACCCGCACCAAAAGCCCCATCCTATTCCTGTGTGATTCGCAACGTGGATCGCGATATTACGCAGGAAGAAATCCTAGAATCCATAAAACTTCCTAAAATATCCCGTGCCATCTACATTATATCCAAAGCAACAAACCTTCCCACTTCCCTCATTCGAATAATTACTTCCTCTCCCTCTTCCCTCGAATTCCTGCTCGCCCGGGGTGTCACCATGTTCGGTCGGCACTATCCGTGCGAGCCCTCCCACATCCCACAACCCCTTCCGAAATACTGTTCAACCTGCACGCAGGTTGGGCATATGGCGGAGGAATGCCCTTCCCGTACCATTGTGTGTCCCCATTGTGGCGACTCACATAGATCCAGTTCCTGCCCTGCTCCCGCACCCAAATGCAACAATTGCAACGGACCACATCCCACCTATTCTTACGATTGCCCCAAACTCCGAGAACCACCCGTTTCCCGCGCTCAAACCGCTCCTTTAATCCCTACTCCCCAAACCAATTCTTCATCCGATTCCGACGAATCCAATCCCCAATTCGTCACTGTGCAACAATTTATTAAAACCATCACACTAACCTTCCTTAACCTCTTTCCCGATCGTAGGAAAGATATCATTACCGCTCTCGACTCCCATACGAAAACGTTCTTCCGCAGACGGACTACCGCAGCGTTTACTGGTGCGTTCATAAACGTAGGCTGTCCCGTCATACCTTAAATCCTTTAATCCTCGGTACTCCCCCTTTCCTAATAAACGTACAATGGACCTTGTAAGAGGTACAGTAAATGCCAACGGAGTGCGTCGGAAACGCATCCTCCTTAAAAACCTAACAACCGAAAAATTCAAATTCTCTGCATTACCGAAACCAGATTATCTGATAGGTGTGCTATCCATTTTACGAAATATCACACACTCCTTAAAAACAGTACCATACAGGGAACCCGAGGCACAGCGTTACTAATTAGCGACACATTTCCCACAACCCGCTTCAATTACTTCAGCATCTACAACACTATGAATGCGTAGCAAAGTTTATTTTCCTCAACCAATAATATTTTTTCATGTTACAACCCGCCATCCGAACCATTAGCAATAGACCTAGAATTCGTTGCCAGTCATCCCAATGCGGTCATTATGGGAGATTTCAACGCTCGCCACACGCAATTTGCTGACACAGCCACCAACGCCAACGGTAGAACCCTGTCAGACATACTGCTCAGTCTCCCCATCCTCCGGATCCCCAATACCCTTCCTACATACTGCGAATACACAGGCAATCAATAGTCGACCACATCCTTTGCTCGGAACCGCTATTCATCCAATTCGAATCAGAATGCTACAGGAACCACAATAACATCGGACCACTTCCACTGCTCATCAAAACATCACTGGCCCCCTCCCCTCCTCCATCTCCAACCCACATACTCATCCAAGACTTCACCAAAGCCGATTGGAAAGTGTTTCAAGAGCACATCTCCAACCACCTTCCAAATAACGATCTCCTTTCCCACAAGACATCGAGAGGCCGAGCACGAACTAACCTCCACTATCACGGAGGCGGTCTCGTCGGCAGTTCCTTCAAAAACGTAAACATCTCGCCTAAACCTCTTTAACGAATTGTAAACTGGATCAAAGAAAAGAGGCGCGTTTACCGCCAATTTCTGCGATCCAGGGATCCACCAAAACTGAATACAACCGGCTAAAATCCGCAGAAGTCAACTCAGTTACTCAAAACAGATGGATACAAACCACATCCAACCTCGACTTTCGAAATGGCAAGCTTTTCTGGTCCAAGTTTAATAGACTGACCCACTCCTAAATCACACCTAAACAATCAACAAGGCATTCGGATAGCCAAAGCCAAGGAATGGCCGACCTTTTCAAAACTCACCTTGAACACACGTTCACTTCCCCGAACGACCCATCCTTTAACGAGAACCTCAAAACAAACTATAACAGGACATGACAAACCTCACACTACCAGACCTCCAACTTGACGAGGACGACGCCTTCCTAGCCCCGATCACTCCCAAAAACCCTAACATATTTCAAAAAGGACGAAACTCCGCACCAGGACACGACGGACTGAACAGGCAAATTCTGAGAAAACTACCACCCGCAGCGATCGCATTCCTCACCTCTATATACAATAGATGCCTATCACTCGCACATTTCCCCAACGGCCTGGAAATCGGCCTCTACAGTTATGATTCCCAAACCCAAATCCGACCTCACCAATCCGTCCTCCTACAGACCAATATCCCTACTCAGTTGTCTCGGCAAGTGCTTCGAGAAGATCCTAGCCGTTTAATGAGAATTCCTGACCCCATTTCCAAACTGATACTCTCGTATCTTTCCGACAGGATAGCCAGAGTAAAAGTTGGAAATACACACTCCAACCCTTTCACTCCGATAGCCGGCGTTCCACAAGGATCTGCCTTGGCCCCCCTACTCTACCTAATATTTGTCAGCGATATCCCGCAACCCACTTCTCCAGAGGTCTCGATAGCGCAGTTCGCTGACGACACTGCCTACTGGGTAGTTAGTCAGAGCAGCGCTACCGCCTCCACCCTGATCTCCAACACTCTACGAAACTTTTCCGTCTGGGCTGACCGGTGGAGAGTCTCCGTAAACCCGTCCAAAACCCAAGCCATCCTTTTTCGCCACCCCAACAACTTCGCCAAAGCAAACCTCTCAGTAAACCAAGTTACAATCACATTACGCGACGAACAAATAACACTGAAAGATGAAATCCAATATCTAGGGATAACATTTACCAGAACCCTGAACTGGTCTAAAGACCTACAACAAACCTTGGACCGCGTCCGCAAACGTGCCAATCTCCTCGGCGCCTTAAACGCTACCTTCGGAGGTTTCCATCCCAAAACCCTACAGCACACCTATAAAACATTCATTAGACCAGTAATTGATTACCGGACCCTATTGTACGTCATCCTAAACCACGACTCCCTTAAAAAAATAGCCTCATGTGAACGCCGAATCCTTCTCAAAATACACAACCTAGACCCAAGATTCCCAAACGTCCTCACCATCCAACACGCGAATATAGCCCCGATCACAGACCGTCTTAAAACCCTACAAACCAACTTTGCCCAACGCAGGATATTCGGCGACACAGTCCCTACCAAAGAAATCCTATCCATTCCGCACACGATCAACCACCGCAGAAATAGATTCAGTAAAAAACCGAAAAGGAAATTTAAACATCCCCCTACCCTGCTATCCCAGCTCCTCGAAAACCTCCCCGAGGAATTCGATGAACTCCTCGACAATACCCCATACGTCCTTAGATAACCCCTATAACTTCCAAATCCCAACTCCCCAAAGAAAAAAATTAAAAAAAAATGATATCGACCACAGCAATGGACCAGGCTACGCGATGGATCAACAGACAAACACCACATCCCCTACACTAACACACACACACACACACACACACACACTCACACAACCTTGCACTCAATTAATGAATTAAAATAATGTAAAACAAAACAAAAAAATTTTTTTTCCAAACATACACACCACAATCACACATAAGCGAACTAACACTATTAACAAAACAAAGGGCTGAAGAGGAGAATATCCTGAGCAGCTCACTAATAAGCATAAGTAAGAAAAAAAAAAGTAAGAACTAACAATACTAACAAACAAACAAAAAAATGGCCGGCAGTCGAGGCTCCGAATACGAGTTCCTTTGCTCTTAATTCTGCTCCAATACCACCTGTCAGTACTTCCTATTCTTAAATATACCCTCTCACATCCACTCAGTACTAAATTATCCACCCCACCTAAGCATCATCATAATTAAGGCCTGTACTCCATTACCCCTGTACATCTCCTGCGATACCACTCCAAATCATTCTAGTCATAAAAGTACACCCAACTGATTTATAGACGTTGTTTATAGACAGGCGCCTCCTTGATCTTTAAAACTTGAATTGTTATTTACTTTAGTCATAAATCCCACAGAATAAGCTACATATTAGTCCATTAAAAAGTTAATTTACTTTGATTAGAAAGTTTTTATTCGACTTTTAAATTGTATAGTCTAATATGGGGAACCCAGTATTTAACAAAATCACTACAAGCTAGTATATGTTCATTTACATATCTTTATAATGTTATTACTGCTAGACATAACCATAAAGAACGATCAGTGATTAACGTTGCTTTTCCTCCTTTTATAATAATGTTACAGAATTAAAAAAATACTGATTAATCATGGAACTGGTTTGTTCTTGAACCTAGAATAAAAAAAAACATTTAAGGTCACCCGTTATCATCTTCCAGAGCATATAAGTTATTTTATTCTTGTGTAAAAGTATTCATTGGAACCACAAAACGTAGCTTTGATATAAAACGTGAAACATATGAGATTTTATGCGTTAGGTCTACCAGATAAATCTGTGGTAGCTGAGCATGCTTTAAATAGTTTACATCGTGACATTCAATTTGATAATATAAACATATTGTCAAGACAAACTCATTATTATGTTATTTTACAACGTGAAGCTATTGAGATGTAAACATCTTAATAACTTCAAAATGCAAGAAGAGAGTCTTTGTTTAAATAAGTTTTGGCAGCTTATAATTTAAAAAAAGCGCAATTGTACGTCTTAATTTTAATTTTAGCTTCCAGTATGTGTAGGTTTGTTGCTGTGTTTTTCATAGATCTTGATGTAAATGCTATACCAATTATACATTAAGTTATCTATAATAGTTTAACGTACGTAGTTAACATTAAAATTCATATCAATCGTACAACTTTATGTTTTCACTGTATAATAATAATTACAATAATTTAAAAAAAATTATTTCTTTGTTAGATTTGATTAGATCTATAATTGCAATGTCAAGTTTCTATTTGTGAATGCCTTCATTAATTTCAAATTAAATTTTTTCACAACTTTACGCTGAGATCGTTATGTGATTAAATTTTGACAAATGTGCTCTTTGATTATGACATTTTTCACCTTTTTCCTAAATTAGTTAGTATAGGGACACATTGTCACAAAATGCTTGTCGGATTAAAAGTATCGAACCTCTGAAAGAACACATCACACTTTGTACTATTTTTAGACTGAACTTTTCAGCCCAATCACTTAATAGGAAGCGCCAGATACTACCATCAGATGCAACACGCCCCCACCCCCATATCCCACAGTTACGTTACGTCTTCGAGTAAGTCACCAGCTACACATAATTACTTCCCTTTTACTTTCTTATGCGCGAAACATCCCATAAGTAGAATATTGTTTTCGTACAAAAATGTATGTCGAGTTTTCAACGAATTTACGTGTTTTCAACGTTTCTGAAACCATCTAGCCCATTTTCAACTTGATGTGTGTGCTTGCGTGTTTGCGTGCATGCGTGCGTGCGTGCAAGCGAGCGTGCGTGTGCAAAAAAGTAGTTCACCAATTTTAATGATATTTTATATTTAAGATTTTTTTTCTAAAATGTCTCGGTTCTATCAATTTATGGTTAATATGTATTCACAAACAAAGAACTTTATAAAGGGGCCTAAAGTACATTTTGTGAATATCAGGAAAACCATTAACGATAATGAAAACATTGAAAAATCCATTATTAAAGACAGTTAATTACTGTATAAATTTGTTTAATGACAGTATACGCTAAAACATCAAACGAGTATCTAAAGCACTTCTTGTCAATATTTAAACATTCATCTTTACGCCCAAAGGTATACACAATGTTTATAAAGATAATTCAATTTTAAGTAAATTATGGTAAGTTTTAATATGAAAATAAATGAGCCTTCAAAATTAATTTAATTAATAAAAATCTGATGTGTATATAAAACGTTACTTACTATAGACATAGTTTTTATACTAGACAAATGATAACCAATCGTCATTTGCATTAATGTGTTTAATTTAAACGTCATTTTGATTACAATACAAACACAATTCTACTTAAAACTACTAACGTATATACAGGGTTATTGCAAAAGATGTCCCCTGTTCCCATATCGAACATCAAACTTTTTGAGTTTTCCTTGAAATGTAATCATTTTATTTTTTTTCTATGATAAATAAAACCAGATTTACTTCAAGACTTAATTACGTTTCATTCACAGGTGATACTTGCGTTACAAGCAAAGTAATGTTAGGGTAATTATGTATAGGTAGTAGTTATTCTTGATTTTTTAAGTTTTAGACATTTTCGTAATTGAAAGGGGAAATAACGTCTTTTAAATTTAAATTGACGTATGTTTTGCTATTAATGTTATAAAGCTTTATATTGGATTTTGGATTAGAATTTGTCGTATTGAACTTCTGATGGATTTCTTTGTTAGGATTAATTTAATTAAAATCGTAAATATCATATAAATTGTCCCAAGGTTTAAAATTAAAACGAAATTTGTTGAACGTGGTTACAACAAAGTTTGAAGACGAGCAAGAAATAAAATTCTAAATGGTATTAAGTTTCTGGTAACATCCATTGAGAAATGGTGCCAGCACTCTTTCGAAGTAAAGCATACCGATCGGTTTAGTTAAAAATTATCATTATTGGAGAAGGCAATATTAATATGAAATACAATATGACTTAAGTGATATTAAGTGCATGTGTACCGTAAAGTGAGACGAGCCGTTGGTTACTTGAAATGTGTCTATGCAGTTTCTATGTAAAAGAAAAAGATGATGTAATTTTTTCGATTCTTCTACCGAGGTGTGTTCGTTTTTAGCGCGTCATTAAATATGGCGAAACTTTGAGATTTTTGAGTGAATGCAGTCTTGGCCTTGTTTTGGTTGAGTGCACTTGTGGTACAAGGTAGTGGCACAGAATTTGCCGTATACATAACCGCCCCTTACAAACATATCGTGGGCAGTGCGCCTCTGTCGACTTTATGCGGTTTTGATGCAGGTTCACCAGGCGGGGGAACTTTATGTCGATTTATTGTGGTCAACAAGACCTTATCGTTTC
The DNA here is from genome assembly GCA_036346205.1 of Vesta saturnalis. NCBI lineage: Eukaryota > Metazoa > Arthropoda > Insecta > Coleoptera > Lampyridae > Vesta > Vesta saturnalis. The sequence goes on along the minus strand of JARFJB010001727.1, from coordinate 3,820,935 downwards.
CGAAATTAGGATAGTATTTTCGACAAGTACTTCGTGATCGGCGGAGTTTTAGATCGCTTTTGCGGATTAAATATTTTTTTATTGTGAAGTATTGTGCGTGACGATCTCTATTTCCGTGATTCTGCTATCAACCTTTAATAGACCAAGTCTCACTATACATAAATTTGGAAATACTTACGTTAATCATAGACGGACTTGTAAATAAAGCTACCTTATTAATTCAATGTGTGTAAATAATACTGTGAGTAAAAGCTTTTGTGTACATAAACTTTACAACGTCGTTATTCAGTTAATTAAGAACGCCATGTCATTGAATTGGCTATCTGGGAGTTGCTACATTTAGTTGCCCTTATAAGTATTAGAATTTTCCTGCGGAGGAAGCCGTTCTTGTCCAGATTGTTTCCGCTGTAAGCTGTAGGCGCAGTAGGTCAAAGTTCATTAACCATTAAAAGTAGGTCTAAGATCATTGACCCCGTCTAGGTCAGGTTCATTGACCTCTAGAGGTGGAAATTTACAATTATTAGAAATCTAAAAATAGGTCAGTTCCTAGAAACCGTAAACCTCATTATAAATGTGCCAGGGATAAATTAGTGGAAACTCCAAGGTTTAATGGCCATTTATAGGTCAACTTTTATTCACCTCAACCGAAAGATTTTAGAAGTCTAAACATAGAAGCAGTTCTCGAAAATGGAAGGAGGCAATCCAGAGTGTATTGACCTCTAGGGGTGCCTTATTAGATTTCTTGGAATTCTAAAAATAGAACGCTGCGCTCGGGGAGCTCAAAGTATTGTATTCGGTCCAAAAAAATCAACTATTTTCCGATCTCCTGTTGAGCTTAATTTCGGCATACATGAGTATTCTTGATAAAATATATGAATATGTGTTTTTTGATTTGACTTTTGCGGCCAAATTTGGCCAAATATGGTCGAAATTTCTGTTTATATAGCTAGGGCCTTGAAATTTTTGACTTAAGCTTTTCGCATAATACCATGCACAAAAATGTGCGACAAGTTGAGTTTCAAATCAGGAAGCTGCGTTGCGGCCAAATTTGGCCATATATGGTCGAACGTTTTGTTTATACAGCTAGGGTCTTGAAATTTAGGACTTAAGTTTTTGGCATAATACTATTCACACAAATATGCGACAAGTTGAGGGGGCTGCATTACGGCCAAATTTGGCCAAATATGGTCGAAATTTTTGTTTATAAAGCTAGGACCTTGAAATTTAGGACTTAAGCTTTTAGTATAAGACCATGCACAAAAATATACAAGTTAAGTTCAAGATCAGGGGGCTGCGCTCGGGAGGCTCAAAGTATTGTATTCGGTCCAAAAAAATCAACTATTTTCCGATCTCCGGTTGAGCTGAATTTCGGCATACATGTGTATATTGGCCAAGTAAGTTCGAAATTTTTGTTTATAAAACTAGGGTCTTGAAAAATTGAGTTTCTTGCTTTGTTGGAACTTACACCCAAGCAACTAAAAAGTAGAAAATAAAAATAGGTAAAAAAAAACATTTGTAGAAAAAGATTTCATTTCCATGTACTAAAAAGAATAAAATAATTTTTTTATCTACCCAGTAACATCAAAAATTGTTGTGACTAAAAATAAAAGTGTGGGGCGCTCTTTGTAGTACCTTGCACTTCATTGTTTCAATGTAGGTGTTGATAGGCTTTGTTATAAGTATAAGATATCATGTATGCCCCACACTTTTACTTTTAGTCAAAAATTTTTGCTGTTACTAGGTAGATAAAAAAATTATTTTATTCTTTTTAGTACATTTGGAAATAAAAGCGTTTTTTAAAAACGTTTTTTTTGCTTATTTTTTTACATATTATATTTTTTTCCATATACTTTAGAATAAAGTTTTGACTACATGCCGGGTTCCCCATAATAGACTACCCATCTTAATAGCTCAATAAAATTTTTAAAACTTAATAAAACAAACATTTTATTACACTGAATTACAATCTACTCTTTGGGATTTACTGTAACATACGACTTACTGTAGTACTATCCACCTTGTCTATGTTTGCCATAATGAGAAAATAGTTTTCAGTTGTTTTTGACAAGTGATGTCAGATTAACATTTTGATTTTTGAATGAACGTTATTGAATACAATTTTGTAATTTTGTTTTAAAACAAAGTTATGTACCAAAGTTAACACAGTGTTACTATAAAATGGCAACGACAGAAGAGTTTTTCAATTTGAAAAATTTTCTTCTAATGGGGAAGGCTGGGGCTATTATATACAGCGTTTTGAAATGGAGTTATAAATAAATGGTCTGAACACAGATACTGGTGAAAATCCTATAAAACGACGAAATTTATTATTAAGTAAGGTAGGTCCTGAACCGTTAGAATTTTAGTAAATTATTTTAAACCTTCTAATGTGACAACAATGACTTATGTCGAAATACGTTCATTACTGAATTATTATTACGGGAAAAAGACATATATTATCGGAACTTGTCGCTTTTGCATTAGAGTATAGACATGAAGACGAAACAGTGAACCAGTTATATTTCCAATTTACTCGCATTATCAGGAAACTATCAGTTTGGAAGTAGTTTAAACGAACGGCTTCGCGATCAGTTTGGAATCGGAATCAACAATCCTCCTGACAACAAGAATTGATAAGAACGCATCCTGATAATTCCGCAACATTAGAAGATATTGAAGCATCAGCTTTAGTATTGGAATACGCGACCACTCAATCACACCAACTTTCATCCTTATCTAATATTCAAAATGACCAGCGTACTAACGGAGTAAATAGATCGAGATACATCAGTAACAAACACAAATAACATTTCACAAAAGAAATTACAACATTAAACCCAGAAAAAGACTGTTTACTTTGCGTCAACAAACGCCACCAAAATAGGGCCATTTGTCCAGCGAAAGGAAAGAAATGTTCTGTTTGTAATTTGCTGAATCATTTTGCAAAGGTATGTATTACTACTGAAATGCAAAGTTGACAATAGCAATAAAAACAAACAAGCAACGCGACACGTAAGAACAGCTGACATTAATGAAGATGATTTTAGTGAGGACGAAACTTAGTAGTTCAACAGAGACATCAAAGGTTTAAACTACAGTTAATAAGGTAATGTTATCACTAATAATAAATAACGTTCCAACAGAAATGCTATACAATCCAGGAGATGCGCATTCGCTAATAGGAAAAAGCTTTGGAAAGACATTAGCCGTCCTAAATTAACAAAAACAAATAATTTGATAGCTTATACTGATGTAAAAATTGAAACACTTGGAATGGCACAAATCAATGCTTTAGACAAACAACGCCATCTTCCTGTACGTCACTAAACCCATATACACTTATTTGACCTTCACTGGTGCATAGATTTTAATTTAGAGTTTCCTCCTAGTTCTCAGCTTTGTCAAGTTAAAAATAATGTCGATCAACAAGTTTCTGTAAACACACAAATTAATGGTTGTACCGATTCACAATTTCAGAACGTGTTAATTAAATTTCGATGGGCGTATCGGTGCCACACGTGGACATATAGTGATAATTCATATGCAAGAGAATATCACGCCCAACGCTTTTCGACCACGTCCTGTCCCACTAGCACTTCAAGTACAAGTATCCACCGAATTAGCACGACTGGTTAAAGAAGATTGAACCAGTGAACATTTTAACAATACCAATAGAATGGGCTACGCCTATTGTAATTGCAGTCCAATCCAATGGCAGTATTCGAGTTTGTGGCGACTTTTCTGTTTCCATTAATCCACATGTCAAAAAAAACGATTATCTACTTCCTAGATTTGAAGAAATCACGTCAAAACTTAATGGAGGAAAATTTTTTAGTAAAATAGATCTTAAAGATGCTTTCTTACAATTACAAATACATCCTGATTTTAGAAAATTTTTAGCAATTATTACACACAAAGGTATTTTTCTTATAAACGTTTACCGTTTGGCTTTAATTTTGCTCCTGCTTTAGGTAAAAAAGATATGGATCAAATTTTATCTGTTCTTAAAGGCATAGTACGTTTTTTGGATGATATACTAGTTACAGCACCCACTAAGGATCAGCATTTGGAACGTTTAACTGCTGTTTTTCAAAGACTACTTGATTTCGGAGTAAAAATACAAAAAGAAAAATATAAATTACTGCAACAATCAGTAACCTTTCTGGGACATGTAATAGATGAAAAAGGTTTACATCCAACACCAGAACACATACCAGCAATAAGAGAAATGACAGAACTACGATCATTTTTAGGATCAATTAGTTACTACGGACGATTCATTGCCAGTTTACATGTAAAATGTGTTTCTTCATATAGACATTTGAAAAAGGAAATACATTTAACTGGACAGAGGAAGATGAAAATTTATTTAATGAATTAAAAACAATACGTACTTCATCAGACACCCTCGTACACTACGACCCAATACTACCGCTTATTTTAAGTTGTGATATTAGCAATAAAGGTGCTGGGGCAGTACTTTTTCATGAATTTTCTAATGGTGTTCGTAGACTTTTTGCTTTTACATCAAGAGCATTTAGTAAAGTTGAAAAACGGTATTCAAAGACAGACAAAGAAGCATTAGCTATTATATTTACAGTGACTAAATTTCATCAATACATTTACGATAGAAGATTTACCTTGTTGACTGATCACAAACCTTTCTACTTCAAAAGTGGCTAGCAATCGACTTTTAAGATGGGAAAATATATTAGGAAGTTTGGACTACATGATTTCATATCTTTCAGGAAAAGAAAATTCAGCAGCCGACGCATTATCTCGCTTTCCAATGCCAAAAACATCCATTGCTTTGCTGACGATAGCACTCTTCACTGTAGTTCATCTCAGTCTATTCATAGTGATAATCCACCTTCTATGTCAAATCAAGAAATTAAAGCTGAAATGGCAAATTCAATCAACAAAGACATTCAACCTATTCTCGAATGGGGAAGCAATAATCTAGTTAAATTTAATGCTAACAAAACTCAGTGTTGACTTATGTCCGCCAAAAAAGATCGATCATTTCCTGTTGTAAGTATGAATGGCTCAGTTCTTAAGTTTTCAGACTCTATTACTCTGTTGGGTATGACTGTATCTTCAAATCTCTCATGGGTTGACCATCTTCTGTCAGCTACCAAAACAGCTGCTCGTAAAATAGGCTTTTTGTACAGATCTAAGCAGTACTTTACCTCTCGACAACTCCTTCTCTTGTATAAGGCCCATCTGGAATATAATTCTCACCTTTGGGTTAGTGCTCCCCAATACGCTCTCGATATCCTTGATCGTATTCAAAAGAGAGCGATTAGGGTTATAAATGACCCGTCCTTAACTTCTAACATACAGTCCCTTGAACATTTCTTTGTATTATCGTTATTACAACGGCTATTGTGCTGCTGAATTATGTTCTTTGATACTATCTCGGGCTATCTTTGCGAGAAACACTCGGTTCGCTCATTCACATCATCAGTATGCAGTACAAATCTCCACTTGTCGTACCAAACGGGCGCAATCCACATTTCTCTACACGGCTTCTAAACTCTGGAATGATCTCCCTAGTTCCTGTTTTCCTCTCACTTATGATATGAGAAAATTTAAGGTAGCTGTTCATAGGCATCTATTAGCAATTCATTATCCCTCTATTCATCCTCCTAAGGGTTCCTGAGTGCTTTAGCACGATAGGCCAAATTTAGCCTGTTCAGGTCCATAATCAAAAAAATGTCATACAACGAAGAAATTGGATTTCCAAAAAGAGGTCATTTACTGAACATTAGAATACATAATTTGTCTAATAAAAAATTACTGCAACAAAAAACGTCAAGTGATTCTATTTTTATTAAAGACGTAAAATTTTTCCAATAATATTGGCCTGATAAAGTAAATTTACCCGAAGAGTTATTTCCTTATTACGAGAAGCGTGACGAACTATCATATGAAGAAAATATCTTCTATGGAAGGGAAGAATTTGCATACCTACCGTTTTACGTAAAAATGTTTTAGATATGTTACATGACGGACATCCGGAATCTCTGCAATGCAATCCATGGCTGGTGCATGTTTATTGGTCAGAAATTGACAAAAATATTTAAGAACATGTCAGAACTTGTACCTTTTGTCAGGAATCCCGACATAACGACACTAAGTTACCGTTGTATTCATCGTGTCCTCCACCAGAACCTTGGTCCAAAATACATATAGATTTTGCGGGCCCTTTTGAAGGAAGAATGTGGTTAATCGTATTACTTCAAATACAACAATTGCTGCTCTTCAAGAAATCTTTTCGCGTCTTGGTTTTCCATAGTTTATTGTCACTGACAATGGACCCCAGTTAGTGTCATAGACGTTTAGTAATTTCTGTAAATCTTTCGGTATTACACATATTACTGCGACACCATATCACGCACAAACAAATGGGTTCGCTAAACGTGCGGTAAAGACTTTTAAAGGACGTATGTGCGAGTGACAAAAACATAGATCAACATACACGTTTACAGAGTTTCTTATTAAATCCTTAATACGGTTCAGAGATCTACCGGAAGAAGCCCAAGTGAGTCAATTTACGGAAGACATTTGCGTTCTGTTTTTGATCAAATTAAACCTGGTGTTTTTTGCAATATGCATTCGTCCCAGTTTCAGCAAAAGCCGTATTACAATAGACATACTGAAGAAAGGTTTTTTGAGAAAGATGATAAAGTTTGGATCAATAACCCACTAGGAAAAGGTTCCAGCCCAGGGGTAATTTTGGATCGACGTGCACCGTATTCACATTTGGTTGATGTTCAAGGTACAAAAAAAAACGTAAATACGGTGACCAGCTTAGACAAAGATTCGAAATCCGTAATTCTGAAGACGTTGCTCCAACGTTTTCGCCCAGTTCATCTATACTAACCCAATCAACTTTTCAACATCAACATACACCGGTTAGAACCCCGACGCACCTTTTCAAACGTTATCACTACCATATACGCCACCTCATTCCACTCTCCAAAGACAACTTACACCGGTTAGAAATCCAGGTTTTCAAAATAGAAAGCCACCAACGAGATTCAAATTCAGAGTAGTGTTTTAATATTAGTTTCTTTATTTTTATAGATATAGTAATACCCACCCTGTCATAATGAGAAAATAGTTTTCAGTTGTTTTTACAAGTGATGTCAGATTAACATTTTGATTTTTGAATGAACGTTATGAATGAACGAGTTGCAAAAACCTTCGCCTTTAAATAGCCCCACAGAAAAAAGTCTGGTGCAGACCCTTTAACGTTCTCTGATATACACATCGCCCTATTAATTCGTTAGTTTGACCTTGGAGTCATGTGTGAATTGCAAAAACATTGCCCTCCGGTTTGAATTCATTGGCTTTACCAGTTGGTTACAGATCTTTCGGGGTGCGGTTGGACTCGTAGCCGCGATAGAACAGGCGTACCAGTCATACTTGGCGGACATAAATTTTGATGATTTTCGTGTTTTATTTTTTTTATTATTTATAGTTACGAATCAGAACGAGTTTTGACCAAATAAATTGGTATGTGCTATCTACAAATGTATAATAAACAGATATAACTTCATATATTGATTGATATTCAGATTTTTTAGAAAAAAGTACACATTTACGAACTGAAGTAATTTTGTAAATTATGGGCGCATTTGAAACTATTTTTTGTACGTTCTATGCTTATTTCGAGATTCATATTTTGATAGATGCTTAATGGGTATATCTAAATACCATAACTATCAAGTTTTCAGCTAGAATCTGTCCAGAAACGAAGCGAAGGAATAAATCAACATGTTTGACAGATTCCAGTGTTATTGGGTTGTTTTATGATATGTACGAGTATATTTTATAATAATTGTTGTCTTGTCTTAAATTTAAAAACTCTATAAAATGATTTCTAACAAACGAAGTGTAAATGATATATTACAATGATATGTTTCAAATCACTTTTTATAGTTAAGTTTTCAGTAAAACATTGCAATCGTACACGCCTATGATCTTTACTGTAGAACTTCACAACATATACGTCCCATTGTTAAATAATTAGCAGCTATTGATAAATAACTTACGTTGTAACGCTATAGTATGGAAGTGGTATATCCTAAAACTAGTTTAAGAAATCTATTAAGTACTTAATACAAAATCGTGTACCGCTTATATGTAAAATAAATGGACTATTTTAATTTATTTCTTCGCTTCGTTTCTGGACATATTTTAGATTCTTTTGCACTAAAATTTTTTTAATTGGACAATTTGAAAAAAATGCAGGTCTGGATTCAGGGGCGTAGATAAGGCAAATTATAAAATTAAAATTTGTGATATGTGCCTAGAACAACTTGCTTTGTTTTCAAATTTGACACTATCAGCATAATAAAATAACAATAATAGCAATAATAATATTATAAGTAATAATAACAACACATACACATAAATACATAAATCAGTCACAATAGACTGATTTGTGTTGGTTATACTAATAATGAATAATAATATGAGATGTAAATGGGTAACTTATGCTGGGTTCGTGCCAATAAGCCTATCGGGAGTGTATCTCAATTTTAATCTTAATGGAAAAGTAGTAAATTAAAATTTGTATCACTTTACATTTATTTAACGAAATTTGTTAACCACTGTAACACTCATGCTATCTAAATAATTATGGTAATTTTACAATTAAGGTGCACAAAAAGAAATGAAAATACGATCGTATAATCTCACATTTTTTCACCGGCTTTCTTTCCTACTATGGCAGATTAAATGGTACATATCGTTAGTTTATTATAAATTGATAAATAACAAGTTGAACTTAAATATTACTTGTAATTTTAAAGTGGAAAGTATGTGAAATGATAACTCTGAACTAAGCACAATGATAAAAAAAGCTATAAATTAAATTGAATGTCAAACAAAACATAAAATCTCAATTATACTTTATGTAACTAAATTAACAAATATTTTGATTTGCGGAATAAAATGGAGAAACCCGGCTACAACTTCCTTGGTTATTCACACGCAAATGTATCAATTGTTTACAATAACAAACAGTAGGAAAGTAGTCATGTTCGATCTCGTTCCGCATTCTCTTCTAGAAACAACTAAATTGCAAAATGTGTTTTTTTTATAAAATCATAGATAAACGACGGGATGAGTGGTATCCGAAAAAACCCGCTTTCAGAGGAAGTATTGCTTCAGCTTGCTGAAGTAACAGAAGAACAAGTAGAAAACTCTGCTGTAGAAGGAGATTCTGATGCGGATGACCAATTTGACTTGCAGGCAACCAGATCAACTGAAATACGTTGTTTAAGCTCAAGTTTTTTGTCCGCTAGCAGTTCCCAATCAGCAGCCCCAACTTTACCAGGCATCTTCCCAAGAAAATCAGCGAGAAAAAAGGCTGAACTTTCCCTTCCAAGCGATTTTGCGGAGTATGATTCAGACGATTCGGTAGCCGACAAAAACTATACATCCGATTCCCAAAGCCTTTACAACACTGTATTTTCTATTGATAGTAACGATGCAGTGAGTGAAGTAGATGAGGAACTAATTCTTGATAACTTTTCCGATTGGAACAAAATCCCTGTACCACCTACAAGATACATAAATTTAAATTTTGCGGAAGAAACGGGACCTAAAATACAGGTCAATTCAGAAAATTCGCATGACTTTTTTGAAGTACCGTTTACACAAAGCTTTGTATGGAACGCAAAAGAATACAACTTTAGAACTTACCGTAGAAGAACTGAAGACATTCAGGTCGTACAAGCCTAAAAAAAATGCATGCCGATGAATCCCATCAAAATAGGCATCAAGATATGGGCTGTGGCTTGTGCTGAGACGGGCTACGTATATCTATTAGATATATACCAAGAAAAAGAGGCAGTTGGAACTGACACACTTGGAGAACAAGTAGTTTTAACACAAGGGTTTTTGTCATTACTTTGACAATTTTTTTAAGACCATACCCCTTATGAAGAAATTGTCAGAAAGGTCATTATTTCAATGTGGAACTATACGCCAAACAAGAAAGTATTTTCCAAACGAAAAATTGTCGGAAGATAAAAAAATGGGATGGGTAATTTGGATTTTGCAGTTCGTGAAGAAATGGGTATGGTCAAATGGTAGGATAGAGGAACTAAATGCGTAACAGTTTGCAGTAATATGCACACTGCCGCACAAACTAGACAAGTACCTCGTACAAACAAAGCCGGCAAAAGAGAGGCTGTAACGGCACCTCAATTAATTGTACATTATAACAGATTCATGGGCGGCGTCGATCGCTTTTTCAAAGGATTGCAGCATACAGCATAATTTTTAAAGTAAGAGTTGGTGGATGAAACCTTTATATTATTTTTTCAATGGATACATATCATACAAAAAAACCCTCAAAAAGAACAATCCAAGAAAAAACCAATTAATCACATGTTTGCAAATATTTCACATTTTTCATTAAAAACGTCAAAAAGAAAATGTCAGGAGTGCAACAAAAGGCGTATTCAAAAAAGAAGTAATTATATGTGCAATGACTGCCAGGTGGCTTTATATGTAGGAAGTTTCGATCCCTACCATACTAGCAATTGTTTTTGTCAGCATTTGTTTATTTATGTGCCATAGAGTTTGTTTTTTTTAGTTTATTGAATGTTTCGTTTTTGTTTGTTTATGTATTACAAAGTGTAATATTGTGTTTTTCAATTTGTTGTATTTTTGGTTAGTTTAGAACTAATAAATCTGTTTAAAGATTATTGTGTGTTGTTTGTATTATGAATTTGCAGCAATTTTATTTTTGTTTAAATTATTTTTATCTATTGCAACTGAAAGGTACAATAATATATAAAGTAAAAATAAAAATTACTGCAAATTCGTACATTCAAGATGCAATGCTAGAGGAGGTGGTTTACCATTGGTACCAAAGAATATTACCTACATATTTAGTCGTAAATGGTCTCTGGTAAAACGGTTTACCGTCAAAAATAAGATAAAAAGAGACAACAAATTCAACTTCTAATATCAAGTTATTTATTCTTGTCTTTAAGAGACAGTAAAATTGACATTTTTTATTTAAAATAGTTTATGGATAATTTTGTCCTGTAAAGGATTAAGTCCGAAACCTCGAAGGCCAATTTAAATGCCCAAATCGTGAAATGAGTCGCCCATTAAACACTTCTCGCAAAATTCTCATAGAGTTTCTAGCCGTATGTGCTGTTGCTCCATCCTGCTGGAATAATAACGCCTTATTTAGTAATCCCCTTCATTCTAAATCAGGAATAAAAAACGTCTCTAGCGTATTTATGTCATGCTCGGACGTCACTATTAGAGGACGGTTATTTCCATCTTCAAAAAATATGGACCAATAATGCCAAATGATCCTACCGCACACCAAACAATAAATTTTGAATTATGGAGATTGTTTGTAATGATTTCTTGAGGATTTTCGTTTGACCAATGCCTAAAATTCTGTTTATTAAAATAAAATATTAAATAAAAGTGTGATCCGTCCTCGATGTAAATTTAAAAATTCTTGGCAAAAACCTAATCTGGCTTGTTTATCTTGACACCTAAGACGTTGCGCCATTTGGCACTTATACGAATACAATTTTAGGTCCTTGTAAAGATGTAGGCTCCGTTTTGATATTCCCAAAATAAGGATTGCCTATTAGCAGACCTTATAGGATTTATCGTGAACACAGTTCTGACTCGTTCAATAGTTTCAGGAGTACGATTCGTTCTTCGACCTCCAAGTTTCTTCAAATTTTGCACAGAACCATTTTCACGTCAGTGGTGAATCCATGATATGGCAGTCTTTTGGTTTTGAGCATGACTGCTATTGTTTAAATTGACGACGGAATGCACGCCATACTTCTTCTATTGAGTTACTTCTTATATAAGTTTCTACGCAAAAAAAAAAACCTATTGTTGAACTGATTCATCCAAGAGGATTAAAACTAACGTTAAATTATATGTCAAAACCTAAGGACAACTAATTTATTAGAAAACGACGTTTTACGTTAATTAGCAAATGCAATTCAAATCATGCCCACATTAATAACAAATCATGTAACGTACAGTAACGTCTTTTATTTGATTATACAATACAGGAGCTACTCTTTAAGTATAAAGAATAATCAAACTCTAATCCCCACTCATACATCCTCTAATGATATTATAGCGTCCCCCAGGAACTTATTTGAAATAATGCAAGTTCAAGAACAAAACAGTCACTAAGTGATTTATCTAGACTTGACTGACAATAATGTTACTATTACTCAGATTAATCGCCTGCCTTACTTTGACTTTCCTGGCAATAATTAAAACATTAGAATTTATTCACAAGTCTGATATTTAATTACCCGCAAACCTCAAATCTGATCAATCGAAGTGGCCGTCTAGTGGTAGGTACGTTGTGCTGTCTGAATTAGATAGGCTGGATGAGGTAAGCGTTGATCAGAAGGACAGTAAAAAAGAAACTACTCATAATGGTAAGTTATCAAAGTAGGTCACTAACGGTGGTTCAGCCGTTATATATATCTGTGAGTTAGAACCACCGATAAAGCTCACTCTCTAGGTACACATTAAATAAGTAAATGTAACAAATAAAACAATAACAATCGTAACACCAATTACATGTGGCCCTTTAATGCCAATCATGCCGCTCTTTAACTGGCAAATAAGCACGTTTACAATTAGTAACCAAAGCGGTATCCTGTACACGTTCACCAGCCACCTCTACACAAATACAAATATAAACAACAAACAACAATGCTAATTCGCAGAAATACCAGACTGAAGGAGCCCGGTAGTGTCATTTATTTTAGCGGATTTCCCCTTACTGAGCCCGCATACGAATGAGATACCTTTCCAAGGCAATTTTTGATTCTTTTAATACGTTACATAGGCTGGTAAAATGATTGGCTGCGAGCTTTCATTTGTATAAAATACATACTTACACTGCAATAAATATTCCCCTAATTGATCACAAACACAAATCGTTAACATACGCAGTTTAACTTCAAAAAAGGTGTCTGTTATTTATAGATTAATGTTTGAAAAACACATTACAACTAACCCCCGAAAGAAAGGACAACTTAGTGTTGGCGAATTCAAAAGGAAAATGTACACACAATAATTATCTTGAAGACAAACTGCTTACAATGAAGGTATTTAATTAATCCAAAAATCGATCTGGCTCGACTGACACTCTAACTGCAACTACCTTTCCCCCGATTTCAAACCTAACTAACTTTACTCCCGCAATCAACCCCACTTTTCAAAAGTAATATAAAAAAGAAGAAACATTAATTTACGTTGGAACAGTTTCATATTAATTATTGCATGACATCTTAATTTTAAAAATATGCATTCGTCCCTAACAACCCTACATTTCTCTCTCCAGTTTCCAAGTAACAGACAAAGACATCTCTTGATCGCGGTCTGTACCGACACAATTACTTATTAAGCTAGTGACACTTTTCCATTAAGAATCGGGGCACAAGAAACTCCAATGATTCGTTAGAGTAAAGCAGTTTTAAGCATGCACCTGCTAATCATCCCCCCCCCGCGCATGTGTTTTACAACCCTAGACAAATATCAGTTACAAAAAATCCCACATTTCTTACATAAAATATATAAATAAAATATTTTGAAAACATTAGCAAATTACGACGTATTATCAAGATATTAAAAATCCACTAATTATCTTTTCAATCGCGGTAACAATGGTGATTTGACAAACGTTTATTACAATAATAAAATTTTCGCGGTCCGCTAATTACAATATTACAAATTTTAAGAGTACATTAAATTGAGGACTAATTTCAGCTGAAAAGTTATAAAGTAATGTAGAAGGCGTTGCATTAGGAAAAGTGGCATACGTTAACTGCAGATACGCAACACCTAGGCGATCTCAAAAACCCCATACTTAATGGGTCTTACTACTTTAATAATCAAGATAAAGGGTGATATTTGGGAGGAATATTTCCTTCAAGGTCGATTAATTTATTTAGAATAAAAGAAATCTTGCTGCAGATTAACAAAATTATACAAGATTCCGACACAAGAAACACCCTGCATATCAGATTTTTCTATTCTAATTTATTATAAACTGAACAAATTTTTACAGTATTTCTTCATTATTTGCGATAAATAATCCACGAAAAGCATTCATCTTTAATTAAACAATAAATAACAAACAAGCCACAAAAGACAAACAACCTCAATTGTTGAAGAAGGCCAAGAATATTAAAAACATACAAAAAATTTACAAAAAGCCGATTACTACAAAAAACTAAAGCAATTGTTCAAAATGACCACCACCTTGTTCAAGGCGAAGTCTTGCCTTGACTAACTTCCTGACCTCGTCTGGGTTTATTGTCCATTTCTTGTAAGGCTCCCTTGAACCGTTTAAGAAATTTCTCCCTGCTGTATACCTGCTCGTCGTAAACTTTTGATTTTAAAAATCCCCAAACATAATCAACAGGATTAAAATCACACGATCTTGAAAGGCCAGACATGAGGACCACCTCTACCAATCCGCCTATTGGCAAATTGTCGGATAAAAAATTTCTGACTATACTCATGTAATGTGGTGGAGCACCATCATGTTGAAATTATATTCACCTGTATCGATATTTTCACCAAAATATTTTCCAGAAAATCTCAGTACACTTCACCGGTTAGGTTAGGAGATATAGTATGTGGTCCTATTAACTTATTATCAAATAATTCTAAGGGTGGAGGGGATTCTTTTTAAGTCTTCACCAGGCAGTAGTGTGCGCAATTTGCAAAGCATGACTAATCCGTCGAGTACTCACTTTTGGATTATTCTCATTTAAATTTACAATATGATTTTCCATATTTACGCACGAGTATTATCCTTCATTACGTTCATTCAGTGTTACTGTTGGATGTTATAATTACTTGGTGCTCTTTATTAGGGAAACCGAATTTCATACTCTCTTCTGGCAGGTCTTCTATTGCCATCACAAAAACCCTACACATAAACCATATCCTCATATTATTCGTTGCTTAATTTATGAGGCATATTTTTAGTTCCTAATATAGAAATAACGTATGAAAACTCAAAGAAATCAGTTCATGCAGACCAAAATGAAAGAACATTAGATATTTTTGACAGTAGTTAATGGTTTAAAACTAATGACAATCACCGTATGTATAATGTATGCAACAAAGAGATCCTGTCATTGCCATAAAATTGTATTGTGTATTTAGAAAATGTTAATTTGAATTGATTTTACTTTGCTCTCATTAACTTTTAGCTGTTGCTTAAAATTTCTTTGTTATTTATTCGTTACTTAAAGATGAATGTTTTTTGTGGATTATTTATCCAAAATAATGAAGAAATACATGTGTTAAAATTTTATCAATTTAGGTTAAATAGTCTTCATTAAAACTAAATCACGTTAAAAAAAAATTTGTCTCTATTTCGGACTCTCACAATTCACACCATTCGAACACAAAATTTTACAAGAAGAAACATTTTGCCGAAAATGCAAACTACCTACATCACTAAATTCATTTTGTTGTGTTCTTTTCAAATACAGAATCCATTTTAGAAAAATTTAATATACAGGGTGTTCTTTGTGGTGTCGGAATATTTTGTAATTTTTTTTAATCCGGATCTGGATATCTTTTATTGTAAATAAATTAATAGATTGGACACTGTGAAGGAAATATGCCTCGAAAATGTCAAGAAGGCCCATTAAGTATGGAGTTTTTGAGATTGCAGTTAAAGTATGTCACTTTCCCAATGAAACACCCGGTATAAAACTCAAACCTTTTAACCAAAAAATAAATAAGGAAATGATCAGTACAAAATAATACTTTCAGGTTTGGCAACGCAGAGGAGTCGCTCTTACGTTTTCTATAAAACTTCTATTTGTTTAACCACCTTCAATCATCCAATATGTACATTAACTGTAGTCTATGTGGTTGATCCAAGAATGCAGGTAAAAACGCATTTTCTTTGGTGATTATAATTTCGTTCCACATTACTGTTTGCGTGTTTTAATCATACTCCAACTCACAATAGGTTATTGTTATCAAGTTAAGGATTCAGAGATACTAAGCGACCATTTCTCTTCAGATATTTTTCATTCTTCAAATTGTATATAACTTCATAGAACTTTAGGCTTTGGGCTATTCTCAGGTTAAGGTAAGTGGCTCATCTTTTTCTTCACAAATAGTATATTTATAAAGAATTTTCTTTTTCTCCTCTTTCAGGTATTTGCTTTAACAGGGCTTAGTTTACACGTAGCTCCCAACGTGTTGAGGATAGGTTTTACAGGTTCTATTATTCTTTTGGCTGTAATCATGTAGATTTTACGTCTGTTTCACTCATTGTTTTATTTTTATTTTTGGCAATACAGGCGAATTGTTTATATACGTCGTGCTACAAATTTTAAGACAGCAGTTTACTTTGATTAATCGCAATGTTTGCATAAACATTATAGTAGATGTAATATGCCAAGACGATCAAGCAATGATACAGATACAGTCATAGAACATTCTTTTTCCTAATTATTTAATTTTCTTCTTCTGAATGCCTTTGTATAACCTTTAAATTCTCATCGTTTACCTCCCGTATCGTTACATTTGCGCTTTTCTCAGGTTTTGTGGCTCTCAAAGGATCTGCTGTTAGAACTCCATCTTGGTAAGCCAAATCTGCCTTTTATCATTATCTGTAGTGGATACTTTCGTGCTCATCATCAAATTCGAAGGTAGGTCTTCCATGTAGCAGAATTTATTTATTATTTTAGACGCAAGAAGATATTTAGAACCTTCATCCTTATCCAACTGTTTGAGTGTTTTGAAACCTAGGCAGACGCCGATGCAGGGTAAATGTAACGACGTGTAGTCTACAACCTTGAACTCCTTCACGGGGATAAAACCGGTTTAAAATTCCCTGAAAATTTGCGTTCTCAACTTTGCATTACATTTTAGCAACGCCCGATATGCAACAGGCTCGTTGTGTTGTCCAGCCTATTATGATATAGCTCTTCTCACAAGGAAGGTTCAATCAACAGCTCATCATTTAGTGCCACTATGACTTTGATTGTGTCTTTATCTTCATGGAAAACTGTCTGGTGTGGTACATATACAGCGTGGTTTTTTGTTTTACCCCTGTAGACGTTTCACAGCAATTACTCTTAAACGTTCTGGTGGGATCAGCTGCTCTCCTATAAAAAGTAAGCTTACGACGTGTATTTCGTCAGAATCTTTACTGATTGTTTATTCGTAAGTTTCATAATTTTTTACTCTAAAGCCGTAATTGTATCCTTACCCAACAGTATCTAACCTCTCGAGTTCCTAAAATATTTGTAGTGTGTGATCCAGTAAACACCTGAATCCCTTTTTTTTTGTGCATATTCTTCAATAGGCTCACATAGAGAAATAATCCCACCTATTTTAGTCTGTTACGCTAAAGGTGGCCCAGAAATGCCTTTAATTCCACTACTCATCGACATCTTTATGTATACATAGACAGCTAGTAAAAGTTCTACCTTTGCTGGAATGAACTAGGTTCGTTCCGCAAATTCCAAGCCTTGTGAATATTACTGAAATTTGTTAAAGAACTTTTTAACTGGCATAATCTCTGCAACTTGCTTTATTAGAGCAGGTTAATTTAAAATTATTTTCAATCCTCAATGCTACTATTTCCATTTACAGTGCATAGTTAATATCCCAGTGTCATTCAACTACACTGAGCTTTAGTTGATATTTCTGTAGCATTTCTTCTATTATGAAAGACCTTTGTGAGCATGGGTCTATGAAAGCTTCAACAACTTTGCCTTCCCCTTGTGGTGATCATGCTTCTCTAATGCTTTACCAAGTAATGATCAAAAATAAGTTGATATTGGCCAGTTAGTTCTTCTTCTGATTTTCTCTCGTCTAAACCTGGAGCAATTCTTTTTTGGTTTGATCATGTGTAAGAATATACGATGTTTACACTTACAACTGGGAGAATTGCAAGTCTTTAATTTTTCTTCCCAAAATGTATGCGACTCCGGGTATAGTTTATTCATGACTTATAATTGGATCCTAACGCGTTATATCAGTTGAGTATTTATTAAGTTTTTGATGGCTTCTTTAGTTAGATATTTCATTCCTTTCGGTGTTGCTATATTAAGCTATTTTTGTGAAAGTAATCTATTCAAAATTGAATTTAAAGTTATTCGAGACTGTATAGTTTTAGTCAGTGACTTGAACATTTCTGAGAAGTTTCTCTGCTTCGCCAGCGATGCGGCTGTTTAAATAGTGTAATATTTGTACACAGCTCATTACTTAATTATTATGAATCAGCAATGCATAAAATCATCTGCTATTAATTTGTGGTAGTTTAGCATCTTGGCAAGTTTGCTGGGAAGTAGGCTCTTATATCATCCTGCTTCTTTCTCCTCAACATTTTAACCGTGTGACTTTATGTTAATGTATTCATTTTCATCACGCATAGGCATTTCTTTATTAAAGTAGGTATGCTTTCTTTTTCTCTTCTAGAATAGTAGTTATAATAAGTTTTTCATGTGTTTCTTTAAATATCTCCTGTTAATTGACTAAGTGTTCATTTCTCACTTTTATGTAGCTTACGTTCAAACTCGCTTTGGTTTCTCACTTTAAGTAACCCGTAATTGTCTTGCTCAACGAAGCACTCTTAATAGACATTTTCTATTAAAACTCACAATGTTTAGTTTTCATCTGAGTTATTAGGATCATTTTTTTTGTGCTGAACGTTCCACGTCATCGAATTTCGAAATTAGATCAATCTTTTAGGACTTCTAGACTTTATTTTTATTCGTACTCGTATATGCGATTAATCTCGAAAAACATTTTGTTAAACACTTAAATGCGCGTAATAAGATGCTGTATACATTTAAAAAAAAATACAAGTACATTAACCGATAAATATGTATTAAAAAAACAATCAAGCATATACGTTTTAAACTAAACGATTTAGCCTTTACTAAAATCACTGTAAGTATTACTCATATGCCAACATAACAAATGGTTATAACAAATAAGTTGCGTTCCCCTTGTAATGGTCACAAACTTTTGATACAAAATCGTCAGTACAACAAAAAAGGAAACTCATATACATTTGGATTACAACACGGGTGAATACGCTTGTATACAAAAAAATAACAAATTAATCTCCAAAAATCAGCGTATTCAACCGTTAGATCATACAAAGTAATACACACAACACCTTATTAAAATTTATCAACCGCAGCAAAAATGTGCACAGAAATGATAACCTCAAATTTGAACAGCCCCTTTTATACAGGTACCTGGTGGGACCCCCAGATGATCGACTCTGCGGCGACCTCGGCAATGCGCTACGCTCGACTCTATAAATATGACCCAACTCGTAAATATTTCGGCTCCCAAGTGCGTTTTCATTAATGCACAATTGATTGTACGGTACACTAGTTTATATTCAGACGTTGCTTGTTCACTTTACTTCATTTATGACCTAGTGCTAAGTGATACTTATTCTTCTTTAACGGTACACAAAAGCTTAATTATTTACAGCGAGTTATTCGTTGCCGGCGAACTGTGAACTTAATGTCTGGCGTTAGGAACGAACGTTTGGTTTATTCCGCACACAAGCGATGACTACTCCAAAGAACAGGGAAATCACTCGCAAGCACCATAAAAAAAAACATTTCGCAACCGACGGGCCTTATCACTGTAATCAATATCCTATAATTTAAAGATTTCTTAGCGACGCTAATCTTAACGCCTCGTACCTGAAAGCTAAACTCTTTGTTTAAGACCAAAATGCTTAGTGAAAACTCCCGCCGATCTGTCGCCAAAAACATTCTTAAGAAGTGCGTTGTATGCTTTTCTACACCATATTTAAATACAAAGTAACAATTTTAATGTGTTCTGTAATTTTCCACTGACGCAATTTTAACATAAGACACTAACTAATTCTCAACCGCATTAATAAAAAAGGCTTACTACCGATACGTAAATCACATTTTAATTTCAAAGAAATAAATCTAAATGTGATCGCTATTTGAAAAAATTGAGAGTACTTTCCAATTACGTAAAAGAACAAAGTATAACGTTACAATCGAAAAGCTTCCCAAAAATTTATGTATTACTAAGCTTAACTTTATGAACTTATACTACATTTCAGAACTCCGACACAAATAAAGAATTTGTAATTTCGGAATTAATGGCAAATATGTAATAAAATCACGGCTACGTGACAATTTTCGTTCATAAAATCTTGGTTTTCCTACTTTTCTATAAACGTTGAATCAGCGGTAAATCTAATTATGAAGCATATACGTTTTAAACTAACTTTGATTCATAAATCTTTCACGTTTAGTAAATAAACAATTAACTTTATTACTGATTTGTATTTTTAATTTATAATCAAAGCTCTTGTAAAGTCTGTGTAATTTTAAGAAAAAGTTAATTGTAGAATTTTCTTTTGCTTTTTACTCGCTTAATTATAAATGTTTATCACTTACATTTTCAGAAAAAAATTTCTTTGTTAACTGTTCTTTTATTTAACCTTTAAAGGTAATTAGTATCATTAAAATTTACTCGGTCTTCTATATTTTTAATTAACATTTTTGTGTTTAATTTATATATACAAATTATTGTATACTCGAGAATTTTTTTAGAATAACACTGGGTATGTCTCTCATGTTTGATTCATATCAACATAGGGAAGTATAGTTTATTATGAAATTTTGAAAACGTGATTTAAATTTATGTACATCTGTGCTTACAGGTAGATAAAATGTTCCATTTGAAAAGGTAATGACAGCATATTCAACTTTGTTGCTTTTTCGAAATTATAGTTTTTCACAGTGTGAAACGTGCAACATAGAGTAAGTAGCTGCATTCATTACTGGTGCTGGGTGCAGCATTTATTTAATAGGTGCACTTACATGTTTATTTTTGTACTTACGTTTATTTATATAAAGCACCCTTCACGCTCAAGCTATTCATAGAATACTAGAATTTGCGTTTTCAAATGAATAAACTCGACACAAAGTAAATTAACATACTTTATCATATTTACTCCATGCTACAATATCGGTTGAAGGTAAGTACTAGATCGTATTCTACAAGGGATCTTGTCAAATATTCTTGTAACGAAATAAGGTTTTTTTATATTTACAAATACCTAACCTACGTAGGAAACGTCGTTTAGAACTACTGATCTCTAACGATTCATTGTGTTGTTTTAGACCAATTTCTTGATAAAAGATTGTGCTCCCATCTTTGTAAAATCGTTAACGGTCCAAGGCTTTCCCAAAGGTTTGGAAAGCTGCCAAAATTTGTCCGGTCTAAAGAAGAAATCAAAAGGTGAAATTACTAACTATCGACCTGTCTCTCTACTTTGTAAGTTTTGTAAGGCGTTTGAAATAGTTTTGCGTAAACATCTTATATTTTGGCTTCCTCCATTTCAGCACGGATTCTATCATGGTAAATCGACCATCACAAATCTACTGTGTTTTGCTCAGTTCCTTTCAGAGTGTTTGGACAATAAACTTCAAGTTTATATCGTATATATGGATCTGAGCAAGGCATTTGACACTCTGGATCATTGTACCCTTTATGATAAGTTAGAAATGTTTGCTTTTTCAGATGATCTTATTCAGGTGCTTGTTGCTTATTTTGATAATCGAAACTATTTACTGTATTTCAACGGTATAAATCTGATCTTTATATTGCTACTTCTACTGTGTCTCAAGGTTCTATCCTGCTGACGACATTAAGTTGTTTAAGATAATTAGAGACGACAACAACGCTTTAGTCTTACTATAAGGAATTCCAAAATTTTTTCACGAAAAAGAATTATTATTTTATATAATTCTTATGTCCGTTTTAAGGTAGAATATGGATCAACAGTGTGCTATCCATCGTACTCGATACATGTTGATGCACTTGAAAACGTTCAGAGACGCTTTCTGAAATATTTGCTTGTTCGAACGAACAATGACTACCCAGTTCAAGGCTTCCCTCAGCAGTGTTTATTAATTGAGCATGGATTACCAGCTTAGAGACGAGAAGACGTATACAATCTGCGGTATTCCTATTTAAGGTGATATCTGGTAGAATGGGATTATGAAAAAATCTTAAGCACGGTACAGTTTAGTGTTAAACGAAGTAATGCACAGTTAACTAGCGGTATTTATCTCCCAGTCGCTAAAACTAATTTGCTTCATATTCACCTATGCATCGGATGATTTCTTTCATTGCATCAATTCAAAAATAAGACTGATTTTTAACTGATCTGCTGATTAAATTAAAGGTATTTTTTTGCTCAAAACTGGTCATTGTATGTATTGTAATGTATTGTACAATAAAACAATCACACTTATTCAGTCTCAGCTATTCTATATCTGATTTAGTCGATATTTCTTAATCTCACTCTGTTTATTAACTCCTTTTTATTGGACCACTAATCCTATTTAAGAGTGTAACCTAATAAGTATGAGTCTTGTAGCACACAGAGACTAACGTTTAGTGATGATTTAAAAACTATTTTTAGAGGTTTGTAATAACTTGACATGTAGCAGTTTCACTAGGTACGGCACTGGCCAAGATGTGAATATTGAAGAAAGTTGAATTTAAGAGATAAAAATAACGTTTTTGCAGTTCATTTGAAATATCAATCCAATCTTGCTGTTGGTAAAAAATGACGACTTAAAGTAATATGGGATATCAGGGTTAATATTTCAATTTTGCGCTTGACTTAGCCATTATATGGTATAAAATTGTACAAACATGAAAAGTTTGATTATTAATCAATTACCAAGGTACTGCGATAAAATGGATGTCGTATACATAATCGTGTGAGTAGTTATGGAGGACAGTAGCGTCTGGTATATTTTTTTTTGGGAAATATTGTTTTAAGGAAGGTTTCTTAGTTTACCGATCGGGTTGAAAGCGCGAATTGACAAGTGTATTCCTCTAAAGCATACATTTTTGTGATTTATAGCTACTTATCCAGATTTAGATAAGAAAAAATTTACAGGTTCTCAAAGAATTCGGTTTGGCTGTCGAGATATGAACAACTGACACTCTGGCCATTCTTTTTGTTAAGTGTGTTAAGTTTTGGTATATATATATATATATATATATATATATATATATATATATATATATATATATATATATATATATATATATATATATATATATATTTTTTTGAGATGATTAGATAAGAGTAAGACATGGATTGGAGAGTTTAAACTAGTAATTTCTTTAGAAAAAGGTTGAGATCAAGCATGATACGTTTACGATGCATTTAATTGATGTAATTTGGTTTACGATGGCAAGAAAGTGGATTTGTTTTGGTTAAAACAATCTTAATAAAATTTATACATTTTGGTTTAATCATAAAAAGCATTGTGCTATTTAAAAACATGTCAGGAATGTCAAATAAAGTTATTTCTGTAAGTTCGATTCAGTACTTAGTTTTGTTTCATTAAATTTCAGTTCATTAAAAGTATTTTGGCATTTGGATGTTTTACAGATGATTAACACATAGTGTAGAGGTAGGTTTATATTAGGGACATGTTATAAGTAAGTTAGAATGCAGGAAAAATGTTAACATTCAAGAAAGGGTTACAATACGAACATAATTTGATCATTACTCACATTATATATGGAAGCGGATGTGTGATAAACAAAGTGGTGCATTATAAATATTAAGAATAGTGTATAGAATAATTTTACAGAAAGATATTTACATGCAAATACATTTTTATGTTAGAATTTTGAAAAAGTGTGTTAAACAATATGATTTCTTAAAGTGACTTAAATTTAGACAATACAAGCAAGATGAATATGAAGTATAATAAAGACAGATTTTACAAGTTGTATGGATAACATTTTGATTAATATGAACGTTTTTAAACGCAAATTATTTGTATATTTAGAATAAAGTTAGGTTATGTTATAAATTTAATGTTTTTTTACATATTTATAGTTTTTTTTTGATTTAGTTAGGCTTAAAATGGTTTGTTAATGTGATTAATAGGAGGTTTTCCTCATTTTCACATAGTAATTTAACTTGTACAAGGCATTTAAACGCAAATTTTGTGTAATGGAGTTGACTATACAGATTTACTATGGTAAATATAATTTTCCCCTAAATTTTAGATTTTGGACATTTAATGAATGTTTTTCAATACAAATTTTCGTCAGGATTACATATATGTAGTTAATTTAAGTGTAGGTTGTAAGATTATTTAGATATAAGCAATTTTAAGTTAGAATAAGTCATTTCGTAGAATATTTAAGAGAGCTATATCAAGTTGGGTATCGCTTTATGCAGATTTTAACACAGATTTCATTTCGTTTATCAAAATTTAAATCTATAGCTTTATAAGAAAGTTATCGCTTAATTTCTAATTTAGTTAAGTTTTAAAATTTATTTTGACCAATCATAGACATGGTTACATTATTTAAATTTCTAAAAAAAATTGAAAATGTGGTAACCAACAGAAGGGTATAAAAGGAATTGCCCTTGAGCAGAATCTCTCTCTATAATTTTCCAGTTGTTTGCAAAGTTTAAAAAAGTGTAGTGTTTTTGTGCAACAAGTAAGTTAATTAACCTGAATAATTATCGGGAAAATTTAATACAAAGTTAACGGAGAGACAAGAAGTTTAGGAACAATTGTTTTTAAACCTACAGTTGTGATAAAAATAAAGTTAGGTTACCGATACCTGTTCATATTCGTAAAGTTCATTACGAATTAAATTTCTTATTTGTGACGATTAACGTTTAACGATTTTAAAAATTCGTTTGTTTAATTCAAATTCTGGTTACGTTTTTCCAAAATAAAATTGTAATCATTTTTTTTTCCAATTGATTTTTATTTCTGCTGCGATATTTTAAATAATCAATGTTTGATTCGGAGCCTAAAAAGAAAGTGATATTAATTTAAAGTCTCTACAATCATTAAACCGATAAAGTTGAAAATTCTTAATACAATTAAATAACACCATTATCGATAAAAATTTGTGGTTGGGTGAAACTTATAAAGCTTAGAATAAAAGCGTTTACCAAAACAAAGTGACCATCAACCTGAGGGCCAGTGTGAAGCTATTGGGTGAACTGTAGCAGCGAACTTCGTGTATCAAGAATTTCGATCATCTTGGAAAGTGCTTGCATGTACAAATGGAACCAGCTGTATGAAAACATCCGTTTGCAGAAAGGACTATGCACATGTGAGTCAATTTTTGACCATAACCCTGTTTATTGTATCTTTATTTGTGTGATTCCCTGCACTTATTATTTGTTTATGTATAGGTGTAAATGTTTATGTAATAGTTGTGTAAACACCTGCAAAACAAGCAGAAATTTAGTTTATTTCCATATTTTAAATTTCAATTATCCTATTATAATCACAAATTCAACAAGTCATTATTCAACAAATCTGAAAATTTTGACAATTGAGTTCATTGAATTCATAACGCATGCGTTATAGTATAAATTTTGTTAAGATACATTTAACATATAAGATTTTTTATATAAAGTGGAATCCACATAATATCGAACCAGAAATAATTTCCCTTCAAATTAGAACTCTATCCCCTAATGAGATAAGAGCTAGTCCGGTGCACAAACAAAGTAAAATTATTATATTTTTAATGTTTTACATTTCCATTAATAATTAAATATTCTTTCCTTACATTTAAATAAAATTTACTATATATATATATATATATATATATATATATATATATATATTATATATAATATGGTTTATTAAGTTTTAAATAAGTAATCTTTCAAAATTACATTTTCTTAATTAAAATGTCCCATGAAAAAAAGAGCAGTCAAAATCAAAGTATTTTATACAATTAATTTTTATTATCTAAATTATTAAATTCTATCACCATTTTTATTTTTATTTGTCATATTAAATTTAATAGAATTTCAGATAATAAAACATAAGGGTGTTCCATTTAACTAAAATTCATTTAGTTTTACTAACTTTTTATTTTTTTTTCATATGTAGAATTTTAAGTAAGAGCATTGAAAAAACGTGTTCTTTAAAAATGCACTTTAGTATTACTTTTGTTTTATTATAAGATTTAAATATATTTAATGATATTTAGAAACTTACGGGGTGTGTAATGCAAACTCACCCACACTGTATACAAGCTGGAGTGAGAGTTTCGGACAGAACAGTGAGAAGAACATTAAATAAAAACAACTTGAGGTGAGAATTTATTTTTACAAAAACTTAAATAATGCCAAACCTTAGAGGGCGTCGTACTCTACGTTTTTCTTTATTATCGACCCGGTATAATGTGTAAATTTCAACCCTCAAATAAAATGCTTAGACCATAGAAAATCTACGTGAAACAAGGATTCCAAATCCGCAAAAATCATCAAGAACCGTTAATGCAATGTCAAGTTATAGCATTTTAAAAATTTTGCTACCCAAATTTTATGTTGAGTAGTGTGTGCAAGGCCTAAGGGCCTTAATCCAAAAACTGACAAAAACGTCTAGACATATTGATGTTACCTTGGTAACGAACCATATCGCAACGACCAAAAAAATTTTTTGCGGAAATTTTACTCATACGAACTTTTTGATTTTTTGCATGACTTCATTGATATATCATTGATATAACAAACCTATGGTCTTACGATAAATATACGTCATGCAGCTTAATCCGAAAAAAACTAGCTCTTAAAATTTGTAAGCCACGTTCGAAAATTTTCATTCCTATTGAAAATGTTTAACTTTAAATTTTGCCTAAAAATCACTACGTGTAAGTTCGAGTGGCAGCAGTTTTATATATATATATATATATATATATATATATATATATATATATATATATATATATTTGATAATCAATTATTGGTACATACATAAAATTCTTGAGATATAAAAATTCTAAAATTGTTATTTAAATAACATGCATTTCGACTTTGAGTAACAAATTATTATACGTCAAGTTTGACATATATATTAATTTAATTAATCACACCCACTGATTGCGACTTCATCCGAAATCGAAATATATGTTATTTAAATAACAATTTTAGAATGTTTATATCTCAAGAATTTGATGTGTACCAATTACCAAATATAATATAAAACATCAAATTCTAATAAAATATATATATATATATATATATATATATATATTGTTAACTGTTAAATGTTTGGCATATTTTGATTTGTCTGTGAACTTATATTTGTAACATCTGATGCGTTCTTGGTATCTGATATCAAAGTTCCCAACTGTTTGTCCAATATAAACAGAATTACAGAATGTGCAGTTAGTTTAATATATAAATACCCGACTAATAACAATTTTAGCAGAAATATTTAATTCAAAAATTTGATCTTCTATAGTTATCCACAAAGATATTACCTAAAATGGTAGAAGTTGGACTGCCCATAATGTGATTGTAAGTTTTGATGTTACTGCTATGTTTTCTAAAATACCCCTTCAAGAATGTATGCTTTTATTAAATAATTATTTAATAATATTGTTGAATTAGTTACAAGAGTGGAGTTAACTCAATTATTTGACCTCTCTGTTAATTAAAATTATTTAACGTTCGATAATAAGATTGATATAAAATTGTATTTGGGTTTCATTATGGAGATGATATTTTAGGATGCTTTAAGAGTTCATCAGATTCCATGGATGTTTTTTAACTAATAATAACAATTAACATCCTCACATAAAATTTATACTAGAGAAAGAGCAAAATAAAGCCATTACTTTTATAGATTTAGACAAAAATTGATACACAGAGCAAGTTTGAGTTCTCCATATTCAGAAAACCTTCATATATACACACATTACAATTCCAAGCGCATCATGTTACCATAAAACACATTAGAGAGCTGCATGTAGATCACTAGTACATAGAGCAATGCCTTTACTATTAAATCAAACAAATTTCAATAAAGAAAGATCAATTGTAAAACATGTCTCAAACGCGTACATTTCAAATATAATTGACACTTTAGTTAAAAATCAAGGGTATAAGTTTTCTATCAAACACATTTACCCAGTTAACACAGAACCGTTAAAAAATTAATACATATCTATTACAAATTTTGGAAAAATATCAGAAAAGGTAGCTTACATATTACAAAAGAACAAGAAGTACAGGGTTCCCCATTTTAGACTATACAATTTAAAAGTCGAATAAAAACTTTCTAATCAAAGTAAATTATCTTTTTAATGGACTAGTATGTAGCTTATTCTTTGGGATTTATGACTAAAGTAAATAACAATTCAAGTTTTAAAGATCATGTCTTCCAAATGCCCTCCTTCGACTTCAATGCAATTTTGTATTCTAAGTTCAAAATTTATCATCACTCGGCGAAGCAAATCTCCATTTATTCCTGCAATTTCATTTCGAATCTGCTCCTTCAGCTCCGGAATTGTTGCGGGACGACTTGCAAAAACTTTTTGCTTTAGGTATCCCCAGAGAAAAAAATCGGGGGCCGTTAAATCGGGAGATCTCGGGGGCCAATTCAAATTTCCAAATCGGGAAATTATGCGGCCGTCAAAAAAATCTCGCAAAATTCTCATAGCGTTTCTGGCTGTGTGAGCCGTTGCTCCATCTTGCTGGAATAATATGGCGCCATTTAGTCCTCGTCTAATTAGTTCTGGGATAAGAAACGTTTGCAACATGTTTATGTAGCGTTCGGAATTAACTGTAACAGAACGGTTATTTTCATCCTCAAAAAAATAAAGACCGATACCAAACAACGACTTTTGGACTGTGGAGGTTTTTGGTAAACAGTTCGTGAGGATTTTCTACTCCCCAGTATCTAAAGTTTTGCTTGTTAACAACACCGTCCAAATGAAAATTTGCTTCGTCGCTCATTAGCAAATTATGAATTTCTCCACGATGCTGATGTAAAAATTCTTTACAAAATGTCACCCTCGTTCCTTTGTCTAGATCACTGAGGTTATGCGCCATTTGATATTTATAGGGGTGAAATTTTATATCTTTATGCAGAATTCTGTGGAGACTTCCCTTAGATATTCCTAGGGCAAGTGATTGCCGATTAGCCGATCTCTTAGGACTTCTTGTAAAGGCAGCTCTCACTCGTTCAATATTTTCAGGCGTACGCACCGTTCTTCGACGTCCAGGTTTTTGAATGTTTTCACAGAGCCATTTTCACGCCAATGACGAACCCACGCCGCAATTGTAAAGCGTGTTGGTGCATCGCCCCTATTATTGTTTCCAAACTGCCGTCGAAATGCACGCCGAACTTCTTCAAATGAACCAGTTCTAATGTAGACTTCCACAGAAAACACACGCTCTTGAATCGAATAATTCATAATGCAATGAAAATTGTTAAACTGGAGCAATTATATCGTTTACGTATAACGCATATTTGACAGAAACACTTAAGTCGTTGTTTATAGACAGGCGCCTCCTTGATCTTTAAAACTTGAATTGTTATTTACTTTAGTCATAAATCCCACAGAATAAGCTACATATTAGTCCATTAAAAAGTTAATTTACTTTGATTAGAAAGTTTTTATTTGACTTTTAAATTGTATAGTCTAATATGGGGAACCCAGTATAAAGTAGCTGTCAAATTTAAGAACAATATTCTCAAATTTTTATTTAATGCCAAAGACTCGACTAACGACATTTTGAAATCAGATCTTTATAAAATGAACTGCACATTCTACAATTCTGCTTACATTGGACAAACACTTACTACACTTATTAGACCCAAAGAACGCATTAGATGTTACAAACGCACAGACAAATCAAATTATCCCAAACTTTTTATAATAATAATAATAATAATAATAATAATAATAATAATAATAATAATAATAGCCTTGTGACTTCACAACACAGCATTAAATTTGTTCATTTTGTGATAAAAAAGGCAAATTAGATGTTTTGAAAGCATTGGGAATTTATAAACATACAGAAAGGTACCTTTAACGAACGCGCAGGTTGATCTTATATATAGACTCACCTTTAACAGATATTGTAGATACAGAATTATAATATACGTCAAGTTTTCTGTGTTGTCTTAAAGATTTATTACCATAACTACTTGTTAGTTGTTTCACTTATATACTTTCTCTTGATATTTATATTGTTGTAAGTTCCTTTTTGGCTTACGTCTACTTTTAAATTATGGTCCGCGGTTCTAGCTCAAGTCAAAGGTTGAATAGACGGTTCGTTAAATAAGGGTAATCGTTTGCTACCAGACTCTTCACTCTTATCAATAAACACTAAAACAGTTTGATACTTGTATTGTCCTATACAAATGTAGTCTCTAAGTATGCACACTTAAAAATAATTTATACATTCGATATTATTCTATGGGTATAAGGCTAACAAATAAAGATACTCAAAATCAAAATAAAACGTCCACCAACGGTTGGCCCTGGGATTCGATTGATCTTTTTCCTGCGGAAAGTAGCGGCTTCACTGGGTGGATCAGAGAACAGCAGACACCTTGGTGTTCTCTTTAGGTTTGCTGCGAAAGTAATATTAACAGCGTATTTACAAGAAAATCAAAAATGTTCTTAATTTCCTACATAAAGAGAATAAAGAAATAAAAAGAAAAATTAAATAAAAATACGGAAATATTTTGAGTACGTTCCTAACTGGTAGAAATCGAAAGAGGGCATCTGGTTTTATACAGCTATCGTAACGTTATTCCGTGTTGGAAATATTTTTAAAGAGATAAGACCAAGGAGAATTACTATTGGACACTAATCACGGATAATTAAAATATTGTCTAATTGTTTTTCGTAACTAGTAGATATTTTAATACAAGTTTGTGGTGCTTTCTTTGACCTTGTTATCTTTTTTAAGACAGAATTAGAAACGTGTAGAGGGTGGCGGGAGCGAGTACTACTCTGGAATGCGCGTTCCGAGCTTGGTTCAGATAGCGATGGTGGTGGCTACTAGGTGGTTCTCTGACTCGGGGGCGGTGTAGTGTATTAAAAGCGTCGTAAACATTCCGTTTACAGGAGTATTTATTTATAGAAGTGCGCAGGATAACTAAAAGTTTTACGGGTTTTCTGATTAAAGAATGATTAATATAGGATTGATTCTTTAATCAAGCTTATCTCACGACGAGCGAGTTGGTATAGGTTTCAAGACTTCAGATAAGAAGTAAACTGATAGAACTGAAACTGGTGGTTTGCGTTAACTGGGATAAAAGTTTAATACTCCCTTATTTTACATACCCTTTCACGGACTCTGTCGCAATTTACGGAACGGTGGTAACCTAAACATTGGTCTAATCGTGATCGGCTTTATCGCTTTCAACTCATGGACCCTGCACGTTGTGTAAGTGGCCTGGGGCGTTGTGTTTGTGTGAGTTGAGTATAGTTGTTTGTGATGTACTGAATATAGATTAATAGATTCTGGGCTGTTAGTCGGTTGCGCTGTTTAAACCCTGGGGTCGGCAGAATTTAGTCGGGCAGCCTTTCTGACCGACTGTGTAAGTTGAAAACTACGTCGGGAATAACCATCCGGCATGGCGTTATCCAAAAATGTATGGGTAGGGTTGTAACATAAAACTTACATGCAAATGACCACGGGCCCAGGTGTTTATGAATATTCTAAGGCGGGCGGATTTGAGTGAACGACTGAAGAGTAGTCATGATAACGATAGCGTTTGTAGCGCACCTCGCGATTTTTTTGAAATTGAAAGGCGGGAACGGCTTGCGGTGGTGACGCTAATTCAGAGATTGGTTGTTGTCCAGTGGGACTGGATGGGACTCTGGCGTAGAAAAATTCTTAACATTTTCGAAACAACGTCAGAGGAGATAAAGAGATAAAGTGTTGAATTTTGTTCAGCATTTGTAATACACGTTGAATAGCATCTAACTTGACTGTTATAAAATTGTGTAGTAATTCATTTTAGGTTAAAAATTGTGTATCATTCGAAGAATATTTAACTTGCATACTTATAGGTGTTCATAAGTAAAGGTAATATCAATCGATAGCTTCTAATACTCTAAAACAATATTGTGATTCTACCATCGATTTTTGTCAATTGCATTTTTTTACATCCGCTGAATACCTAAAAATCATTCATCTGCATTCAGCCGAAATTTATTTTTGAAAACCATGAAGGATAATTAAGAAAATACAGAAGGTAAGTGTAATTGAAAGTTGTATAATAAGCTATTCTGGTTTAATAACATTTTTCTGAAAACTAGTGTATAAAAAAATTTAATTTACTTATAATAAAATGTTGAAAATGTCTCCCACCCATTTCTACACTTTTTAATTCATTTTATATTGTTGCCAACGTTTTCTAAAATATAAGGATTTACATTTATTTCAACAGTTTTTTCACTAGTATGTTGTCGTAACTCTTCAAGGTTATTTAATGGCACTTAGATACAGTATTTTTTAAATAAAGACACAAAAATGTCACATGGACTTAAATCACATGATCTGGCAGTTTAATTTATAAAAGAAATTCCACGGAGCGTAGTAGCAAATGTGTGTAGCGTTGTGGGTACTAACCCAATGTAGGATTATCATCGGGTAGTTCATTGTCAAATCCAGCTAATATTTCGTCACAATAACGTGCTGACGTCATTGACCCTAAAAATTTAAATGTAGATCATTACAACCATCATGCATAAATAATACACTCGCTTCGCTCGCTCGCGATCATAATAATGCACAATTTTAAACTTTGTTATATACGAGTATTCAAACAGTACACAAAATCAGACAGAAAGCGTTATTTCATGTGAAATTGTCCACCCTTATTGCATAATATACTATTATATTATATCACATAAAATTCTTATCTTTTAGGTACTAATTGTGTATGTTTTATTTAGCTGTGTATAAATTTATACGTTGCGATAACAATTACAGTTATCGTCCTCAGTAAATGCTCTTGTGTTTAAGAATTATTTAGGATGTCAAAATACATTTATGAAGTATGAAAATTGAAAACGCGTTTTCAATTTTTATATTTCATAAATTTATTTGGACATCTTAAATAATTCGTAAAGGTATTGCCATTTACTAAGAGCGATAACTGTTATCGAAACGTATAAATTCTTATATAAACATAAATACGAGATTAAGTACCTAAAAGATAAGTATTTTAATTATAATGCTTTGATCGCTTTGAAAAAATTGAATAATTCGACTACAAGTTGCGGCCTATAGTCTAACCTTCAGTAGATATAAAACGAGTTGCGTGATTAAGAACATTTGAGAAATAAAGTGTGTCTGTTAGTTTGCCACACGCTGAAACGAAAACTTGTTTTTTTAACAAAAGTCATCCTAATCTCTTGATGTTGCCACACTATTTTCGTATAGTGCGTAACAAATAAATGCTGAGTGCTACAAGCACTTGTTAAGCAACACTATTTTCTATCTGAAGAGATATTAGTAATTTTACACATATTCTACTCAGTAAAAAGGCAGGGAAGTTTAGTTGAACTTAATAAATGATTAATGGAGAGAGTAATCCTCTTGCTGCTATAAACCTATAGCAGCAAACTTTGTAATTAAAACTTTTAGGTAAGAGGTACAGTTAAGCATGCATTAGCTATAAAAAAGTGTGAACTGTTCTGTGCACCATATTAATGTGCGAAAATTAATATTAGTTGCGACTAATGGAAAGTGTTTAAAAGAAAGGTAAGTACATGATAAGGTAAAAAAAATTTTCGTTTGCAAAAATGATGGTTGATCGCAATTGAGGGGATGCTACATTAGAACAAAAAAGAACATTACCGTAATGGCGAGAAAGTCTTCTGTATGTAAATATAGGAATTGAACTTAATTCATAAGTCATAGTGATAAAATAGTATTTTCCATGTAATATTAGATACAAAAATTAAACATCATAAAATAAAAAACGGGGGAGAGCTTTTGTTGCAAATTCACCAAGCTAAAATTACTATCTTGCCAGCTGACTTTGGTAAACTTATTTGATGAATTAAAAGGAATTATACTTAATTCATCAATTTTATTCACTTTTGCGTGACTAGTTTTGATTGGCGCTTCAAAGAACATTGGATATTGGTAATGGATAACAACTAGACCTTTGCTAGATTAACCATTTTTAGACCTCTTTGATTGAAATGACGCTAAAATCATCTTCAACGCGCATACTCGTCGAACCCTAACAGTAAATATACTATAAAAAACAAATTTAATAAATCATGCATTAGGAGCAGGATTTAGTAGTTTTATACGTTTCGCCAGCTATTCCAGCAATCGTCGTGAGTAAAACAAAATTGTTTTATTAATAACTGTTAATATTAATTTCTTGATAGCATTAAGCAAGATCTTACGAGCTGTACGACACTAGAACGAGTTTCAAGCTACCGTATGGCGTTGAACAATTGCTACGATTATGCATAATTTATTCATATTTTCTATTTACTAAATATAACAAGCCAACCAATGCCAGCCAATGTTTGTTCAGCTCAGTGTGCATAATCTATAAAACTCCTTTTTATTTTCAAATCACGAAGACAACCAACCAAAACCGTAGACAGCTGTTGGTCATTTTCCACTTCTAAAGTGAACTTGGGAAGCACGTCGCCTCTAATTAAACCCCACTGCGAGAATAACACGAATTTTACAATTTTACAAAAACCACGCTAACCCACCCCCAAGGACCACAGACACTCACAAACTGAGCTGTTGCCGCTACTTTATCACACACACACCCACGCAACCAAGCACGCACTCAAGCTCGCACGCACGTTCGCCAAACACGCACACATACGCACACACACACATACACACAAACACACAAAATCACACACACGCACACGCACGCACGCAAGCGGCCGCCCACACGCCCACGCACACGCACATGCACACGCACGCACGCACACGCACACGCACACGCACACGCACACGCACGCGCACGCGCACGCACACACACACACACACGAACACACGCACACGCACGCACACGGCCGCCCACACGCACACGCACACGCACACGCACACGCACACGCACACGACACGCACACGCACGCGCACACGCACACGCGGAAGCACACGCACACGCACCGCACACGCACACGCACACGCACACACAAACACGCACGCACGCACACACCACGAACAGCTACACGTACACGACAACTTCCAACACATCTACAATATTCACTACATATACTACACGTACACACACCTCAACCACCGAGCACAAATCTAACAAATCTATACAACGACCTTTGCTACTCACTCCAGCAATCCCAGTCGTCCCTACACGATTTCACTTTTCGAGACATTTCATGCCCCTTAAATCCTTAAGCTCTCCTTAGAAAAACGTCGCTTCCCTTACAAGATGATACGCACTATTTTAGTGACCCTACCGTAATCCTCCAATAGTTATATTTCCCCCGTCCTTAGGCCATAATACCCCGAGCAGCCTCCTTTTTGTGCGTGATCTGTCACTTAGATAGGACAACTTGGCCGAGATCCTTCATCCGTTAGCTTTACCTTCGGTCAACCAATCATTTCGAAGGCTACACATTCCTCAACATCCTTCAAGCACCTATGATTTCCTTCTCGTGCATCGCGACAATTTTTGGCTACCGTTGCCTGAATGCAAGTTTTGGATTTCTGTTATTTATAAACATATTTACATTATTTGTGTATAAAGGTAGTTTTTTTTCAACAATTAAATTTTAGTGGATATTTTATAATGGGTATACATATCATTTGTTTTATGCACACCACGGATTTGAGCATTATTTTCGTTCCGTCTCCCTTCCAATCCACATCTAACAGATATAAAGATTCCTCTTTTGCACAAAGAAAATTTTGAACCGTTTGAAATTGAATATAGATACGGATATGTTTCACGTTGAAGGAACGGTGGTGAAGTGCGAGTTCAAAATGGTGTGCATGTAGTACGTTAGATGACGCAATACGTTACCTTAAAGAAACATTTGAGTTGGAGATACCTTTTGTTTTTGTCTCATTAAATATAGAAGCAAAACACATCACGTACGCTGTTTAGTTATGCCAAGAAGCGAGATATTTTCTCCTATCCGTCGTCCTTACTCAATCTACAAAAGGGCACTCGTTACAACTCAAAATTAGTACTGAAATATCAGAAAGGCGCCACCTGACTCAATTTATAAACTAATTACGTCATGAACTGGATCTCAATGTCCGCATAAGTCAGGAATGTGAACCGTCCACTCAAAATTCTACAAGCTTACACAATTTCCGAAAATTTCTCGTATCTATCGAGTGCTCGAGTCATCGCAACGCTCACCTTAATTTTTGGTTCAAAGCTTTCTTAATTTGCAATCTTACTTTCTTCAATTTCTCAGTAAATTCTAGAACTTGATTAGGTACTTAAACCAAAAAATGTACGTTAACACACTAAAACCTTCACAACATCAAACTATACTGATAAAAAGTTATTCTGGAAATCTCTGCTTAAATATCGTAAAAATTCACCAAGGAAATAAAATGATCTGAACTGAATATCTCAACTTAAAAACTTAAAAACTTAAAGATTTACCGTTAACTTAGTTTCAACTCTCTATAAAACTTTACGTTGAAATTAAATAAGTAGCTTATGTTATTCAAACTCAAAAAAAGAAATAACTTTTACTTAATCAATCGCAAAATATTACTCAACCATAAATGTTTTAAATCTGAAAAACCTGAACGTGCTCTAATTTAGAACTCACAAACAAACGCAAACATTCTTAAAATAATCTACACTAAAATAAAATGTAGGAACAAAATATACAAATATAAGCGTGCCAGTTTAAAGCACTGAACGCATAGTACAAGAAAAATGCCAAGGGAATTCGCCCAAAAAGTAGCAAACATGAAAGTACCAAGTTTCGCAACAAAAGGTAATAAAATTAGTTACCTTTTGTTACGTTTCAATATAAAAAAAGAAAGCATAAAGTTCAGCAAAGATGTCAAATTCTGCAAGATTATTCTGCATAGCTGTCAATAAAATTCAATTTTAAAAACAACAAACAGAAAGGAAATGAATGGTACGCAAATTCATACTACAAATCCTTACCCCTACGGTATTTCACATTAAAATATACAAAATCTACAAAATATACATATTTCCCGTAATCAAAAGGGAAACAAAAATCAAATAAGCAATAGAACAGTTCTCCCTCTTGCGTTTGGTTAATAAAAATTTCATGCAGCATTGCCTCAGTTCCAATTATTTAATCTTCAAGTTTCAACACAACGTTGCCCTTTTCTAACAAACTTTACTCCTGTATCACTTAAAATTCAAAACAACGAAAGTCCTATTATTGTATGAAATCCTAGCACGACCTTAAACAAAATACAAGTTTTCGCAAGAATCTCTACTCAACTCTCAACGGTTTAGGATACATAACTGTACAGAAAGGCTGGGCCTAAAATGAAGAACCGTACACTCCACTATTTCCAAAATACACTAAGCTCTTCATACAATAATAACGAGTTGTTGACATCGCAAATAATCAAAACACGCATATTTCGACACGCTTTCAATAAAGCCGCAACAAATTACTGTGACGTCACCATTTTCTATATTCAGTCCACTTCACACACTACAAACAACTTCTGCTACTCCACTAACCCCCAGCCCTTAGACCTAGACCTCTTACAATTAGTATTCAACTATTTGTTTTCTACATTCAAATTTGAACTTTGATTCTCAAAATCTGTACATCGACTGAATAACGAATATCGTTTCTTCACAAAAATGCATGCATACCAACGAACTCACACTTCATATCTTACTTTAACTCATGCATACAAACAAGGAATGCTGAAAGCGATAACCAACTTGCATAATTCCAAACTCAAGACTTCTCGTTTTATCAGAACGACTGTAATTTAATACTTACATTACCGCAACTAAAGCAGTTAAACTGAAATTTTCACAACACATGTTCTCTCTCTCTCTCTCTCTCTCTCTCTCTCTCTCTCTCTCTCGGTCTCTCTCTTTCTGTCTTTCTTGACAACAAGTAAGAGCGGGATGCGTAAAAAATTCTTAAATATTAAGGCGCAACCCACATGAACAGATAAAATCATACTGCTGACCTCAGTATAGGCATCTACCGAAATAGCAATATAAAAGCTCATTATAAATTTTACATATTCAAACAATTGTTAGATTTGCAATAGAATTTCAACCCACAAAACAGCAAGCGCTGAATTTGTCCTCTATCATTCTAAATTTATAATAAATGCTTTACACATACGCAATCACCTATTAGCACACGAGTGGCAAACGTCCACTGCACTTGACCCTGACCAAAATTGAGTCAACTTCCATTACACTGGACCTTGACTTTCCACCTTTAAGTATTCATCAAATTAGTAATAGTACAAACATGTATGTGAACGAATTACATAAGCTGTAATATTTTCCTGAAAATTCTGAGAACTTGTAGAAAATATTATATGATACACATGAATAAAAAAAATTTATGCGCTCACAAACATAATTTTTTTGTAAAGAAAATAGCTATTAATTTGTGCTTGAAATTACAATACAATTTCATAAACTGAAATATGTTGCTAAGGTTACATTTTAACCGCTTGCTGCTTACTACTGACTTAGATTAACCTAGCAAAAGGCGATGGTACACAAGCCCTTTTCACGGCTGTACGACGAGGACAAGAGGTGAGGCACGCATGCCAAAAATTATGTTTACGTCATTTGATTATATTAATTTAGATCCGTTTTTATCTAAGACTCCTGGGCATATAGAATGTAAATTAAAGATAAAAATGATTATTTAACCTTAAAACTTTAATGTTTGAAATAAATTCAATGAAATGCATGTTTATTTAGTAACGTATATATAAGTATATATATATATATATATATATATATATATATATATATATATATATATATATATATATATATATATATAAGTATTTTAACAGCTCAATTAGCTTTTATTATGCATAATTATCGCTAACGCAGAGCAAATTTTTAAAATAAACATGTGAATAATGTGTTGCTTAAATAAACCCGTGTATGTTACATAAATATATTTGTAAAAATTTAAAAAATTCTCTGATGAAAATTTTCCAACCAAAAAAAATATCTTCTCGAATCTGCTCTTTATTCACGCATCTGCACTCCAGTTCAGTATTTTATATTAATCTGTAAAATTATTAATGTTGGTGCTTTGCGATATCTTAGCTATAAGTAAAAGTTTCAAATACACAATCGGTTGATGTTAGTAATGAATTTCATCATTTTCATACCACATGCATAATTGAATACCATTAAATTTATCTGCACTATTAAATGGAATAAATAGTTGGTTGAAAATCAGAATTATTTCGAAACGCAAGATATTTTTTTGGTTGTAACAATGCTACCTCACTCTTTTTAAATTTCCATGGCCTGCTCTAATGCAAAATAAGACTGAACAAAGTATATACAAAGATTTTTTAAACTTGATTGTGGAAAGCGTTTAAAGACGTATTAAGCGCAACTAAAGAATAAAATGAAAATTAAAAAAAAGTGTTCATATTAAATGTTGACTTTCGTTTGAAGTATTAATTTTTTATTTACTGTATTTTATTAAATATTTTCATTTTATCTAAGCACTGACTTTCCAACATTAATGGAAATCAGCAGCAAAGTAACGCTGGTTTTAGCCCAGATTGGGTAATTGCATGTATAAGAGGGGCAGCATTTCGGGAAATTACATGAGAGTGAGAGAAGACAATATATATTAGTGTTCATAGTTCATACGTCACAACTTCAAGGTCAGGTGGTCTCGTGGGAGTTCATTCACTTTAACGTAGCCCAAGGATATTTTGGGGGATCCTTGATCATTATTAGAATTATATTGGTCAACAGCTTTAAAATGGGACAAGATTATTTTTGGTGCCATTGAACCGATATTCAATTCAGCCATGTTACCTATGTAATACATTAGAATTAATATCGATGCAGAAATTTTAAATAGCTTGTATAATGGAAAATGCTAGACATATGCTAGCGTAGCCGTAACCGCATAATTCCAATCAAACAGTAGTACTTAACTGGCGTCACCATTATATTGTAAAAAAACACCTTAAAAGTTGATACTCAAACCCTTTGGGGTCAAAAAAGCATTCGATAAGCTTTTAAAATATAAGCTTACTGGTTTTAAATAAACATACTTGAATTAGTCATCAGGTCAGGTTACAGTTGGGGGTTTAGAAATTTTTCCAATACCATGGTAGGTATTTAGATTAAAAATTTAAAAGTGATTAGTTATTCACTAAGAGTGGGATAATTAATATGACGGAATGATTTTCTTGGTCGTTAAAATATAGTTCAGTAGAGAATTTAGGGCAGGTGAGCTCATGGTAAAAGGGGCGGCTTAGAGCGAAAGTTGGATACTGTGGAGGTTTTGTAAAAGCAGTATCGGGTAACGCCAATAATAGCATTTCGCCTCAGCTAATTCTTTTTTGGAAGGTACGCCGTTGACAATCCTGGGTAATGTGGTTGAGTTAAAGCAGTACTGTAAAACCGGATGACTGACTCACTTTTGAAGTTAAATGCAGATATCGGTATTCTTAATATATGTTTTTTTTTATTTACTTGCATTTGAGTCTTTAGCTACGTTTTTACAAAAATTATATAAACACACGAAGCGGTTATTATTTTATTGCAAAAAAAAATAAAAATATAATGTGCAAAGTCACCGGCCAGTTTCGAGTGACTTTGTCCCACAACACATTTTACATTTATTCTCTGTGGTTATTATTGTTTGGGCTAAAGTTACTCTAGAAGGTTATACGGAAACACAAAATGAACAAGAAACCCCACGTACGGTACTAGGTACAAAAACAACATCATTTCTTAACGAAAAATTAATAATAAAGAACAATAAAACTATTTCCAATATAACTAATACTTTTTCCTACAGATCTGGAAAGAAATATTCGTTCTGTCCAAGATCCAATGGCTGCATAAGATAAACATAAGTCAAGTGATTGGATTTTCTTATGGGACTTTGGGCCATTGACACAAATTTCTTTCACCCAGTATCATCAGGCGCACCCAACCATAACAGTTATTATCCCTTAAATATCCTTCGAACCTTCCTGGAGAGCGGTTTAAGTTGTCAGATGTAATTACGAAGTCTCCAATGGAAAAGTCTTCTGCATCTGAATCATCCCTATAGCTCACATTAGATTCAGAATCATGCGTGGTTTCTCCAATATCCTCTAAACGTTTTTTTTTTACTGTTTTTTGTTTACGCAGTTCATTAAACCAGCTACAGCACCGTCCCCCTCAATGGTAGCTTGTTCGCATCCATTTTGATATAGCTTACTGTCCGGTACAACTTCGTTATTAACCTCTCCGAGAACGTCACTCCATTGTAAATTTTCTTTCTCCTTTTCTGAAGACTTTGGCTTGATTACTAGATTCACTTTTTTTTTCTTTGACGTCCTTTCAGTTTTTTCTTTGATGTTACTTTTTGCTGTCATTCCAGTTTTTGTTTTTGACTTTTTTTCAGTGCAATTTTTAACAGTGAAGTGAACCAACCAGTCTTCGAAACAAGCTGTGTCGAACCTTCGGCTTTTCAATCTACTGTACCGTGCACCATTTGGACCGTTTTCTACCCAAGTTGACCACAGTTTATCTGATTTATATACGATGTATAAAGGTAGCATTTCGCCAGCAGCATTGATGTTGCCAATTTACTACTGTAAATTTATTATTCTTTCAGGATATTTACTCTCACGTTTTGTTAGAATTTTTTTTCTTCCGGGGTCATCGCTTAAATTAGTTTCACCGTAATTCCAAATGTTATTGGCTGGGACATTGACAAGTTCATTCTGTAAGTGGTTAAAGTAATCTTTTATAGTGACTTCACTGATTTCCGCTGTCGAACGTTTTATATTGCTTGCAAAACGTTTCGGTAATATCGAAATTCTTTTAATGAATACATTTGACCAGTCTTTTCCTGGCAAGTTATTTTTAAATCGCTCAACATTACGGCCGTAGCGATCCAAAAAATTTTTCACTGTATTTCGTAAATCCGTCGGATCCAATGGAAATCCATATGAATATAAGGCACAATATAGGAGCCTTCGTAAAAGTTGCCTGACGAGCATAAAGTTTTACATGCCTATCTTCAATTTATTTTTTATAGTACCAAATGGCACTCCGAATTCTATTGCAGCTTTTCTTTGAGATAGTACTGTATTTGGTGCAAACCGTCGTGTGCAGTTCATCGTATTCGTGGGATGATTGCTATTATACCTAACAATGGAGAAATGTGGCAAGTAAGTAGATTTTTTATCACTTTGATAAAATACCTGCAACCGAAGTTTGAATGATGAGTGGTACTGCAATAAAAAGGTCCTTTGTACATGTTCATGATGCACATAGCAAATGGAATTAGAGAGAAGTGAAGAGTATACTGGCCTTTCATGCAATTACCGGAAGCGATCTTACATCACATCTGTCATCCATTGCCAAAAAAGCGACTTTTAAAGTGCTTCAAACGGACTATTCTCGCTTGTCACCGTACCTCTCAGTGAAGTAGCTGTATCTTGTACAAAAATGTTTGTGACAAAAGTGTACAAGGTTTGTATACTGTTTGTTTCAGTAAATGTAGATTACCTGCTTATAGACGTCGACGCAGCTGACTCAATCGTTTCAACCGACGTTGCACTTCATGCCTAGTGTGGTAAAGTAAAATACCCAGAATCTCTTCGACCGACCAGCGCTGCACTTTTAGAATATATTAAACGAAGTCACTACCAAACTTCGGTTTGGTAAAACGCTCATCTCTCTAACCCCGTCCTGTCACCGATCACTGAGTGCGGATAAAAGGAAGATGCAAAGGGCTATATCAAAATTCTCATAACGCTTGAACCAATTTCGAAAGCTGTCACTGATATTACTTTTCGTGGTTGCAAAAACGATGGTTTCACAAAGCTTTGTGAATGCCGCAAGGCTAAATTGATTTCACCTCAATGTGTTTCTCTTCTGCGTTTTGTACAAATATTAAAAAAGACGATTAAATGAGCAGTGTTATTACAAAAAGTCTAGTATGGTTACTATAGATAATGAATCTTTACCTACTCGTTCGATATATTTATATTTTTGTATTCAACAATGTGTAAGGAGTAGCAGTAGCAGCTTCACATCCTACTTCTATTTATAATAAGATCAAATGCCAGACGACTGCTAAACGCGAGAGAATTCCACTAAAAATGATGATTTTTTCACAGTATTTCCTGTGCTAAAATCGGGTAAATAGTTTCTTGAACAGAGTGAAACAATTGTTATCGCATTCTACGACAGAAATAACACCATAAACGATGTTTAGATGAAAAACATTGGTCCCAGGAGTAAAAATATCGTGGTATTGAGGAAACGTCCGCCATCTTAAATTTTGAGAAATCCGTGTCAACCCCAAAAGTTTACTTGTTTATTAGGTACAATTTAGTAAGAATAGTTCATTTGGCAAAATGTTACCCAAAATCAACAGTCACATAACAAGCAAGTGTGATAATATACTGACTTATAAGCTTCTAACACAATGCTGTAACTGTAACTATTCTTGAACTTCTAATTCTATGCGTTAAGTAAAGACAATATAAAACCCTCATAAATATGATATTAATGTTAGGTTTCCGTAAATATTTGAGCCTACTTCACAAAAAAAATCTATGTATACTGGAGTAATGCGGCGGTTTTAGTCGCAGAATTTACTTCTCCGGTGCATACAACGCTTGTTGCACGACCATACATATTTAATCTTAATCAAGTTAAGCAGTCCTTTCCATCAGTGTTAATTGTTCAGAATTACATTACAGCTTTACTTTTATCTGTCCTGGTGGCAAAAACTATAATCTTAGTTAAATAACTGCCCATTTATGTTTTATTAGGGATTATAGTAAAACCTTAACAGCACGTCCTGTAGATACACGTTTATCGAATTTACCTCGATGATGGCTGTTAAAAAGGCCACATAGCTACCGTTTAACAACCAGATTTTTTCTATCTACATTACAGTCTTTCAAACAAACATAGTTTCATAACCATTAGATTGTCGCAGAATGCGTTTGTATTCGGGAAAAGTAAATCATAATTGCTACTCACTAGTCAGCTCCCATTTCCCTGTGTAACTAACATTACCAATATCAGTAATTTCCCATAATGAGAGTCCAAATCTTTCGTTAGTAGGCTTTACGTTTGTTGCAATTAAGCTAATAATAGGTAATAAACATTTTTTTGGACATCATGTTATTTGGGTTGTCTTCGTCTGGATAGGAGTAGTGGGGCTTGTTAACTAATCTGAATTAATACATCCATCCTTCTTATATTGCCTCTAGCCAAAGAGAGCAATCACTTTTGCATAGACATAAACGTTACAACCGGTGAGGATAGGTTAATGAAACCTGCTTCCGATTTGTTTCTATGTGATATTAAAAACATGATATGTAACTAGTAGCCATATATATGTACCGAGCTCGAGGTCAACTCATGGAAACCAGTTATCGGTATGGTTTCAAGTGAACTTTCATAATTATAGTGCAGAGAAAGTGTTATAATATTTAATTATTATTTCAATGATTAAAAAACGATCCCCTCAAATATTTCATTTTTATATCGATTAACCCCATCCTACTATTTTTATGATACAAATGGTTCCATGTGCAATATTAATAGAGACATAAAGTG
The DNA here is from genome assembly GCA_036346205.1 of Vesta saturnalis. NCBI lineage: Eukaryota > Metazoa > Arthropoda > Insecta > Coleoptera > Lampyridae > Vesta > Vesta saturnalis. The sequence goes on along the minus strand of JARFJB010001727.1, from coordinate 3,776,281 downwards.
CATTGGTTTTAGCTTATTAATACGTTTTTATTGTGTACAGTGGTGTAGTGGGGTAGTGAATTTTACGTAATTTTTACGCCAATGGAGTAAATTTATTTTTTTTATTAAAATACGAAACCTTGATGTTTTTCAGATAAAAAAGGTATACTATGTCTAAATCAATAACTTTAATAGTTTCTAAGATATTTGCATTTTTAGGTATTTATTACCAACTGCTTAGGCAGGTTATTAACTTTCACACCCTATATCTCGAAAACGAAGCACTATTGGACTTACGTCTATATGAAATGTTTGTGTTAAAATGATTAAATCTATCATTTCCTGAAGTCACGTGTATTGTTCCCGAAACACTGATTTTCACGTTTTGATGTTTCCCAAATACTACAGAATAATAATAACCTGTCTAAGCGTTGGTAATAAATACTTAAAAATGCAAATATCTTAGAAATTGTTAGTTATCGATTTAGACAAAGTATACATTTTTTATCTGAGATGACTTGAGTATCACCTGGTAAGTCTTTGAACATTTTTCTTTGTTTCCAAATTAGGTGCTATATTAAATTGTAAGTTTAATTATAACATTATGTTTCATATTGTTTTATAATATATTTTCCTTTGACGGCAGATATTTGAGGTTTAATCTAACTTTTACCATTGTTACTGTATTTAATGTTAACTTTAATTAATTGGTCCTAAAAGTGGGCAGTTGGGGTCGGTAGCGCTGACAGGATCATTATCGTTATTTGTTAATGCCCTTCAATTGAATAGAAGTGAAATTTAAAAAATAGGAAAGCTGAGTTTCACGACAACAATGAAAACAGATTTGATTAGTTTAAAATGGCAATAATATGCAAGTTGAAACCTAAATTATAAACCAAAATAAACAATTTAGTCGACACCTACGAAACTAACCATAAACAGATTGGGGTATGTATTTACATTTTTTAATTAGGTTAACGAATATCCTGTTTTATTTTCGGCACAACTACTATATTCAGCAATCGTACAAAAAATTTTTTTTTCTCGTATGATGCGATGTAAACTAATTAATGTTTCCTTTTCAGCTCTAACATCCTAGAACTTCATATGTGGAAGGCATGGAGTTATACATTGTCCCAAAAAACACAATCGTGTAGGTCACGCTCGTTCCGAATCCTGGTTTAATAGGACTTGCACTGCATTATCGCAAAAGCATAAACTCTATACTAAATGGAAATCAAATAAATCTGTTGAAAATCACGCCGACTATATTTCTGCAAGGAATAGTTGCAAAAGCATCATCACCAAAGCGAAAAAGAGGTTTGAAGAACGTAAATGCAATGAATTAGTCTCATGTCCTTTGGGCAGTTGTAAATTTTGGTCATTAGCTAAAGTAATTAGTAAAAACTTTATTACAACTTCCTTTCCTCCCATGACGTCTTGCGACGGAGCAGTAGTAGCTGATCCTGCTGAAAAATCCAACATCTTTGTCGATTACTTTGTATAAAATTCATGTCTCAATGACTGGTAAAATTGTGCCGTCGCCCAAATCTACCCCATACGCTATGAAACCAATCCACTATCGGTATAAACTCCTAGCATCAATTATCAATAAAGTTGACTCAAACAAGGCGTCTGGACCTGACGGTATTCCAGCTATCGTCCTTAAAAAATGTTACCCCGAGCTAGTACCTGTATTGTCCGAACTATTTTCGATCTCCATGTCATCTGGATGGTTTCCCTCTTCGTGGAAGTTGTCAAATGTCCAAACTATTCCTAAAAAGGGCGCCAAAATCGACCCTCAAACTATCGACCAATAGATATCACTTCCATTCTGCCGAAAATCATGGAAAAACCATCAATCACCAACTACTTTCGTTCCCCGAGTCCAATAAAGTCCTAAACGACCACCAGTATGTGTTTAGACAGTGTCGTTAAACGGGTGACCTCTTATGTGTCACCCAGCTTTAGAATAGCACCTTAGAGAGGTCCGGTAAAACCGCGTAGTAGCTTTAGATATATCAAAGGTTTTTGACCAGGTTTGACACAAGTGCCTGCTTGCCAAGCTCACTTCGTTCGGATTATCTGATACGCTCATCAATTGGATATCCAGCTTTCTTGACAAAAGACGTATACTCGTTGTCGACGATGGCTTCTTTTCGACAGAAACTACTATTAACGCGGGCGTACCCCAAGAATCAGTGATAGCCCTCACACTTTTCCTGCTATACATAAATGAGCTCATTTCCTCAACAACTAACCCGATCGATTGCTTTGCAGACAACAGCACTCTACATTGTAGTTCTTCTCAGTTTTCCCACAACAATAAGTCCAGTCAGGATGTTAAGATGAAAATGGCAGCCTCAATCAACAGTTACTTAGAACGTGTCCTTGAATGGGGAAAGAATAATCTTTTCACGTTCAACGCCGACAAAACCCAGTATTGCCAAGAAAGACAGACTATTTCTTGCTGTAAATATGAATGGCTTAGATCTCAAGTTTTCAAACCATTTCTACAGAGGATGTTCCTGTTTTTCTTCAAACAAAAAATTTAAGGTAGCCATTCATAAACACTTCTCGGCAGCCTAACAATATCCCTACACCGTCCCAGTGTTCGTGAGTGCTTTAACAGATTAGGCAAATCTTAGCCTGTGGAATAATGTTAGTCAAAAAGAATTCATTACTGCTAACTTTCCTTTGTGACGTTATATCTGGCCATATTATTTTGAATGAGAACGACATTGTGAATTTCGAGCCAGAGCAGTTTGTGATTGTTCTTATTTCTAACACTTTCTTTTAGTTTGGTTTTCTATGTTATCTTTTCTTAATGTATGTAAAAATTTTACGCACGCCACTGTCTCAATGTGCTGTCGCTGATGTAGTTTATGATTACTGAAAACTTTTCCTTTACAATTGGTACAAATAAGTATCTACTTTTCTTTTGTGTAATTTTATTCACCTCTTTCGCCAGATTAAAAAGCTTCACATAATTTTGTTTTATTGAAAAGTAAAGTTTAACAAATTTGTATTCTTAATACACGAATATCTTAAATATAAACATAACAACATATTCCCCCGAATGGGATCCGAATCCATGACCTCTTTCTAGGTAATGGAATTCAAATCTCAGTTGAGAGAAAGCGAACAAAGGATCATGGGTTCAAATCGTATTAGAGAGAATATATTTTTATGTGTGTATTTGAAATTTCATTTGAAAACTTCTTCAGGATTTAAAATTAACTTTACAAATAAAAATAAAAAAAAGTTCTTTAGCTTTCCAAAAAAGTCAACATGTGTACTTAATTTTTACAAATAATGAAGATACGTGAATTTTTGTGAGTGCGTGCACTCTCTTTAGTTTCAGTATCGCCAGTGATTTAAATCTTTAAAGTACACATTTTAATTTTTTGTCATTTATACACCTAAATCAGCAGTCATCAAAATCTTGAAAAAAATATGTATTTAATGCTAATTTAAATATCATGCCATTAATTAAGAAAAAATATATGGCAACTAAATTTTATAGAAATTTGTTGAATGTGGCCTCCTTCTTGGTATATGCACTTTTGAAATGTAACTTGTAAGTTCAAAAAAGAATTTTGTAACATTTCTTGTGGAATTTCATCGATAACATTTTTGATGCTTTTTTTATCATATTATTTTGAGGAATAGGGTTATAACACCAATCATTAACATAAACCCATAAAAAAAACATGTACCGACAATTCAGGAGAGTTCGTCGCCACCTATCCCTATCCATTTGGCCCCAAATACCCTACTCATAGAGTCTCTTGCTACTAAACAAAAATTATAAGGTGCATCGTCCTGCTGAAAATATACCTCCTCCATGATACCTTCTTGTTGCAGTTGGGAGTAAAAAAGTTTTCTAGTATTTCTGTATATACTAGACCATTAACTGCTTTTTCAGTAAAGAAGAATGGGCCATAAATTTTGTTTTTGGAAACAGCACACCAGACAATTATTTTCGAAGTATTTCGCTCATATTCGTTCTAGGCTTCTCACTACTCCAGATACGGTAGTTTGTTTACTTTTCCATTTAAATGAAAAGTGTGTAGGTATCGGACCGCGAAAATTTTATTATTGCAACAAACATTTTTTAAATCGCAATTGTTACCGCAGTAGAATAGTTAATTAATGGGGTTTAACATATCTTATTAAATATTAAGTCGTTATTTCAGCGTGGTTTTCAGGATACTTTATTTTTGCACCTAATATTTGGCTAATGGTTGGCAAACATGTCTTTGAGTACTAACAGGTGTAGACTCAAAAGCTGCTTTACTGAAAGGGCGTAACGAATCACTGGAAATTCTGAGGCGCACATTCTTAATGTAAAAATGTCACTAGTTTAGTAAGTAATTACGTCGATACACACTGCAATCAAAGACGTCTTTGTTTAGTACGTTCAAACTTGAGACCTAAATGTAGCGCTCGTTGCGGACGAATGCATATTTTTAAAATTAAGATGTCGTTCAATAATTAATATGAAACTGTTCCAACATAATAATTTTTTTTTTATTACTTTTGAAAAATGGGGGTTGATTACGGGAGTAAATATAGTTAGTTTGAAATTGGGGGAAAAGTTAGTGACAGTTAGTGTCGATCGAGCCAGATCAATTTGGTTAATTAAATACCTTCATTGTAAACAGTTTGTCTTAAAAATATTTCGTGCGTGTACATTTTCTTTTGAATTAGCCAACGCTAATTTGTCTTTTCTTTCGGGTGTTAGTTTTAATATGTTTTTCAAATATTAATCTATAAATAACAATCACCTTTTTTGAAGTTAAACCGCGTATGTTAACGATTTGTATCTACGATCAATTAAAGGAATTCCAGTGTAAGTAGGTATTTTTATATAAATTAAGGCTGGCAGCAAATAATTCTACAAGCCTATATAACATATTAAAAATCGAGCATTGCCTTTCAAAGGTATCTCATTCGCACGCGGGCTTATTACGCTGAAATCTGCTAAAATAATAGACAGTACAGGGCTCTCTCACTCTGGTATTTGTGTGAATTAGCATTGTTGTTTACATTTAAATTTGTGTAGAGGTGGGAGTGGGCGAACGGGTACAGGATACTGCTCGGTTATTAATTGTAATGTGCAATTGCCGAGTGTATACATACTCCTGGGTTCAGATGACCATTAAACACCTCGAATTTTATTTTTATTGTTTTTATTGTTGTATAGATGAATGTGTAACCTGAGAAAGGGGCATTGTATTCTTCTAACGCACTCAACCTTATATATCGGTTACGATGTTATGATCTCTTTACAACTTACCCTTGTAAGGCTTCGTTTTAATGAAATTTTTTGACAGGTTGTTAAGTAGAATTGTTTTCCTGCGAACTAATTTCTCTTTATATGTAATTTATTGTAATTTTACGTATGTATTTTGTGCTTTAGTAGTCACTAAACAATTGTGTGCGTGTAAATTCCCTGTCTATTTGCTTCTGTCCTCGCATTTACATTATTATCATCTGTGCAACTTTAATTTGCCTTTTTGTTTCAAGTGCTTATTTACTTAAAGACCGATTGGTTTTAAAGGACCACATGTTTGGTATTACGATTTTTATTCTGATTATTTATGACACAATTGTGAGTGTGACTATAGGGTTTTTTGTGTTTATGTGTAACTAAACGGATTTTTATTTACTTTTCTCTTAATGTTATATTTTGTAAGCAATTTAACCTGATTTAATGGTGTTTTGGTGTATATTTAACCCTTTCATTGTTTTTTTGTTGTGTTATTTAATTTATTAATGTACTTGTACAATTATTTATTTATGAATGGTGGTTCTTTCCCACAATAGTACATTAACGGGCTGAACCACCATTGCGCAAAGCTCGTTAATTTTAATTTGAGTAGTTTTTTTTACCTGCCCGACATGATGCAATACTTACCTTCTGCAGCCTATCTAATTCAAATAGCACAACGTACCTACCACTAGACGGCCAATTCGTTTGATCAGATTTGAGGTTTGCGAGTAATTAAATATCAGACTTGTAAATAAATTCTAATGTTTTAATTATTGCCAGGAAAGTCAAAGCAAGGCAAGCAATTATTTTGGGTAATAGTAATATTATTGTCAGTAAAGTCAAGATAAATCACTTAGCAATTCTTTTGGTCTTGAATTTGAATTATTGCAAATAAGTTCAAATTACACTTTTCAAGATAGAGTACCTGAGGTACGCTACAAGTGGCCTCAGCAAACATAATCAAATTAACGTCAGGTTCTGTTCGAAAAAGTTTCACACATAATAAGTCTCTCGCTTTATTTTTTTGAAACGTTTGTATCTTTTAAGGCTTTAATTTTAAAACTTTCAAACGGCTTTGTACTTCACTTTTGGATACATTTATTAAATTTGCTGTTTTTCTAATAGAAATTTGATTACTATTTTCAGTTAAGATTTCATTTATAGTTAAGGGACGATCGAAATAATTCGGATTATTCTGATTTTTTAATACTTTCTTTTTCTCAAGTGAACCACTTTCTTCGAATGTCTGATACCATTTGAATACGGAATTTCTAGATGGAAGACGTTTTTCAAAATCTAATCGGAATCTTCTTCTTGTGTGTTGTTATCGAAGGAGCTTTTATAAATAATAATACTGCAGCTACTTTTTCTTGATTTGTGTAAATCATTAGTTGTTTACATTACTTAACATCAAACAAACTCACTTGACAGATAAACCTAATAAACACATGATTTTGACATCACCCTTGATTAATCTCCTTTCATTATCTAAGAATATGTAACAAAAATATGTTTAAAAGTTTTTAAATTAACTCCATTCAAAATAGAAACTTTTCAAGTAATAATTAATGTGTATTTTGATACAAAACTTGTTTAAGCGCCAAAATTTGTTAAATTTCTTTCGATCACAATTCCATGTTAATGTGATTTTCTTAATTAAATTACATACGTATGTATGTAGAAAATTAAACAACCATGCTCTCCACGACCATGTATAAGCGTGGAAAATTTAAGAAAATCAATTAATAACTTTCGGACATTAAAAAGCAACATTTTTAAAACGCCAAATAACTCAGCTTACGAATGTAAAAATATACCGTGTGTTCTATTTAATAAGTCTAGTAATTTTTAGTTGAAAATAGGCAATTTTTTTCCTTGTCCTGTATACTAGACAAATTTTTTAATGTCATTGGGAAAAAAGTTCGAAATCTAAAACTCTGGTTGAAACTGCACACTTCTATCTTATTTCGTTTAGTCAATAATCACGTTTAACTTGTATTCTGATTTATTCTCAGTAACCCGAATTCATGTTTTATTATATAATTAAATTACCTCGAAGAGCAAATACGTTGAACAAACTTTGGCATTTTGAAATGTATCGTCCCACACACCATTCGTATAATGTTATACACCCACGAGTTTGACTTATACATGACGTATAAAGTTCCTATCAATAACGCAAATATGATTTATTGACAAATGCTGCACAGTAAATAAGTTTACATTGCCAAGAAAAGTAGAATTTATTTTTTGTAGATTTATCATAATACATATAAAAATGTATCATAAAAGTGCAATTGGCGAGTATCACTTTATACAAATCGCTTTTAAATTTATTTCTGCTACATCAAACATTTAAGCTTTCGTCGTAAACTAAGGATTTGCCATTCTGCCATATAAATTTAGAAGTTAATACATGAATAAATGGCTATAACAATAAGGTACGGAAACAACTATGTATGCGCATACACATTTTTAGTACTCATTTAATTAACGTACTTACAAAAATGGAAGTTGTTTAATAATATTATAACAAACAAATCTTAAAAAGAAGATAATTAGATTGAAAAAGATAAAGGAAGTACAAAGAATGTTTGCTTAAGCGTTTTAGTAGGTACAATTTAGAATTGTTCTGCTGTCTGGAAAATTCCTTTGATGTAAAATAACACGTAATTAAGCAAAAATAATAAAGGGAACTGACATTAATTCTAGAAGTAGAAGAATTTACTTTTAATATTGCTAAGAAATTTTTATTAAGGGAGTAAGGAAGTCAGGGACTTTTACATGTATTTCTTGTGGCACACAAATGACACATTATTTCTGAAACGACTTGGCCGATTTTAGCGAAATTTTTCATATACATACTTATTTTAGACCATTTTACAAAGTTATGGTGAAGTATCTTAAGATTAATTCAAAATTGACGTTTTACTAACCATTTTAAGCTTTTTTTATTTTTTTTGGGAACACCTTTCACCATAAACAAAAAAGGACGGGTAGATTTCCAGCTATTTTGCCAACAAAATAAAAAAAAACCACCCCCCCTAACGTATGTAGTTTTGGAGATAGTGGGGCAAATGTAAAAAAAAACATACTTGTCAGGAGACGTAAAAAACTAAACGTGCACTTTTTTTGTTACTCCAAAACAAAAAGAACTTTAAATTTATGGTGTACTTTTTCGTGTTTTTTTTTTTCGTTTTTCACTGGCAACACTGTCCTAACATTTATAATATTAAAGATACTTTAAATAAAAAAAAATTGTTTATCCTGCACATGTTTTGAAAGTATACAGTTTTTAGTGTTTGTTTGTTTTTTCTTCATTAGTTGTTTTGTTTATTACTAATACATTTTATTTTTTATTTTTTTTTAATTTGTTGTAGTTTTTGTAATAACTTTTTTTTAGTAAACAAAAATAACTACTTACTTCAATTTTTATTAAAATATTATAATTAGGAGATGGGAGATAATGGGGTCGTGTACAAGGCAGCACAGCGCTTGGCGAAAGGAACGGAAAGAAAGGAAAGATCACGTATTTCATTCGGGCGAGCTGGTTGAGTTTTCCAAGCTCTTTCGGCCACAGTCATGGATTCCCAGCATATATACATACATTACGTGTATATATATATATATATATATATATATATATATATATATATATATATATTATCAGGGTTATTACAAATGATGTTCATGATTTGAAGTGCACATAAATCTAGTTTTATTTATCATACAAAAAAATAAAATGGTTACATTTTAAGAAAAACTTAAAAAGTTTCATCCCGGGTGCCAAGAATTATAAATGTTCCACATGGAAACCCCTTGTGATACGACAGATGTTAAGCGTCTAATCAAGACAAATTAACTTTCGGAGTGTAAGTGCTCGATGTAGGTGTGTGGGTTATCCGTACCCCATATTATGACATTATGTCTGTTCACGGTACCACACAAGTGGGATGTAGCTTCATCACTAAAGACTAAACATTTTACACAGTTTTAATTTTCCATCAATGTCTACATGTTCTCACAAAAAGAAAGTCTTAGAACTTTGTCCTTTGGTTTTAATGCTTGAAAAAGCTGAAGTTTATAAGGCTTGAAATTTATACGTTTACGTAAATTTTTGCAAACTGTTGGCTGTGGTATACTAAGCTGTTTGCTGCATTTAACAGTAGATTTCTGTGGACTACGCGTAAAACTTTCCCTTACCTGCTCTACAGCGTCATTGCTTACTGACGGCCTTCCAGTTGATTTCTTTTTACAAATGCACCAATTTCTCTTAAAATTCAAGTACCACTGGCGAATAGGGTGATTGCTAGGAGGATCTTCATTAAATTTGGTTCTCGAGTGACGTTACACACTAATAACTGATTGGTTGATGTGATAATCCAAAACATAAAATGCATTCCTGTCTTCAAATTCAGCCATTACACAATTGACAACAATTGACTTTAACAAACAGCTGATACGTACTTAAATCAATGTAAACAAAACTTTATGAGTTTTTCTTTCCAGTGGTACCAACTAAAATGGCCTTAAAACAGGTTAATCCAGTAATATTTATAATTGAAACCGAGAACATCATTTGTAATAACCCTGTATATATATATATATATATATATATATATATATATATATATATATATATATATACAGGGTGTATTTTAAAATCACCGACAAACGAAAACTGAAGATTCTATGATTCAAAATAAGACAAAAATTATCATAAACGCTTTTCCGAAAATGCTTCCTAACCGAGATACACGTTGATTAAAAAATAACTTTTTTAAGATTCTTTTAAGATTAATCAAAAACTGCAAAAGATATTACACTGAGATTTGGTACACCCAAATTTCTGATTAAGTACAATTAATCAGGTGAGTTTGAGTCAACTGGCTCCATCCAGTGGCGTGGAATATGCTAAGTTAATCACTTTAATTAAAAAATAAAACGCACGTCCCTGCTTTTTTTGAAGAAATATTTTTTTGTTAAATTCAACATTTAATTCTACAAATAAAATCATACTTAGTATTTTTTCGATTCGGTTTTTGAAATATTTTGCATTAACATAAACGACTACATTATTCAGTAATAACCAAATTAAATAAATCAGAGATTGCTTTGCATTTGACAGTTACGTATCTTATGTTTGCTAAAATAGTTACATTTACGCGTGTTTTGTAATTCATTATTTGTGTCTGATTACTGTGAAAAAATGAATTATCCCAAACGAGAACTGGTCGATATGCATTTATGTTATGGTAATACTAATTGCAATGCTCGTACAGCTGCTCGACTTTATGAACAAAGATTTCCAAACAGAAGACATTCACATCATACTACGTTTAGAACCGTTCATCGTAACTTCTTAGAGTATGGAAGTTTAAAAGGAAAGAAAAATTCCGGACGAAATACTCGTGTAGCAGTTGAAATTGAGGAACAAATTTTAGATAGAGTTTATGAAAATTCATCAATAAGTACGCGTTTGTTAGGTTTAGAATTTGGTGTGTCGCGTAGCAAGTCTTGGAAAGTTTTACGAGAACAAAATTTACATCCCTTTCACCTACAAAAAGTGCATGCATTATTGCCTGCTGACCATCCTCGTCGAATGAATTTTTGCAAATGGTTTTTAAATAAAAATGCTGAAGATGTACAATTTGTTAGAAACTTATACTTATACTGAAGAGTGTATTTTTTCCCGAAATGGAACAATAAACTTACAGAATTCCCACAAATGGTTAGATGAAAATCAGCATCCAACTGTAGTTACAGCTCACCAACATATATTTAACGAAAATATTTTGATAGGTATACTAGACGATCACCTAATCGGACCTATCCGTTTTCCTGAAAGACTTACTGGCGAATTCTATTTAAATTTTTTGAGAGAAGATTTGCCAGAATTGTTTGACGACGTACCCTTAGATGTTAGAATGAACATGTATTTCATTCATGATGGTGCACCACCACATTCTGCACCAAACGTCAGAGAATTTTTAAATGCATGGTTCCCTGGACGTTCGATAGGACGAGGAAGTGAAGTACCGTGGCCGGCACGATCGCCAGATTTAAACTTTGGAATCGCATCGATGAGGTTAGGTCTACGCCACAAATTTTTCAGCGTATTAGGTTTCATTTTCTAAGAAGAATACAAGCTTGCATTCTAAAGGAAGGAGGACATTTTGAACAATATGTATAAAAATAATTATTATTTTGTTTTTGATTCCTTCAATATCTCTTTAATAATGTATCTAATAATTAACTGCGTTATTTTTTTGTAAAATAAAACAAATTTTGATTTTTATTGAATAATGTGGTCGTTTATGTTAACGCAAAATACTTCAAAAACGGGGTGCCGAATCGAAAAAATACTAAGTATGATTTTATTTGCAGAATTAAATGTTGAATCTATCAAAAAAATATTTCTTCAAAAAACCAGGGGCGTGCGTTTTTTTTTACTTAAACTGATTAACTTAAAATATTCTACGCCACTGGATAAAGTCAGTTGACTCAAACTCATCTGATTAATTGTATTTAATTAGACATTTAGGTGTACAAAATCTCAGTGTAATATCTTTTGTAGTTTTTGAGGAATCTTAAAAAATCCTTAAAAAAAGTATATCTTAATCAACCTGTATCTCGGTTAGGAAGCATTTTCGGAAAAGCGCTTATGATCATTTTTGTCTTATTTTGAATCATAAAATCTCCACTTTTCGTTAAATATATATATATATATATATATATATATATATACGGGGTGTCCCAACGATTTGGGGGTGGAAGATTACACCTATACTGTTGATTTAATAAAAAATCTTATAATAGATTCTTGCAGTCAACAACGAGTAGCATCTTGTAAAAATATTTTTGTGTATACAGGGTGTCCCATTTTCGAGTACTACACTAAACTTGTGTTTTTTTAATGGAACACCCTATATATTTTTATACATTTGAATTCTCTGTTCAATGCTGAGGAAAATTATATGCTATGGGTTTACGACTAACGGTTCCTAAGTTATTGATATTTCTATGTAAAAAAAAAGTAGTCAATTATGTAGGCTTTTGTTCCGCCGTCTTGAAAGATATCAGAGTAAAATTTTGGGATTTGTTTTTCTAATCTGTCTAGTTTTAAGTTCTGCATTCAGATTGAAAACTCTTTTCTTTGCACATACTCGACAAGTTACGTGTTACCAACATAATGGATCACCGCTGTACTATCATAATCGAGTACGACGTTTTTTTACAAAATTGTCGGAAAGATCGCTGGATAGGTCGCGGTGGTCCGATTTTTTGGCTAGCGAGATCACCCGATCTCACTCCTCTAGGCTTTTTATGTGGGGATATGTGAAACAGGAGGTGTATAGGGATTTGCCTACAACACAAGCCAATATGAAACTTCGAATTACTGAGGCTTTTCGAAGTATTCGAAAAAGCTCCCTTCAAAATGTCAAAGCAACCTTTACTAGGCAGTTGACAATGTGCATTGCTGCAAATAGAAACATTCTTGAACATTTAATATAAAATTTGTAATTCATTGAGTTCTTTACTTCCATTTTAAAGTTTAAGTTAAGTTTTAATTTAAAGTTTATAGTTACGCAGTTCTAGGAGTAAATAATTATTAAGCGTTGCTCCTTTATAGTGCAAAATGTTGAATTGTGTCACAAACCTACAGCTTCACGGTTTCATTTTTATTTTTCTTTGAATTATGATATTACATTTATTTTATATTGTGATAAATTCAACAAAATTAATAATGTTTACAATTTTCAACTTTATCACTAAATAATTCAAAAACACTTAGGAACAGGTAGTAAAAAGTGAGTATCTGTCGAAAGCCCGTAAAAAATGCTATTCAAATCTGTAATAAAATACAGGGTGTGCCATTTAAAAAATGAGAAAATTAACATTGAGCAAAATGGACCACTCTGTATATGCAAAGAAAAGAGTCTTCAATCTGAATGCAGAACTTAAAACTAGACAGATTGGAAAAACAAATCCCAAAATTTGACTCTGATATCTTTCAAGATGGCGGAACAGGATCCTACTTAATTGACTACTTTTTTTACACAGAAATATCAATAACTTAGGAACCGTTAGTCGTAAACCCATGGTATCTGATATCATTTTCCTCGGCATTTAACAGAGAATTCAAATGTATAAAAATATATAGGGTGTTCCATTAAAAAAATACAAGTTTAGTGTAGTACTCGAAAATGGGACACCCTTTATATACAAATATATTTTTACAAGATGCACCTCGTTGTTGACTACAATAATCTGTTATAAGATTTTTTATTAAATCAACAGTATAGGCGTAATCTTCACCCCATATATATACATACTGGGTGTCCAAAGTGTCACGCGACGGAAGATTGTGGCTTCGCTGCTGATTTTTCATTAAAATCATTTATACAAAAGTTATATGGTTCCAATACGTGCACAACTTAAAAATATTTTAGCACCTACAGGAGAGAAGGCTCTGTGTGAAACTTTAGCATGTTCAACGTACATCAATTCTCTTATTTCAAATGGAACACCCTGTATATTTTGATATGGGCGAATAGTACTCTTAAAGACCTAACTTTTATCTCAATACACTCATAACGCTAAAATTTACAGTTTTTAAAATATTTCCATTTTTTAAATTTTACTATAATTAGTTTATAACGTAACGATTTAATAGAGTGCCATGATTTCAAGTCACAATACCAGATTAATAATAGTAATAATTAATTTTATTAAATATTTTTAACAATAAACTAAACAAGGTAATATTGAAATAATTAACAAACAATTAACAAGAACAAGAAGTAGGTAAGTCAAACATAATTATGCAAATGTGACACTTAAAAAAATTAAAATAAGGTTCAAACAAGCATCCTCTTTTCTCAATGCACTGATTCAATCGTTGTCTGTAGGGACGTTGTAAATTATGTAACATTTGTTGGGTTACATTACGAAACGCTTGTTGAATTATTTCCCTCATATTTTCTGCAGTAATCGCCAATGTTCTATAAACTTCATTTTAAATGTAGCCCCATAAAAAATAGTCCATGAAAGTCAGATCGGGTGATCTAGCTGGCCACTTGATAGGCCCATAACAACCTATCCAACGATCAGGAAATTGTAGTTGTGACCATAATACCCTTTCCGGCATCTGCTAGTACGGCGGAGTGGCAACGTACAGATATGGTATTTTTCATTTCAGTATTGAATAGACCCCCGCCTCGTTAAGTTATCACCGTCACGGGTTTGTTTGTGCTTCGGCGTAGTAATTGTCGTCACGCGTTGCTTTTTTGTCTGGCGTAGTTGGAAGATTTTCGTTTGGCGAATATATGTTTCAAATTTAGTAAAAATGAATAAATATTTAAGTCAGAACGAATTAGAATCAGAGTTGGAGAACGTATCAGACTTTGAGGCTCGGTCAGTCACTTCCGCTAACGATGATTCAGATGTGAGTAAAACAGAAGACCACATTGATATGTTCATCGAAGACGAAGACATTGAAAGTTCAACTGAGGATGTGTCCAGCTCTGACACAGTAGGTGAAGAATGCGATACTCCATGACATGAATATAAATCAAAGTCAGGAAGAATCTACTTCGCTCGCACACCACGCTCTATGCGGCGACCCGTATCAAATATTTTTCGTAAGCGCCCAGGCCTTCGAAACGAAGGGAAAGTAGAAAATATATTGCAATCGTTCCAAAAATTTTTCATTGAAAAAATATTGCAAAGTTTTGTTTTACATTTTACTGAAGAAACTGGGCTAAGACATTCAGCGGAGCAGCGTATAACGCCACGATTGCTCGAAACACAACTAACACAAATTTTAAGATTTGACGATAAAACCACCAGAGCAGAGATAAAACAGATAAATAAATTTGCACCATTACGTGAAATTTTGGATTCTCTGAACGAGACATTTTTGAGATGTTTTATACCAGGTATGAACGTCGTATTTCGGGACAGATACCCCTTTACGATTTTTATGAAAGAAGATCCCGGTAAATATGGTGTTCTTAAACGAATGCAAGTAAACCTGAAAACAGCACACCAGCATCTAGGGGTCCACAGGGAACAGTAAAACGACTGCTATACCCAATTCAGAATTGTGGCGTAATGTAATAGACAGATATTATATTTCTGTGAATCTAGCAGAAGATCTCGGCCTGACTTTAGTTGCACTCCCCTACAGAATCGCAAACATATTCCAGAAGTACCCAAGAAAACCGAAGGAAGGCATATTCACACAAACATGTTTGCCTTTTCCGAATGAGATCAAATGAGGTGTTGATACCGTAGATCGGATAGGAAAAGATTTACGTCCAAGCGATCGACACGAGATGGCCACTCTCTGGTTTTTCACTCTGTTGGATATTGTATCCATCAGTGCGACTCCCTATTTATTGCTAATTATACGCATTGGAATGAAAATAAAAGCAAGCGCCGTCGTTCGTTTTTGGAAGAATTGGCCCTGTCGCTCCCCCTCATTGCATGGAAAATATACTTGAAGGCAAACTTGTCCAACACCATCCAAAAAGGGAAATGACAATGTCATTTGTGTTGCAAATTAGCAAATTCCAAAAATTAAAAAACTAATAAATTAACAAAAACAACCATAGTTCAAAATGTCAAAAATATGTAAGCGATAAACACAGCAGGAAGTCCAATGTTTGTGAGTCCTGCAATGACGTCAATTACATTGAAGCTGAAGACTGCGAGTAAATTAGAATTCCTTATGTTCTGTTTTATTAATGTTTAGGAATATTTTTGTTTGTTTGTAAAAGCATGACTTTTATTTTGGTTTTAATAAAAACTCATATTTTGGTTAAAATATATGTGGACATTTATTAACTCCCCCCCTCCCATGGTACTCTAAAAAAGGTTTGTCCTGCTAGGGGTAAAAAAGATTAGATTTCTATTGTGCCATTTGCAAACGTAATATGACAATATGGATGCTACAATCAAGAAACGTACTAATAAAAATGGACCTTATCATTTTAAGTTTAACTATAACATTACATTTCATATTATTTTATACTATGTTTTCCTTTCTTACTATATTCAATCTTAATTGTAATTCATCCAAAAGTAGGCAGTTAAAGTCAGGAGGGCTAACAGGGTCATTATCGTTATTTATCGTGACCCTTCAATTAAATGAAAATGAAATTTAAAAAATAGAAAAGTTAAGTTATCACAATTCACGACAATAATAAAACAGATTTGATTAGTTTAAAATGACTATAATATGCAAGTTGAAACATTAATTATAAACCAAAATAAACAAATTACTTTAATCTTAACACCTTGTTCTTCACAAATATACGAAATTCCATGTAGAAGTTGTCAACGTTCTTACATTGGGCAATCTAGTAGAAGATTATATGTACGTACAGAAGAATATCAGTTGGCAATGAAGCAACATATAACATCAAACTCATTGGCAACCCATTATCTCGACATTGGACTTATCGACGTTAACCAAATAAAATTACTCGATAATAGATCTCGAATTTAACCAATTTGGAAACCACTGATTAAAAAAATTACCCAATGAAAATTAACAGCACACATCCACTTGGCATCTAACGATAATATTACATCTACTAAACCTTAACACAGGAGCTACGACCAAATTACAAATTACAAATCCCCACAAAAAAATGTATGATCCGGGATCTAGATGGCCAAGATATTGGCCCTCTCCTGCCAATCCATTTATTTGGAAATTGCAAATTTAGATGATTACGCACAACACCACTAAAATGGGCAGGCACTCCATCCAATTGAATCCACAGTTGCCGAAAAACTTGAAGCGGTAAATTATCAAGCTAATCTTGTAAATCGTTTTCCAAGGTTATCATAATATCGTTTAAATCCCAATCTAAAACCAATGTTCAATCACTTTACGTTATATAATCTATCTGGGTTCAATAATGTTATCTAAATACAGGTTTAACGCTGCCAAACATTTTCTATCAAACTGTAAACAAGAAGATTTTAATTGTGTATTTTCACTCAACTTTTCACTCATACAAAACTGATTTAGTTTGTGTTTACGAATGAACTATAATTATCTGCATTCCGAGTATTACTCATAATGGATTCAATTGTGTTATTTTATGACGGAATAAACGGATAGACCTGAAGTTTTTGTGTATTTAAGTGCTGAAGGATCAGTAATGGTGTTTGTTGTTTTAGATAATCGAGGAATGAAGACGAAGATGTAGGGATTTTCTGGCAGATCTCGGTCGATCGCTTATGTGTGCCGTATGTTAACTCAAAGTCAGCTTCAACATCCACACTCACCCATGTGGCTACGAAGGACAGAATTAGTTTGAGCTAGTAGTTTCGCCCTGTTTCATGATTACTTATTAGAATTTTTTGAAATACAACTTACGTACCGAACAAGTGCTTTGAGTAAAATTTGTGTTATTTAAACTGAAGGGTAGTGTTCATTAAATGTTTCTGATTGGACTGGCGGTAATGTCAGAGCAATGTTAAACACTATGGTTTAGTGCGACTCTAAAAACTACAAAGGAAATTGGTAATAGAAATTATTTTTTATCGAATAGAAATTAACGTAGAGATTGGCAGGACAGTAAAAATTTACTCAAAACAACAAAGAACTTGTGTATTCGATTGAAACGACGTTACGAACTTACGCAGTTTAGTTGAAATTTAAAAATTTACACCTATTAATTAAACATTTTGCAAATTGAACATTGAATTAATGATGGGATCCTAAATTAAAGGTGTAAACCAGGAGAAAAAGGTACTCCTGTATATACTGTGTGTAACAAATGGACAAACCATACAAGTGTATAAGCAGTTTGGGAAAACCAAGAAAATTAAAAAAGGGTGATGATGAAAGTATCTGTTATTTCTTAAACACTACCGTCGAAGAAACGGCATTAGCACCATCTCTTACGTTTTAGCTACTCTTTACCGAACGCAAATTAGACCTGTGTTTGATTTTTCATATACGTACTATTATAGCAGGCTTCTTCGTTTTTAGATTTCATATATTTATTTGATATCTTAATTATTTTCGAAAAATCATTATCATTTACTGAAGATGACAACTTTAATTGTTATCCTTTATATACTATACGAGCCCTAACAAATAATAGTTCGGAGGACACTAATTTTTTGAAAAAAAGTGATTTTAGAAGTATGTGTGACAGTGATCACATTATTTAACTTAATTCGGCATTGTTAACAACTAATTATTTGAATTTAACTTAATATAACATAAATTATAGTAACATAAATAGACCTAGTAAACAAAAAAAACACGTCAAAATATGGTGACAACTAATAGTTCGGACGGGACAGTTCTTTGACGATTAATAAGTCGGAATGTCGCCTTTTGCCTTTATAACAGCTTTAATCCTGTTTGGCATGGTCATTACTAACGATCTGCATTGGTCTGTCTTGAATGAATTCCAGATATCATTATTTTTTTTCTTTTAATCTTCGCTGAGGATGATCCCGCAAGTATTGCTTCATTTTATGCCAAACGTTTTATACGTATTATATTTAAATCGGGACTGTTAGATTTCCATGATAGTACGTTTATATTATGATCTTCAAGCCATTTTAAACTTGTTTTGGCACAGAGGCATGCTGCTCCATCTTGTTGAAAGGTAAAGTTTGCTCCTTATAAGAAGGTTTGTATTCGTCCGAACAGTTACTTGTCAGCATATTATGCAGTGTTTGTCTATAATTTCTTTTCAAAGTTGTAGTTTATGCAAAGTTTAAATTATGTTAAATGAAATCGTTACCAAACTCAAAAAGAAAAGATATAATTGAACAAAAAACAAATAAATAAAATATTAAAATATAATAAAATCGGATTTATACAAAAATTGTACTCGTCCGAACTATTAGCCCGTAATACAAATTGTTAAATTCCAATATACTAAATTTTAAAATGACCAGTTTTTGAGTATAAATAAAGGATAACACTTGCGGATGCTATAATTAAGTTTTCGTAATTACGAAATATCCAAATTTACAACATTTACTATAACAAATATAATGTAATGTAGGTTACATAGTCTGCATAGTTATATGAGTTTGATGATAAAATAGCAAGCATCTCACTAAATACGTATCCTTTCATTGACGGTCAATATCGAACACCATCGAAACTTTGCATTACTAATCCAAAACATGTAATTAGAAACCATGTTACCAATTTCATTAGAAAGGTTATTATTACATAATATGGTTGCACAGTACTAATCAATAAATCCTTTGTAATTGCTTTTACGTTGATGCTTTGCAGCAATGAAGTATCAATTGTCAAACATGGGTTGATGAAGCGTTAATTGCTAGCATTAATTCAGAAATAAATTAGTTTAAGATAATGATTTTATGTGGTACTTGTTCTAATTTAAATTATATCGTTTAGTTATTTATACAGTTTTTACTTTCTTATCCACGAAGCACAATAAGTAAAATATTCTTTTCGTGAAAAAATCGATCTCGAGTATCCAGCATTTGAAAACCATCTAGACAATTTTCAAAATGATATATCTGTATGTATTCCTGTAGACACGATAACTTATAAAATACGAAACCAATTTTAATGAACCGATACATTATGAGTTATTCCTAAAATACCTATTCTATTAAATTTTAGTTAAAATCAATTTACACGTAAACGTACTTTTTTAGACAGCACTAAAGTACATTTTGTGAATATCAAAAAATTGCTAACTATATTGAAATAAAAAGGGAAAAGGCCTTTATTAAAGATAACTAAATTTTATATAAATTTTCTCAAAGTTTTTTGTAATAAATAAATCTAAAACATAAATTAACTTTTGTGTATCGGAAAAGCTCAACTTTATACAAAACACTATGGGCATTATTTTAAAGACATTCAATTTAAAAAACAATTTCTCTTATAAAAATGTTTAATAAAAAACTAAATTAGCCTTAAAAATTAATTTAAAAATCTTATGTATGTAGTCATTGTTTGATTAATATAAATTTACATGCAACAGTATTCTCTTCAAATATATTTATACCAAAGAGTGCATAAAATTTTATAAAGAGAAAAAATTAATACATTTTCATGTAGGTTGTATGTAATATTCATTTATTCCCTTTGTATTTTGTACATTTCATATAAGACATAAAAATTAATATGTGTGAAATATTCGCGACTCATTTACTCTTGCCCCAAGGGGTAGATATAATAGGACACATGCATAATGAAGTTACATACTGGCCACATTAGATGTATTTGTTTTAGTCAGTATTCAAAAGTTAACCTGCAATAACAAATAAATTCATCTGCTAGGCGATGTTCCTTACAAGAAATAAAAACCTACTACCGAATTGTGTTTTGTTAACAGAAAATACATTAAAATAAAAACTAATCAATATTAATGAAGAATATATTCGAAAGCAGTTTCTTTAAGATCTGGCCAACATCCTTACCTTAAATAATATTATTTAATACTTAAAGAGTATATCATGAATGGAAATTGTTAAATGGGAAAATTTGATTCTGTGTTCTTATTACAATCAACTGTTTTACATTGAACATAATCAAGAAGCAGGTACTTTTAAGGTTTCGAATTACAGTTACCGATTCTGAAATTACTTTGTCGTGTATTATTTGCCATAACGTATTGTAATCACTGTTCTCTTACTAGAGAATAACTTGTTACCTTTGTCGCATCTTAAAGTATTGATTATTATCTAACTGTAATTCATGACGTAACAGGGTCTCTTGAACATTTAAATGCTTTTGTTGTATACTAACCAACATTTACTTTTATATTATTATCTAACTGTAATTCATGACGTAACAGGGTCTCTTGAACATTTAAATGCTTTTGTTGTATACTAACCAACATTTACTTTTATGGTCTATGGTAGCATTTGTCTAAATCATTTACTATATGGCAATAAATTATCGTAACTTGTTTAAATGCCTTTGTCGTTAACTGTAATTATTATTATTATTATTATTATTATTATTATTATTATTAAAAGTGTTGTTTATTGCCACGACAAGATACCCATAATAATAATAGGTCCACCATTGCCCAGATTCAACTGCGCTCGGTTACTTTATTTTTTTTATTTCGTTTTATTTTATGTTTGATATACATTGAGCATATCTGGAATCCGACAATAAAACTAAGCATTGTAATATTCAGGACACGTTTCATTTGTTGACCCTGCTTTCTTTCTTGGAATTATCTTGTCTACCCCTTATCTTATTTATCAGCTGTCCGTTACCGGTAAATTTCCATTTTTTGATCCCTAAAAAGGCATCTTCGAGAAAAATAGATTCAGAATCTTTTCTACAATACACCAAAAATTCTTGGTTTATTTGTTAATGTATTGACACAAATATGTGGTTCGCTACGAATAGTCTGGTCGAGTCCTTAGGAACGTCCCTGGCAATTCAGACAGTGTTGCTACAGTATTACGAGTTACGTGAGTATACCAAATTTATCTGTTTCGGAGATAATAGCTTTAAAAAGGCGTCCAATACCTTATGTCCACGCGTAAAGCACCATATTGATTACACACGTTCATTAAATTTCAGTCTGCTAAAACGTCAAAGGTACTAAATTGGATCACTGTACAAAATTTAACTCTTGAAAGATCATTGTTGCATTTCTTTGCAGTAAGCGGTATCTTTCTTTTTCTTACCTAATCATTTTTTTAGTTATATTTAACTTGGTCTCAGGGAAATATTTATTATTAACTAAAAACTAAGTCAGCAAGGTCAGCTTTCCGTCCATTCTAGTATAATTTTCGGAAAAACCCTGTTCTCCTGGTTCGCTTACAAAAGTTCATATAGCAGAAATTCGTTCAATTTTGCATTATTTGCATACTACAACACTTATACAGATTTTCACCTTTGAAACTAGCTTTGAAAAAAGCTGGTTGTAAGATCAATAGTTAGTAATCCATATCTTTATTGAATCGAAATCATTTGAGTACCTTTTTTGGTAATTCATCTAAGAGGTTTCCTTTGCTTTTTTATTGAGGTAACTGCAGAGTTCGGACTATCGATAATAGATCTTGGACTGCTTAATGAAACCATATCTTTAGGTGTATTTGTTTGCCACGTGATAGTTTAGTAGTCCAGATTACCGCCTTTTGCATCGCTTCCGGTCAATTTCTGTTACAGATACCGCCTTAGGAAACCTTCTGTTTGCCTTTATTGGTCTTACGAACTGCTGAATGACCGAAAGACAGTCACCTCACTATCTGACTGGAATTAAATATTTTTAACATAACTTTTATTTATTTAGATTATTTCCGCGAGAAATAAAATCTTTTACGGATAGACGTACCTTATTTATATAGGAGTGTGGGTGAGCTGGAATCTCTACGCCCAGCACAACTATCGTTATATTATTTATCTTACAAAAAAGGAAAGCAACGTATTTCATTCTCTTTCCAAAGGGAATACATTATGTATCGTAGGATTAAAGACGGTTGTGGTCAAGACAGGATCGAAGGAAATGGAGTTAGGATTCTGAGGGGAAGAGATACTACCATATCATTCGCCTATATAGACTCACATGTTCTGCGAATACACAGTGATCAGTATATGTGAATAAGGGTGTAACGTGCCAATTCTTGGCTATCGTTACCTTAATTTAAGTTCGGAATTTGTGTTATTGTTGGCAAATATATTTACATTACGTTGGTATTTTTAGGAATTACACTTTTCTTTCAATAATTAAATTTTGGTATATGTCGATATTTTCTCTTTAGTGTACATAATTACGAATCTCCGTGTACATATTTTTATCGTCTGCAATGAGTATTTAGATACATCAGTTTTGTTTTATGCGCAACTCGACCCGAACTGACTGCATTTCCTTTCCTTCTACCGTCCAGTTGAGTACATTATGATTTTTAAGTTTTGCTCCCTTATATAACGTATGGTAGGTATAAGGCTTATAATTACATTTTTGTATATATTATATTTAATAGGGAACAAAGAAAAGTACCTAGCATTAAGGTAAACCGTTTGCCTTAAGAAAAAGCTCATATGTTATCGTACTATATGTTTATTTTATGAATGAAAAATGAAATTCTCAAACTGCAGTTCGTTTTAAGAGTATGATTATTCCGAGTGCAAGAAAACGTAAGTAATACGTATCCTTTTATGCAAAGTAAAGAAGCGTCAGTATGGTGTTGTTCTGATATGGTTACCATGAAAACAAACAGCTGACTGGCTAATGGTTTCTAAGATAAATTGGAGTGCATAATCTTGTAACTGTAATGTTGACATAGGTCAAGTATACGTTTTATTATTAAAGATGTACAGTGTTGATCATATTCCATTTTGAATTTTAAGTAAAGGTAGATTATAGGCTCATACAGTCATGTGAATTAGGAATTATTTAATATTGTCACCAAAAAGAATTTTCATTTTCGCTGTTATTCTAATTATTCTATTATTTTCAATATCATTTTATATTATGAACAATTTTCTATAGAAATTACTCAAGATTAGAACTAATCATTATGTACATCCATTTCCTTTTTGGTGTCCTCATTTAACTTTGATCACGTACACATATGTTGAAATAGTACAAAGTAGAACAAAAAAACCTGAAGTAAAAAAGTGGTATGAGAATATCCACGTGCGTTCAAAGTTGCCCTCATTTCAAAAAGCAACCGGACGTTTGATTATCAAATTGTATAAATACAAGTAACACCCGAATTAAGGGAACAGTAGTAGCAGTAATGGTAAAAAAGTAGTAATAGAATAACTGTAACACTGTTAGAGTGAGTGCCGGCCGACATGTTCCAACAAATGTAAGGACCCTTTTTCTTGTTATTGTTATTATATTATGTTTTTGTTTATTTGTGTACTTGTTTATGGCTATGTAATAAACCCAACAAACTCACCACTCCCTATTTAGAAACAGGATTTACCAAAAAAAAAGAAAAAAAAAGAAACAAGAATGAAAGGAGGAAGTAGAAATGAGTCAACAAATCTCCCGATAAAGTAATTTTTATTGTCGGTATTTTGACAAAAGAATAAAATTAAAAAAAAAGTATATATACAGCGTGTTCAGCGAGGAATGGGACCGTGCAATATCTCGAGAGCGGATGAAGATTTTTAAATTATGAAAATATTTTTGTAAATATCTTCCAAGGGCGCACATTTGTTGGCACAAAGATTTGAATCAACGCCCATCACCGCCAGGTGGCGCTCTCACTTCAATTTTTTAAATGAAATGCCCTATTTTTTATTTCATTTTTGGATTCTATGACATATTTGTGATGACTTTCATTAAGACTCCTACCAACCTGTCTTTTGTAGTTTCTGAGAAAAAAAATAATTTTTGGAATTTTATTAATTGAAAGCATACAAATTAAATTAAATGTTCAAATGTTTCTCCATCATGTTCTACACACGTTTGATAACGCCTAATTAATGTAACACTAGTTCTTTGGGGACATTTAAAGAGTGTAGTGTATGAAACACCTTCTAGAGATGTAGAGTTACAAAACAAAATTAGAATTGCTTGTGCAAACATACCACGAGAAACTTTAAGAGCGGCAACTAGTGTTACATTAATTAGGCGTTATCAAACGTGTGTAGAAAATGATGGAGAAACATTTGAACATTTAATTTAATTTGTATGCTTTCAATTAATAAAATTCCAAAAATTATTTCTTTCTCAGAAACTACAAAAGATAGGTTGGTAGGAGTCTTAATGAAAGTCATCAAATATGCCATAGAATCCAAAAATGAAATAAAAATAGGGCATTGCATTTAAAAATTGAAGTGAGATAGCGCCACCTGGCGGTGATGGGCGTTGATTCAAATCTTTGTGCCAAAAATGTGCGCCCTGAAGCTATTTACAAAAATATTTTCATAATTTAAAATCTTCATCCGCTCGAGATATTGCACTGTCCCATTCCTCGCTGAAACGCTGTATATTATATATATATATATATATATATATATATATATATTAACAGTCCATCAAAGCCCACGATGGCAAGCAGTGAGCCTCAGCTTATGCCCACGACAAATTTTAATTTAAATTTCAATTGAAATAAAAATAAAAGTAAAATTATTATATGCCCCCTTCCGTCCGTTGTAAGATCTTACTATTCGTACTCGGAATTTGGCTAATTTCACACATAATCCCATTGGGATGTTCAGTAAGAAAAAAATAATAATAAAGAATTTAATTAAGGAACGTGCTTGCCTTATACTTCACACTGTGTACAGTAAATAGAAAAGCTTGTTCAGTCCACAGCAAATAACTACAATAATCAACAAAGTAGTCAAGAAATTTATAGGAAGTAAATTGGTCCGAACAACCTTGTCCACAAGAAAAGTAATGTACATAACACATAAAGATTATCAGATAAAAATTACAAATTCATACAAAATTAAATGTTCAACATTTGCAGTAGTTCACGTAATACAGATACTCGTTACACCCGGCAAATTGCAATTAAAGTAGGAGTTAAATCGTTGATTGAATGTAGCCACAGAAGCTAGAATTAATTAGTCCAAGTGGAAGCTAAAAATGTTTAGGTGTGGTGTCTATTTTAATGATTCAAGTAAAGCTTTAATTATGATTGAGTACAAAAATATTCAGAACTGAATTAGTGAATATATATATATATATATATATATATATATATATATATATATATATATATATATATATATACCGTTTTAGATAAAAGGAATTTTGTGAAAGTGAACTGCTGGAATTACCATAAATATATAAATGTAAATAAGAGGTAACAATTTTCGATTATTTGATTACAAAAGTAATAATATCAGTCCATTTATTTTCATTATAGGAATTCACTAAGAACCTCCTCGGTGTAATTGAAATTTGGAAACACAATTATGTAACCAGGTGATAAAGAAAGAAAAAATCTGACCTTTATTGTTGAATCTATTGCTTATTTGATCTTGCAAATTTCGGGTACCACTCCAATGATCTAGCAGCCTTCACGTATATGGTCATGAACGGCAGCAAGGATCTTATGCCTTTCAGCGGTAACCATATATTTTGGATGTAACGTAACAGTAAAATGTGAGCAGAAAAATAGGTAGTAGAGAGATGCTCATATGTATGTAGTACAGAGATGTTCGTACGTAGGTAGTACAGAGATGCTAAACACAGGTAGCACGGAGATGCTAAAAACAGGTAGCACGGAGATGCTGAAAGAACGTAGTATGGAGAAGCTAAAAGAAGGTAGTACGGAGATGCTAAAAGAAGGTAAATATAAGTACGATGTTTAAGTAATTATGACCGTTCGTACCTCTTACAGGTGACAAACGAGCCGATAGTGAACATTCAACGTAATTTCGATTGAAGTGTCAGTATATGCATAGAATTAGTATTGAATGCTTTTATATTCGAAAGCCTGAAAACAATTTTAATTACCATGAGGTTATCGAAACATGTGCCACTTACCGAAGATGTGGACGAATGAATAATTTCAATTATACCCACCTTTTAAAACCGTTAGTAATACTTGTACTTAATCAAGTATTACTTTAAGTGAGAATTTTCCAAAAAAATGATGCTTCAGCATCCAGAACCAGAAACGAAAAATTCTCTAGAAACTAAACATCCACCATCAAAGGCGTTCTTAAAAGGAAGAAAGAAAATTGGCCAACACCTTAAAAATCAATTTTACAAACTTGAGAAAATGTTATTTAAACCATTGTTACCAAAGTTAAAATTTGTAGAAAATATTTATTTATTATATGTGTTTGTATTATTTGACCTTTAAAAGGTCCCAGGTTTCTATTTAACTGCTTTATATTAAATGATCCGAAATCTCAGAGATGTCGCTGACGGTATTAAATTTGACTTATATTTGAACGAAGTAAAAGATGTGTACGAAAGTTACGTACGTTAATTTAAATGCAATTAGAGATGCGTAAAAATTTGCAAAATAGTGATTTGGAAGCATTCAACCGAAGAGTAAATTGCTATTTTTAGTAAGTAAATTTGACAAAATGACGAACGTTATCAAAAAGAAACGTTTTCCAATTAAGCACGTAACATACTACTTTTGGGCGTTTAATAGCTGAAGTATGATAAATATTTCTTTTCAATAAAAAATTCTGAGAAAGTTTACTACTCTCTAACCTTTTTTATTGCTTTATTTTTTAAGTTTCTGAACTTTTATGACGTTAAATTCTTTATGTTTAGTATAAAACCTAGTCCGTTGGTTACAAAATAATTATAGTTATATAAACCATATTTCCTTAAAGTAGCATCAAGGATTATTATTTTTAATTAGCATAAAGGATTTTATGGCGGAGTGATACACAAGATTTTTTGTGCCGACGTCAACAATTGTTATTAAAATTAATAAACAAAATTGTTGTACTTTTTAAAATTTCATACCTGTTGAAATTAGGTTGGCAATACTGACAACTGGCAGTAACCAATGTAACATAAAAAATACAATTATGAAATTATTCATTGCTCGAATTTTGTAGGTACCTTACAAATTTGTTGACTATATAACAATTTATAGATGTAATTTGTAGTTTATAATGAACCAATACGGAGATAATAACGGATGCGTACACGTACACAGTAACGCGATTAGGCTTTGTGTTATAACAAATGTCGATTACGTCGCGATTTAGTATTATTTTTGCCGGCCTAGGCCGGAAAAAGCTTTGTTTCCGGGCGCATTTGCTTAACTCCCAAAATGAATGCACTAAACAATGGTTAAATACCTCGATAAATGATATTTTAACAATAAGTTGAAAACAATGGAATAGTTAATAAACTATACGGTGAGTTATTTATTTCATTTTTTTCTTAACTATTTTTCTGAAGTTTGTTCTTATATATAAATTTTGCTTTACTTCCTGCGTTAATAAGATTTTCTACCTTAAAATTGTATCGATGCAATCTAGTGTATTTTTTACGGCAAACAATAATAACTTATTTCCAACAACAGCGTCAACCACTATTTATGAATTTGTTCAATGTTCTGCAAAATCGCTATGAAGCTCGTTTAAGTCGTAACGGTGCTCATTTAGCCTTTGATGAAGCCTAGTAAACGTGCTGTGATGAGGAGACCTACGATTAGGATACGCTTGCGTATAAAACCACAAGCTTCCAAGGAATGGCCCGAATATCGCTAAGGTTGCACACACGACAATAGTACATATAGTAACATATACATATTAAGTTTCTACCGAATGAAATGCATAACCCCTGTAGCTCAGTTGCTAAACCACTCGTCTAGTCAACGAGAGGACGTGGGTTCGAATCCCATCCGGGGAATCTTTTTATATGTATAAAATTTTTCTATTTTATATTTTATAAAAAATCACGTATGCTTATTCAATCTATAGGTATTTGAAGTGTTTCAATCCGATGGCATAAGTTAATCAGAACGGCGGCGATTCCCTGTTTAACAAACCTAAATCTTCTCTTGAACTGGAACGTAAATCCAACATAATCAGGAACACTTTAACTATATGTGTTATTAAAAGTTTAAGCTATAAAATGCACTTTTGAATTTCTCAAATCACTGTCAACGAATTTTACTTGTTTATATCTCAATCCCTTGTTAACCGCTGTAAACTTTAAATTAGCGATTAATTTTAACAATTTGTTAATTCTCGGGCTCCAAAATATGTAAATTTCTTTCTAACTGTCTTAAAGGTGTTGGTATATATAGTTTCCTCTAACACATGAACAATGTAGAGGAAATGCAGCAGCATGCAATCAATCAATCTGAAGTGTCAAGTACTTTCATTTATGTAAAGATAGTATCACCCCATTTTTGCAGAAAAAGTTACGGAATTTTAGCAATATGTAGTTAATTCCTTTAAATTTACTAATTTTTAATAAGAAATTATTTGTCACGATCTGGGAAAATAATGCATAGTAACTATTGTTTATGTACTATCGCGCTCAAAAAATACTGGTACATCAACATTTGGGCTGTGTGCATTTGGTTTGTCGGCACATATTCAATTGCGTTAGCAGGCTATGACCATGAAATATCAAAGTCACAGTTTCTAAGAGTCTTTAATCTATCAAATTTGCCAGTTTCACAAATACTTAACCTCTACTTGAAAATCGTGAGATGTCCGATTTACATACAACAAATGTGTCTACATCAAAATTTGAATTTTGGAAGTGTCTACAGTAACAATCTGTACCATAATTTTTTTATCGCGATAGTACAACAGTAACAACATTGATAGTTCCACAATTTATAAAATAATACATACCATCAAAGGACGCCTACTAAAAGCGATGTTGACAAGGCTTACCTGAAACAAAAACAAAGCAGTTAAGCAGACTATGGCATCATTGTAAATGTAATTGTAATGTAAATGTAGCGATTGCAATATTTAATTTTTACCGCGCTTTACTCAATCGTAATGTAGATGTCATTGTTTCTATTAACTTTTGAGCAACTCGTATCATTAAATACACACTGTTTTTTAAGAACTACATTTTCTATGTTTTACAAAGTTTTGTAATTATTTGATTCTAATTGCAATAAAAACAAAACAACTTGTAAATGAAACACAAAGTGTAGTGGAGGCCTTAGAAATTCGAATTTCGGGCTGTTATATGAAATTAAATGGTTATTGGCTATTTGTGTATACATGTATTTAATATTAAGATAAAAAGCTTGAGCTTGTTTCGATGACTAATTGCATAGTAAGTTGGAAAGCTTTTAAATATACGCGATAATTTGCGAGTATGACTGTTTTCTAAAGGGGAGCGAGTGGAGACGCTGTTATAGTGAAGTGTATTTGTTAGTCAGTAGCGCTAAGTAAACGATCAAGAAGGGTCGCCTCTTGTAAGCGATCAGAATTGGTTCAAAAGCGATTGCTGCAGCTTGATTTATGCTGCAATTAAAATTGTGAAATTATAAGGAAAATTCAGTTAGTATAGTAAGAGAATGTAAGTGATATTTTCCTTATCAGTAATCAAGAAGAATTAAAAGTGCAAATGTTGTGAAGTTGGCGATAATAGAAAGATTGCGTAATAGTTTACAATAGTGTTTTAAGTGCGTATTGAAAGTGTTCCAAGTTGATGCTTTGATAGCGAGTACAATAAGACAATCGGCGCAATTAATAGATCGATATATAAAGTAGAACTAAAAAACATTGATAATTAAAGCATAGTTTTTCGTAGCTCGCTTGCAGTTTGTTGCTCACTCCGGTTGTAATTAAAACTAGATAATTAAGTAAAAACTGTACTGTAAATATATCGAGCAATTATTTACTGAAATCATTAACTGATGAAAGAAAATTAGAATCTTATTAATCCCCAACAAATAATCAAAGAAAATAGTGAAAAAAACAAAAAGAGCAAAGCGCCAGCAGTCTATAACCTATTTGCGGCCACTTTACCGGTCCAAGGAACGCAAGCATTACCTCATCAGTTCGAACAAAGTGATAACAAGTAAGACCTTTTGATAGTATAGATAAACGAAAATTGGTGTGCTTTATTTATTTTTAAATTTATTTTTAGATACAAATGCTGAACGAAAATATATGTGGTTGATCATTTGTAAAGGATTATTTTTGCATGTTAATATTAAGAAAAGTACTAACATGGAATTAGAATCAGTCATATATATATGATACTGTAAACAAAACAGTCGGCATATAGAATTTGACTTAATTAAATATTATCACTTTTGATTCATTTTATTATTGACTGTTGTAAATCTTAAAAGTTTATACCGACACTGCATGTGTAAATTCTGAAGAAAACAAGTTCAATTAATTGCAAAGTACAGGTAATGAATAACATCAGATTGAGAATAATTTTAATGAATAATAACAATAACCATTTATCACTTTATTGAGCAGCTGGAGCGTCCCGATAAAAGGAATTTGTTGATTAATTATTAGTGTTCATTTACACGAACAGACACGTGATAATAAAAAAGTAAAGTTTAGTTAATGAATGTTATCTTTATAAACTAGAATCACTTAGTTGACGTTGAACCGTTTCACATTTTCATAAAAACAATAT